>CM040996.1:2482809-2506641 GCA_022985145.1 Pangasius djambal | reverse complement strand
AGGGCTCAAAAAAAAAAAAATTCTTTCCACTGGTGATAGTAGGTCCTAAAATCTGAAAATGTCCTCATCCTCAATCCATGTTTAATGTTTCACATATTTCTCATTCGTAATGGACTGATTTTCTCATATTAATGTATTTTCACATATTTTTTTTTCCATATGATTTAATTTTCACATGTGAGTCTTCATGTGATTCATTTATTTTCAATTGTTTGTAAATGATTCATTTATTTTCATGTGTCTTTATTTTCACACATGACTTTTTGTCACTTGATTAATTTATTTTCACATGTGATTTTATCAAATCATTCATCTAGTTTCCACAGGTAATTGATATATACTGTATATATACATATGTGTGTGTGTATGTGTGTTTAAAGTGTTAGACTAAGTGTTTGTGTACACACTGAAAGCACATTATCTTCGCCACAACTCAGATAAGCATTTCTCATTTCACATTTGGGGAAAAAAACCTCTATAAATAAACAAACAATCGATTTATTTGGCTTCGTAGCATCTTTTTATGTATGCATCTGAAGAGTAACAAGGTGTTGAATACGGACCATCATCTCCTCCTACGGTTGAACAGATGAGACATCTCCATGCTAAAGGCCTAAATCAAAGCTCATATGTGAAGATCTGGAAGCAGAGATGAATCGATTTGCGTTAGTGCAACACTTTAGGTCGAATTTATCCACCTGCCTGCCGTTTAGGAGAGTGAGATGAAAGTGAACGCACTCTGAACTGACTTTTGCTTCCAAAATAGCGAGGGAGAGTGAAGGAACAGAATATTAAGAGAAGGAAAGTAAACAACGCGAGCGAAATGATTTAAAAACAATGCGTCGTGGTGAGGATTTAATACCAAAATTATGCACGAGTATTATGCACGAGAGTAAGCGTTGTCAACTTATCCTTCAAACCGTGGACAGGATTTGAATTATTTTTTACAGGAGAGTGCATCATGTTAACAGAAACACTGGGATTATTTTATGTAGTCGACAACTCAAAATAGCGAATAATAAAAAAAAAAAAAAAGCAGGATAAAATACCTTACAGCACACACAACTTAATGAAGCCATGCACACAAGTAACAGTTGGTGTGTGATCTAAAAACAAAACAATAGGATGCACTGGATCAAGTGCTTTTCTTTTTTTTTTACTGAAAACAGCTTGTCATTTTACAGAGAAACCGCAAAGCGCAAACTCCTCTGTCCCGAAGACATCGGAAGGCTTAAAGTTACAGTTTTACCTCTGCCTATTACAAAGCGCTGACACTGGAGACTCCTTCCAAAAAAAAAAATGTTAAACGAACATCTCCTTTGTTTAAAAGAAAACTTCACTGTAGCAAAGAGTACACACTTTTTAAAAATTCAGTTATGAGGGGAGTCCAACACACAAATCTCGGTGTAAGTTGTTACTATAGAAAAGATAGCATATTAGAGAGCTTCTATATTAAAACCTGTAATATTGACTCAGTTCTGTTATCATTCTGACTGTTTACAGAACATTAGACTGTGGGCTTTTTTTCTTATATTAGTGAAGAGTAAGTAACATTTTGGAAATGTCGTAGAATTAAAGAACAATGTTTTTTTTTTTTATCCTGGAGGTAAACTTGTGGACTGTATAGTATAGAATGTATAGGGTATATTAAAAACAGTCATATTTGTAGGCTATAGTGCATTGGGTTAAGCGCATAGTGCACTTAAAACTAAAATTGTGCACATCAGCATTCAAGCATCAAGATTAAAATTCTTCCTCTCTGTTATTCGCAAGTCCAACTTTGCAGGAAAGTGAATGTTTCTTGTGCATTATTCAGCTGTATTCCGGTCAGTCCAGCGCCGCTGTCTGACTACGTCCTGCAACAATTTTTCATTCATGTCTTTGTGCAATGTAAATACACACAAGAACTCTACGGAATGTCATTTGAAGGCAATATTAAGCATAAAAAAATCTGACAAAAATCATGCAATAAAGAAGTGGCTGAATCGCCCACGTTTCTGCCGCAACAGCATTTTTGCTCGTAAGTGTCACTTTTAATTCTATATGATGCTGAAATACAGGATTCAAGAAACTGTGATTTAAAAATGGAATCTACAAGCTGTCTTTATTGGCCTCTTCCTGTGTTATTATGATGCTTATTTTCAGACTACTGTGAAATTAATACGAAATACAGTGAGGGGAAATAAATGTTACTTATTTAATATACTTCCAATATATTATATATTAATATACTTCCAATGTCTTTTGACTCTGTATGTATGGATATGAACAATACTTACACTGTGTTAAAATATATCTATATATAAAAGGTTATATAAATCATGTTCTCGATATGAATGCTGCAAAAAATGCTTTCGGGCAAGTTGCACCAGGTGTCATAATAAAAGACATTGCCATTCTTTGGGAAGATTTCACACAACAAAAGCAATCATGGCGAAGGTGAAGAAACTTCCTAAAGTTCTCAAGGGGCAACATTATCAAACAACGCGCAAATGGAAAACGTTACAGAGCCATAGAAAAGACCTTAAACATCCCTGTCTGTACAACTGGTTAGATAGTACATTATGCAGGTGGAAAGCTCATGGAACGAAGACTAACCGTTCCCCATGCACGACTTCACAACTCGTTCTCAGACTAATGATAAGCAAGGTAAGAGAGAAGCCAGCACTCACTCGAAAGGAGTTGCAGGATGACCCGAAAGCAGCAGGAACAATAGTTACACCGAGAGCAATAAACAATGAACCGCAGCGCAACGAACTGAAGCACAGAGATGAACGTCTAAAATGCTGGTAGTTTGTGAGGTCTGAATGCTTCTTTCCATATCAGTTTCGTTTTTTAAGCATAGCTTTGTTTCTGCTTACGAACGTGAGCAAAAAGCTATGTATTCATATGCAGAAAGTCAGCAGATTTTATGTGTGTAGATTTGAAGTGCGTATGCATATGCACTGGAAGCATATTAAATAACCAAAACAAAATGTGTCTTAACGCTTATTTCCTCTGACTGGAAAGTGCTGATAATTAAAGTGGGTGGATTCCAGATCGTTAACCAGTAATAAAAAAAAAATGAAAGAATTAAAAGCTCATATTTATGTTCAGTACTCTGGCTACTTTTAGATTTGTATATTATCCTATTATTCTGAGACCTAAAGACTTAAGAGCAATTCACAATAGTAGTTATCCATCCATCCATCCATCCATCCTCTGTACCACTTATCCTACACAAGGTCATGGGGAGCCTGGAGCCTATCCCAGGGGACTCAGGGCACAAGGCGGAGGACACCCTGGACGAGGTGCCAGTCCATCGCAGGGCACAATCACACACACACACACACCCATTTACACACTACAGACAATTTGGAAATGCCAATCAGCCTACAATGGATATCTTTGGACTGGGGGAAGAAACCGGAGTACCTAGAGGAAACTCCCGAAGCAGGGTAGAGGCTGGATTCGAACCCCCAACCCTGGAGGTGTGAGGCAACAATTGTAATTAGACATATAATTGCATCTAGCATTTGATGACACATCTTTAGTATCACAGTATGCACAGTATATGTTTTGTAATTTTTTTAAGTATAATTTTTAACATTTGGAATTGCTAGCTGCTTTAAAGCATGAAATCTCAGTGTGTGTGTGTGTATGTGTGTGAATGTGTGAGTAGTGGCTGAGTGTAAATTGATTGTAAGATCATTTCTTTGCCCATTTCTTTGCTGTAATGTCCATTCAGGACTTGGATTCATTTCTGGCTAACGGCACACTGAGCATGTCTTTGTGGCGCAGTGTTACTGCTGCTTTTACGACTGTAGGCTGAATTGCACGTATACAATAAAAAATTATGGCTTATTGATTTGAACTTGTGGAGTGAGACTCCTGTGTGTGTGTGTGTGTGTGTGTGTGTGTGTGTGTGTGTGTGTGTGTGTGTGTGTGGCCATTCTGCAAACTGCTTTTCCTTTCTTGTGGTTCGAGAAAAGATTATGTTTAGGTGTATTAGTAGAACTAAGAAAGTATAAGAGCATGTGTTAGAGAGAGAGAGAGAGAGAGAGAGAGAGAGAGAGAGAGTATATATAATAACTTTTTGATCTATTTGATTCACTAACCCACTATTGTGACTGTTAACTATATTACCATTGCAATTTTCTTGCCATTTTACGTTATTTATTATTTTTTTTTGTAGGACATACTGTTTGGTAACTCACACACTCCTTCCCCCTAACACCTGCTGAGCTGTGTGTCGTCGCTCATGTTGTCCTTCACGTCGGTGGCGGACACCGAGCTGGCAGTAATTGCAGAGGGGATCACAGATGGGCATCAGGAGATGCCAGAGTTGATGTGGCCAATGATAGCAAGATGCACAGAGGGGCTGATCAGCTTTTTGGAGAAGGAACCAGTAGAAGAGATCCAATTAAGGTAAGCAGGCATGCAAAACCATTTTTAGAAAGATCTGTTGGAGTGCAAAGGTTGTGCAGCTGGGAGGATTTGCCTGATCACTGGAAAAAGCTGACTGACTGACTGACACTGATTAAGGGCCACATTCAGACTGAGGTATAGACTTAAGCACTTTTCAGAGATTTGCGTGAGAGTTATGTTATGAAAATGGGGTGGAGTTTTCCTAAAACAGAGGTGTCTCTGAAATAATTTTTCTTATTATCATCAATTTTTCTTATGTTTTTGACTGCAGAAAATACTCAAAATCTGACAACCTCAGAGGTCCAAACTATACACAGCTGATTTTAATAATATGAATGGATAGAAAAAAGGACGTACATAACCCAACTCTGAATACACTGAACTTTCCACACCAAAATATTTGGACTTAAAGTTGCTGACTCTGAATAGCTACATGGAGATACATACCCAAACCATGAAAATGTTATTTTTCTCACCTTATGAGCTGTTAATAATCCTGCCTACTGCGTTAGGATTGGCCAGTAGATCATATTCACAATCAGTCTAAAGGCAAGATGGTTAAAAGACAAATGATTGAAAATGGAGATCCGGCAAAATATATGTTTTGATTCCTTTGGGGGGAAAAAAAGAATTTATCTTCAATGGTTCTACTCTTTTGCTATGGGTGCTATGGTGATCTGAATAACTTCTTAATATCCAAATATTTGTGTAGGGAAGAATGATTCGGGATGTGAATAGAGGAGAGTGTGCACTTAGAGATATTAGATTTTGGATCAAATTATGGCTCATGATCACTGGGGAAGTTATCCAAAAGTTAGTGCACGAAGATAACACATGATGTGCAGCTAAAACATGACATGCTTGGATACAGATGTGCTAGAAGTTCTTATTTCTAATGATTTCTGAGAAACAAAATAACATACAAGTACTAGGACAGCGATTTCGCATCACCCCGGTAGCAAACGATGTTGCTCAGCACCACGAAGGTGCCATCTGAGGATTGAATTGGCACTTAGCCAGGTCCCAGCTCCATTCTCTCCCTCTTCCCATATGGGACGTCAGCTGGGAAACCCGCAGCCCCTCCATTAAAAGTGACCACGGTGGACTGTGATTCATTTCACCCAGCACAGTTGCCAGCACAGCTCTCGGATTTATTCATCAATATATAACCAAGGCTCTGTTACGGTGTCATTATTCAAATCCTCATAGAATATTTGGACGATTTTCAGCCAAGGACTGTTTCCAGTTACGTGTGTACACTTCATCACAGCAAACCTTTATTATATTGGTTATATAACTGATGGATATCTAACGCACTGTAAATGTTCGGCTCTCTGATGCATGCATAACACTGCAGATCCATCACACGAACCCTGAGTCTCTCTAATGCATCAGTCCTGTGTATGACTGATGAGCTGCTATATGAGGAAGAAGGGCTAAAGCATGCAGCTGCTGAGTGTAGCAGAGCGTTATTGTGAACAGGTACCTCAGCGTTCTGGGATTTTTGTGTCACGCCGGCTGCATGCAGGTAAATTACAGCAGCAGGAGTTGATGGTTCGCTAATGCCGACAGCCCAGGGGAAGCGCAGCGCTCAGCTCTTAATTATCTCGCTTTAACCATGCATTTCAGATGGTTCTTTAAGATAGCCGAGCTGAACTTGGTGCACTCTGGTGCTGGCCTTTTGGCTCACAGCATGGTTCATTTGAGATTGTGTTTCTGTCTGGTTGTGTGTGAAGAATGCCAGGTGGTTTTGACTGGGATTGAATTGATAATCTCGCCATGAGCTGATATTGAATAAATCACTGAGGGCCACTGGGGCTAGTGTGGAGCACTTATCGCTTGGCTGAAACACGATAAGAGCCGCTGGCCGCCTGCGGCCTGATGAAGCCTGTTGTCAGACTTGCCGTATGTCCAGGATAACGTGTTGTCTCAAGATCTCTTCTTCAAAATAAACACACTGGTGCTGAATTGAATTCACAGTTTCTTCTGCTTGTGGGGTTGGCTACTACGCAAAATTAATTATATTAAAGAAAACAACTTATGTGTTTGATTAAATAATAGTAAATAAGGGACATCATTTGTACATGTTTAAGGGTTTATTTCTGCCTAATTTATCTTGATAATTAAACATAGAAAATTTTACTATGCAAATACTTGGAATTTATTTTATGTCAGAAATATTCACAAAATATTAAGGAAAAAAACTTTTGGGAGAATGTTGCTATAGGTAAATATTCAGCAGCAGAGTGGTGTAATAAAGCAGATACTGTTATCACTCTGGAGTTGATTATTTTAGATTATACCACAACGCCGTTGAATTCTCGAATCTGACTAGTCAGAATATGTGCATTATTTTCGTATTACAGCACAGGTAGTTCCAGCTGTAACATGAATGATAGGTTAATATTAATGGGCTCGCTCTAATATGTTATTGTTTCTAGAGTAACAGCTCATACAGAGGGACTTGTACAGGGACCTGTACTCAGACACTCCACATATGCTCCTGACTAATGAGTTTGACTCACTCGAATTTGACTAATTTGATTGAGTGATAGGTTTGACTCACTTGAGTTTAATTGATGAGTTTGAGTCACTTCAGTTTGACTCAACTGAGTTTGACTGACTTGAGTTTGACACACTTAAGTTGAACTAATTTGAGTATGATTGGCAAGTTTGACTCACTTGAATTTGACTACTCTGACTGATTGATGGGTTCGACTCACTTGAGTTTAACTGATGAGTTTGAATCACTTCAGTTTGACTCAACTGAGTTTGACTGACTTGAGTTTGACTCAGTTGAATTTGACTCACTTGATTTTGACTCACTTGGTGTTTGACTGATTAGTCTGACTCACGTGAGTTTGACTCATTTGAGATTGACTTGAATTTGATTTCACTTGAATTTGATAAAAGTAATCTTTATGTCAGCCGATGACTGTTATGCCAGTCATGAAGGTCCTATGTACTGGAGGAGCTGACTGACTACGAACAAGTCCTACTTTTTAAAGTCATACCTTTCCTAGAAATTTTCACAGGCCTCAGAAGATTCCTGAAATTTCGAGAGCTAAGTCCTCTGACCTTTTACTTTGACCAGTTGCTCAATGAACCATGGCAAATTATCCAACATGGCAGAACAATCTCTATCAAGTGCTCATAATCAGATATCGCTTTCCTAGAGAAATATAATTTGCTTCTGTTTCAAAATTAGCTGCTGCCTTTGTATTTGCCCGCTGCTCACCGTGTGTGTACTGGAGAACCGCTGGTCCGTGCACTTGTCTGAGGAGTTAGACCTCTCAGCTTCAATTATGGCTAAACAAGTGCTCACTCAGAGCTGAGAATGGCATTAGCTTTTTTGATGAATATGATGAACAACCATGCTTGTGAATGAGCACAGCATGCAAATGTACAGTATCCTACAAAACAAATGTGTCTGAGATGATCTTGTTCTCTTGTATAAGGACACCATTCCCTTCCTGACCATTTTGATACATTCTTACATGAGTGAGGTATTTGGAAACAAGATGAAAGTGCCTTTTGAACATTCATATAGACGATGGGTTAATCACAGTCTTGACAGTCATAGGGTCAAGATTTCCACTTTAGTCACAAGGCCTCATATTTACTCTACATTGCTTTAAAAAAAAAAAAAAAACATCTTTCTGAGTACTAGAGTACTGTCTGGTTTTGTGTGAGTGCTGTTAATTCAAAGCCCTGAACAATATCCTCTTAATATCGAGGCATGCCTATGACTACTAACTTGTGACTGGCAAGAGAGCTGCAATGATTAGTCTACTAATAGGATAATGGGCCAACTGTTGTATAATTACACTTGACTTGGCCCATTTAACTCACCCAGTTGGTGAAGCCTTCAAATGGGGCTAAATGCTTTACAGCACTGGACTGACTGCATGTCTTGAGGCCCCTTATCCCATCAGAAAATCCCTCGGTAGCTATTAGAGGACAAGAAAAAAAAAAAAACACCTTTTTGGGGAGGTGATTAGTTTGGATTCTTCTACTATTAAACTTCTTCCCAGTTTCTTTCTAGCACCTATGGTTTCTTTTTAAATCAGATCAATAGAGAAAGGAAGAACCCGAGCTTGGCTTCTTAGTCTCCCATCACACAGGGGCTCAAAATTCTGTCAAACAGGCCACTGGATGGAGCATTGTAAAATTTTCCATGCATTAGCCCATCCAATTAATTATATAGCGTATCGGTCCAGGCAGGTGTGTTAGCCAGGAAAATGCCAAACAATGCAGTGCAATTTGCACCTGTGGTCTAATTGAAAATGTATCTGAGCAGTCTGAAGCCTCCCAGGGCCTAACTGTGATTTTTCTGCTATTATAATTAAACCATTGGAAGAGATGTGTTAGAAGGGAGTATAATAAAAGAGTATCATAGAATGTCTCTGGGGTGGTAGACCAGAATACTGATACTATTACTGCTGATACTTCTATTACTACTACTACTACTACTACATGTTTTAGAAGCATAGATGTGTAAGTTTAAGTAGCTAATCAGATTGCAACCTTCAGGATTCTGAAGCTTGTGTCCATGTAAGTATAAAGAAAATATCCATCCATCCATAACACTCCATGAGACAACTCTGTAATGGACCTGTCTCTTGTCTACACATTAAGAAACTGATATATACTTCCCCGTTCGCCACCTAGACATCCTTCTGTTGTAATGTGCATATCTATCCTTTTCTACTATTCCTCTGACTTTTCTAATTCCTTGACCTTGCTGAAGGTTTGTACTGAAGGCCTAACACTTATTTCTCCATATCAGCAAAAAAAAAAAATAATACATTTAAACTTGCTATGGTGTTCAAAATGTTATCCAAGCTTAATCAGAACAAAAACACTTTAAAAATATTTAAAATGCTATGAAATTTTTAAATAATACATAGGAAAAGTGGAACAGAGTGAAACTGAAGTAGAGGCAAGACAAAAAAAAGAGGTCCTTTTCATAATAATGCCTAAAACAACTGAATACTATGAGTAAAATTGAATGAAACACGAACATACGGGGGCAGTCAGGGCCTAATGGTTAGAGAGTCGGACTATACCTAACCCGAAGGTGAACCTGAAGGTCGTGGGTTCGAGTCTCAGGTCCGCGAGGGATTGTAGGTGGGGGGAGTGAATGACCAGTGCTCTCTTCCACCATCAATACCACGACTGAGGTGAGACCCTTGAGCAAGGCACCGACCCCCTAAATGCTCCCCGGGCGCCGCAGCAAAAAAAGGCTGCCCACTGCTCCGGGTGTGTGTGTGTTCACTACTGTGTGTGTGTGCACTTGGATGGGTTAAATGCAGAGCCCAAATTCCGAGGATGGTTCACCATACTTGGCTACATGTCACTTCACTCACTTACATATTGAAATTTGCCTGCCCTTTAAGCTGTTATAAGGCTAGTAAGTGAATGTGTATGATGAATATTTAAGGAAGGTGAATTTTATTTTGGCTGAAACTAAATCATCATCCCTCACTTTTATGTTTCTCTGTTAGAATATTCAGTAAGCCTGCACCAGATAAGTCTCGATTTTGAGTCAAATACATCGGGTATTGAAAAATGCACTAGACCACTGGGAGCTTAAAAAACATTTCAAAGCAAGTTTTTATTCTCAAGAGCATTGCAAATCTGCACAATAATTCACAGTTGAAGAAACAACAGTACACTGTTGAGATTGGTATAACCATAGAGTGGACACTAGAGACCATTTAAACACTACTGGTGGCAATATATCACTGGATATATTACTGCTATGAATATATATAAACCATTTCACCCATGAAAGAAAGATAGCACTTGAGCAGATAGATATAAATGAGATGGAAATCTGTGGTGGAGTGGAGACTGAAGGATTAGACCAATTTGCTGTCTGTTTAGGTCACTTTTGGCACCAGGGCTTTACACTACAGTCATGATTATAGAGGTTCATCAGGCTGGATGAGAAATTAAGGACACTCAGCTTGAAGATCTCGTCATCTCCCTGGAGAACTCTCTGCTCACAGCATTTGCAATTGCACAAAACCTCTGTGTAGGACGATTTGGTGAGGAATTGGCCAATTCTCTCCATGGTGACCACTTGTTTATTCTCTTCTCATCTCCAGATTGGACTACTGCAAGTCTCTCATGGCAGATCTTCCCTTGTGCACCATCGGAACCCTGCAAATGATCCAGAATGCAGCTGTTTTTTTCAATCTCCCCTCAATCTCACCCCATTGCTCAATTCCCTTCACTGGCTTCTTGTAGCCTCCAGCATCAGATTTAAAATGCTGATGCTTTTCTTCAAAGACAAAAAAGACCAGCCACCACCTACCTCAAGACTCTGATCAAACCTCGCTTCTGACTGGGCTCCTGAGTGGTGCAACGGAAAAAACCTTCACAAGTTTGACTCTTGATGACGCACAGTGCTGGGAGTCCAAGAAAGCAAAATTGGACATGCTCTCTGGGTTGGAGGGACGTTGTAATTTTCTCTTCTGTCAGTCAGAGTGGCTGTCAATCGTGTATGCACAAGTGAGTCGTTAGTACTTTCCTCCAAGTGTTCAGCCACCCTGTAAAGTAGCGTGTTCGAAAACATGCAGTGGCTTCACCCTCCGTGGTTTAAAAAAAAAACTAAAAAAAAAAAGTTTTTTTTTTTAAACCTATTAAAAAAATAGGATTAAAAAACATGCTTCTGACTACTTTCTGTTCATGCCAGAAGTACAGTTCGACTGAACCCATCATCCCTCCACACACAAGGCAGACAAACATCAAGACTCTCTGAACTGGAACTAAGGCGTATGTCTTAACTGCAAAGGCACAGGCTGTACTCGATTTGTCCTAACTCTACTCTTAGATAAAATTCTGACCTATTTGTACTAACAGGAGGAAGTTTACTGTGTGAACTTACAATTTATTTTGACTTGATTTAATTTGAATGTATTTATTTCCAGCAAAGCTGCTTTGTGACAATGTCCATTGTTAAAAGCGCTACACACATAAAATTGAATTGAATTGAATTAAACTATAAGGTACTACTCTAAGGTGCTCTTGCTCTTTATAAGAGCATCTGCCAAATATTGTGGTAGTAAATGACAGTCCTTTAGTTCAAATCTGGTCTCAGGTCACAAGGGAGAAAAGGCCTTAAATGTACCCTTACGACCAAATAATGGAGAGTTGTCAACAAAAAGGCCATTGCCTCATGACAGTCATCATTTGATATATGCTAGAATACTTTGGGTGGCTATGGCATGTGTGTGGTATCCGAGACAAGGAGAACAGGAGGCTTATTCAACATGCTAGCAACATCTCCTGCTTTGAAACAATGTGCACGCAAAGTGTTTCTTGCAGTGGAGGACATTGAAGAAGGAGAATGGAAGCTGAAACATGGCACAAAGAGAAGCAGGCCAAGAGGAAAAAAAGAACCGCATACACCGACGACCTCTGCACCACCAAATCACAGGTCATTATTCTGGAATCTATCAATAAAAAAGTAGACATACTCAGAATTCTATGCCAAGGGGTTAAAGATTAAAGACTCGTGATCCCTTTAGATCTTTCTCTTCCAATCTGCACACCTCAGGCAAGAATCAGAAGAAGCCCGCATATTTCTGAGATGTGTCTTCCCACCTAAAATAACCATGACATCTGAACGCATTTCTTCAGATGAAATTACAAGAGCTGTTCATCACGTGTCCAATAACAAATCACCAGGACCTGACAGATAACCAGCAGAATTCTACGAACAATTTTCAACATTTCCATCATGATTCCAAATGCCACACTACCACGCCATATGAATACTATCCTGATTGCACTCATTTTGAAACCAAATAAAGACCCCATTCAATATTCCAACTACCATCCCATCTCTTTAATAAACCTAGGTATAAAGATTATAAGCAAAGCTCCATGATTTAGACTAGAATCAGTAATCTCCACACTTATAAACACAGATCAAACTAGTTTCCGATAAATCCCCAAATAAATCACGGGTTATTGTAGCATTACTGGAAGCCAAGAAGGTGTTTGATAGGGTTGAGTGGTCTGTTCACTTCTCCTCTCTCAGTCACTTTAGGTTTGGACCATATTTCACGAAATAGATAGAAATATTATCTTTCCTTAAGACTTCATTCATGGACTGGTGTCAGTTTTGCAAAAGGCTCTCAAAGACACGCTTGTCTTTGCATCATCCAAGGAATACCTGCAGCGTCTGCATACAAATTGGGGCTTCGCTTCAGATTTGTTAATTAAACCCCAAAATTCAGACACCTGCCTGCCGATATTCAAACAATGCATAGTGGGCGTCTGGATTTCCAACAGGGGGATTCAATCAGACTCGCAATCAATATTAACAAGTCCTGAAACGTCTCGCAATCAGAGGCAATTTAGGCTAATGCCAGATTTTATATTCGTACATAAAATGAATATAACAGCTGCTTCTGTTAGCTTTAACCCTATATTTCTCATGGCTCGTGGATTTGCTCACGTTGGCTATAACATTCATGACTGACATGTGGTACACACTGAAAAGAAAAGAAGCAAGGACTGCTGGGTCGATCAGGGGAGAAGAAGTGTGTGAAAGAACAGCAGCCTGCTGGAAAGAGATAAAAATGTTTATGATTTTGAGAAAAGGACCATGAAGTCTGTATGCATGCATGCTGTGTCCTTGAGGCAAGCATTTAACCTGAACCTGTTCAGGCAAATTTTACCAATCCAATTCCTAAGGCAATTCCTACCAATCCATTTTCCTATGACAAATAAAATAGAAATGCGATTGGTAAATATATGAAGAAAAAGAATGCACCCATTTAACTGAACGTCACAGCTACAAGTGTATGGGTTTCAGTCTATTAAAATGGTGTAGATTTGTATATTTTTGTTAATTTTAATACCTCAGTACCTTGCATTATTCATTTTACTAATTCTATCATTTACATGGATTCTATAAAACTTGCCCATGATAATACACTTCATCTCCAATCATTATATAGGTGTATAGATTAGTAGAATAAGCAAAACTACCACTGGCTTATTAACTTATTAACAGTTAATACTATTTATACAACGACAAAATGTGAGAAAAGTGCAGTAAACCTGCCCACATTCATTCTCCCTTCAACTGAGTCTCCACTGAGTCATGCTTGGGGTGATTTATTACCAAATTAAAACACTGAACTCTTCCATTGCTCAGTGTTCAGACCTTCTGCATCAGCCAAGCACCCTTGGGGTTGGGGTTTGTGGTTAAAAGTCTGACCTAGGCATTAGCATGTTGCCAAGCAGTATGGTAATGTGGAGAGTCCGATGATCTTAGCATTAATGCAGAAAATACTACATTAACATCATGTCAGAATTAGTGTAATTGTGAAAAACTGTAAAAGCCTTTAATGTCAAGAAAAAATTCTGTGTGCGAACGTTTTTGACACATCTGAAATGTCTGACAAAGTGGCGGAAGTGCATTATAGCTTCCAACAAATTAGACAACTAAATGTTCTAGATTGAAATTGCAAAAAAAAAAAAAAAAAAATCTGTCAATCTGTCCCACCACTATAGCTTGATGGAAAGCTGAGAATTTTTTTGACAGAAAGTTTCATCTGCAATGCGCAGCTTTCAGTGCTGACAGAAGCAGAACTTTTCATCATTGCCTCATTGAAAAACATTGAATTCCTACTTTGCCACAACCAAGTCTAAAAGGGGAGTGTATCATTACTAAAATGTGTGTAGGAGTCATTTAAATAAAATGATCCTAATAGTACAGTTTTTGTTTTATATATAGAAAGTTTTATTATGGAGCTATTTGGACTGGCGATGTTACAGCTCATAGTCCTCATTTATTATTACTAATAATTTTAATAGCTTTGCTATTGAACAATTAATTGTGTTGATTCGACATCGTTTGACTGAAAGACACAGAATGTGTTTCTTTTGGTAACCTTATATCGTTTTCGCTAAACCTTTAACATGCGGTGACTGTTATTTGTGCATTTTTTTTTCCCACTTCAGACTCAGATAACTCTAGAATTTCTGTACTGCCAGAACCTGCTATTTTCTTAAAAGTGTGATGCTTTTAGGGCCCAAGGGCTTAACATGAATACAAAACACCCTGACCACAGTAGACAGTTGAGCCCCAGAGGGGTTTTTATGCATCTTCTCAGACTGAGTCAGTGTGACTGCTTGAGGTGCTGCTTGTGTTCTTGTGCAGAAGTGTAGCGCATGGCCAGTCTTCCTTAGTGGAACTGTGACGGGAAGGCATGATCCTTTTTGCAGATTTTTAATACCATTTTTAGTCCTAATTTAGTCATCTTCATTTCCACTAGCAAGTTCTTCACCTGTCATAAAAAGCTACACAAAAGGCAGGGCAACATTTATCATGTTCTTCCTCCAAGATACATGAAGCTAGCCAACATGTTTTTCAAACTGTCATAGGGTAGCTCACAAGGAGTGCTAACTCTCTTCTCTCCATATACATGAGCTAACAGATCCATAAAATAGGTTACAGATTTACATGGAGATAAGCCTTAGAACCCAGAGCGCAAGGGAAATTACACTGTCTTGGACTTCCAACCACTAACGGGTTATGGAAACTTGCAGTCTACTGGTGATAGCGTCAACACTATTTTTCTTGTTGTGCCTCAATTGGCCCCAAGTGCATGGAACTTTAAATAGTGCATTACGATACTCTGTCTTCTCCTCTGATGTTCTTCTGAACACTTCTATTCTCCTCTGATTGAGCTACCACCTCGAGAGGCTTGATATATTCAGTCGCACACACTCGAAACCAGCGCAACCACTGGGGCTTTTTTGGGCTGTTGGGGTAAGGGTGCTCATTGTTGCCATTTGATGCTGATCTTATGTTGCTGGTTCTCTGTATAGGATCCCTGGCCTCATAGTAAATAAAAGTCACTGGGGTGTTCTTCACCACCTATCTGCTGTGATAGGATCACTCCCCAAACCAATTTCAGATGCATTTGTCTGCAGGACAAACAGCTGTTAAACGTCCAAGTTGATGACTACTAGATCTCAGATCAGGAATCCATTTCACTTTTTTTGTTTTTGTTTTTATTTTCTTAAATCAAACTCAGATATCAGATCATGTTTTTATGTGTGATAAAAAGAGCTTATAGACAAAAAGGTAGGAACGAACCTGATAGTACCACATCAATTTTAGAAAAGCACATTCATGGGATGTTGGAAGTTCTTCATGGTCACCACCTTCTTCTCCCATCACAGGAAGCCACAGATAGAATATATTGACCAGATACTATGCTACAGTGAGGTTTTTTTTTTTTTTTTTGGTGGTTTCCTGCTTCCTCTACCAGTTAGAGGTACACAATGTATTCCATCCTGCTCTCTGAGTGGACCACTAAATGTGGCCACCAAAATCTCAGTAAGCCTCTGTGAAGTCCTGGGGATTGCCAGATCCATCTCTGGGTGCAGAAATGCTCTTGGGGCAAGCTTTTGGGTTAAGGGGTTACGGGGCACATGCCAATATTTTGGCTCATCCAAGGTTGAGATGGACAGAGATATCTGGACACACCAGGCACTACTTCTTGGGGTTGTGTTAGACTAAGGGCTTGATGTGAACAAAAACAATTTGTCCACAGGAGACAAGTTGAGCCCTGCAGTGGTTGTTATGAGTGGGAAGGTAAAGGGAAAGGGGGGGAGTGTAGGTTGTGCATCTACTAGTGTTCGTATGGTTGTCATGATAGAGATGCTTCCTGCACTCTCTTGCAGCAGCAAAGTCGGCAGCTCAGTAATGAGCTGGGGGGCAGACTTTATCAGCAGAAACTGTAATGGCTAAAGAGATATGCATTTGTGAAGAGTACTACTAACAATAGGTGTATTGAGTCACTCAGTCTTCTTCTCTGGCATGCATCTGGATTTGCTCGATTCCTGCATGATAATGTTTCTGTAGTGCCACAGTCCTTGGCACTAAACCACAGTAGTGTCATAACTGTCAGCTTCAGAACCTGATGCCATTAAAAGTGGAATTAACAATGGATTAACAGCCTGGAAAGGCCCCACAGAAACTCCTATGGGCTAGCCTTAGGGGTGGAAGGAATAGGTTACTTTAACCAGCAACATCGGCTGCAAGTGTACTACAAGCTCAGTGATCATGTGCTTTGGACAAGTTCAAGCATTAGCCTCTTTAGATGAGACATACCTATCCCAAGCAACCAGTGGCTTATAACAGTGAAATTGAAGATAGAAACAGACCAGATGGCACACATGAGAGGTGTGCATTCTGCCTTACTCCAGCTGTGTAGAGCAAGTACAGAGCAGTGTTTCTATAAGACAGACCTCACAGATGGGTGGATCCTGGGATTTGATGCAAAGACTCCACACATAGGCCATCCCAGTGGATGGCAGGAAACAGCTGCATCCCATACTGCTCCCAGCATCCCAGACTGGAAAGATGAGGCTTTTGGTAAATCAGCAGATAGTACAATTGGAGCAGCACTGGCAGTCAGTGCAACAGAAAACATAATGATGTTGCGCCAGAGAAGTCAGTGAGAGCAGGCAGGAGAAGGCAGCCAAGCAGAAGAGCAGAAAGTTAGCATCAAGGCAGACTGCTGCATAAAACTATTTTTTTCATGGTGGTAGCTAGCGGCAAAGAAACAGATGGTGGCATAAGTAGAGACTGTGTCCAGAAATAGGGGACAGATCAATGCAGACCAATAGATGACCCTCATTCCGCTCTTAGATAGAAGGAGGATGGCATACTGATTCTGTGTGTACAAAATGTTCAGATTGTGAGATTATTTTGCAACGAATATTGGAGAGTACCCTTGGCCCTCTATAGCCTGGGCAACATTTAAAAGTCCTTCGGGAACCTGCCCACTAATGCATATATCTACTTCGAAGATCACTAATGTCTATTTCAATGATCAACTGGTTCACATCAATAATTTTGACAATGTCTTGAGGATTTGTGGCTAGCATTTGAGAAAAGAAAAAAAAAAGAGTGTATTTGTCAGAACCCAGGAAATTAGCACTACATCAAAAGATTCCTGGCTATGTTATAAAATAGGGAAGCAACAGACCAAGCTAAGATCTAAGCCATGAGCAGATGTCCAGTTCCAAATGACTATGCACCAGGTATACAGTTTTGGGGGATTAGCCTTATATTAGGCTTTACTACCACTGCTAAGTCCCTCCATAGCTTAAAAAGGAAATTGATATCCTGATAGAAAATGCTGCTAAAAACAGCACACAACCCATTAGTGTGGCAGTTTCTTTCCTTGCAGTGATACACACAAACAAAAAGTCTCGTATGGTGTCGTCTTTTTTTGCGTAGCTACTACTAAACATGTTTGAGTGAGCTCCAAAGTTATTTCTGAGAAGCTGCATCTAAAACACAACTTCATACATTTCACAAAAAATGAAGGTCATATTAACACGTATAAGATATTTGAAATTAAATATTAGATTGGTGTCATGTAAACAAGATGATTAGCTTAGGTCCATGTTGGACATTAAAAACTGTTACATCTTTTCTTATGATACACAATGGCAGCATTTGTTATTTGTCAGCCAGCACCTGATAAATGACAAACTCTTTGTGGGAGTAACTGTATCTCTCTGCTATCCAGCAGAAGGAGAGTTTGTTGCTTGATATAGACTGATTGCTCACATCTGTGACTCATTATTTATGGTTTACTTAAACCTAGAATTTAACCTTACAACAAAGGCTAACTTTGTTGTAAGGTTACCTTTGGATATTACATTTGGTGGTCCATGGCAATATTTATGAATTGATCCAGTGCCCAGGATTTGCTGTCACTATTTTACTGATATCTTATCTGTGGTTGGAGGCATAGTGTTAGAGAATGGCTGATAGAAAAGTGGACCGAAAAATATGATTCCATGGTGTTTTTCTTCAAAACTGCCATTATATCCAGCCTGCTACCCTCAACTATGTGAAAACGAAGGTGAAAATAAGCCTGGTTGTTATAAGAGGCTTTGCTGCCCACCAAGCACACACCAGCGACTTAATGCCCTGCAACTGTTCGTTCACAATCTGTTAAGCTGATAATAAGAGACACATCTGCACTGACCAAAGAATCTCGCTGATGAAGATAACGATACTGACCTCTCTGTATGACTTCATGACATCACGTTGCAGCAGTGTACATAATTATGATACAGCCCATGTGTGAGCAAGTGGAGGTATCACAATATGTTAACGTGTTGTAAAGTTGAATATCCAGAAAACATTTTCTCATAATTCAGGTTTATGGAAAGCCTAATGCACTCACTATGGGCTCAGTACCAAATGACCCATGGCCAGATGGCAGGGCAGGGCCATGGGTTGGAAATCTCTACCCATTTTCATTTGCATTTGAACTTTTGTCTATTGTTTTTATTAACATTTCTCTGTATGTGTTTTTGGATGTTTGCCTGAATATTTCCACTTGATATTTTCTCTGTCTTGGATTCACACACATTAAAGATTTCCCCTACTCATTGCCTCTTGTGTCTCTGAAAGTAGTCCTAATGGTTGGATTTCAGTGCTTTCATACTGGTGACCTGATTTGAATTCCTAATCTGGCTATTACCTCATAACAGCTAGACTGAATCACATATTTTCCCCTCTCGTTGTGAATACAATTGTGCTATTGACCTGATTTCTGGTACCTGTCACCCCTGGGAAATAATTTCTTTTTTCTTTCAGATAGTGAGCTATTTATGTGGATGGAAACTTCAGGGAAGCAAACAGAGGTAATATATTTTCACCAATATGGACTTTTGTATCACCTAGTCCAAGAAGGAGACGAGTGGAATACGGCCACTTGTAACTATGAATACATGGCAATGCTTTTAGGATTAACTAATGCCATTCTAAACCCTTTATGCTGATAACTGTTGTTAAACTTACTAACTGTTAAATGACATACCTTTAGATAATAGGCAAAATATTTACCAAGCAATCCAATGTTATAAATTTCACCCAGTCTTTCCTTAAAGTTGGCTACAAAACAAAACTGATACTATATGTAGTTTTGAAAACTGCAGGCTTTCCTGAACTGAAATATATTTCCCTTTTGCATGTATCTCAACCAGAACCATGTCACATTTCTTCACTCACTAAATCTGCCTTCTTTCACCTCGTTTACGTCCCTTCTTAAATATCAATGACGCTGAGACACTGGTTCATGCCTTCGTCACTTCTCGACTCGACTACTGTAATTCTCTCTTCTATGGTCCCCCAAACACAACATTAAATAAGCTCCAATATATCCAGAACTCTGCAGCGAGGCTTCTCGCGTTTTCTAAGAAATCCTCTCATATTACTCCCATCCTACACAGACTTCATTGGCGACCCGTTCGTTCTCGTTTTCAATACAAGATTCTCCTCATCACCTTCAAAGCACTTCATGGTCTCGCCCCCCTCCCCCCATACATTTCTGATCTCATTCATACTTATTCTCCAGTCCGCACATTACGCTCTTCAGATACCGGTCTACTGTTAATTCCACGCCACAGGTTAGCATCGTTTGGTGGACGAGCGTTCTGTCTCTCTGCTCCGACACTCTGGAATTCTCTTCCCAAAAACATACGTCATCTTTCTTCATTACAGGATTTCAAAACCCACCTTAAAACGCATCTTTTTCTTTCTTGTTTTTCTGATCTCTGACTGTATGATCTGATTCATGCCATGGATTTCTTGTTTACTGTCTTTTGTTCTTTGTCTGCTGTCATGTTGTTGTTTTTTTTTGTCTTTTTTTTCCTTCCTCCTCCATATTGTAAAGTGACCTTGAGTTTGCAGAAAGGCGCTATATAAAATAAACTTCTTCTTCTTATTATTATTATTATTATTAGAAGTTCAAGGAGATGGAAAGCTGGGTGCATGTTGCTACAAAGCCATGACATATCTAAATAGTCTTGAAGCCATTTTAAGAAATGCTTAAATTAATCATTAAAGTAAATTTTGCAAGGTTTATGCTTATTAACTATTATTTTCATGTGGTCATTCAGATAATGTTATTCTCTGTGGCCAAGGAACTGAGCGTATAACCCAAAATGCACTCATTTTTAACAGTAAAAATTAGCTGAAAGCTGTGGTGTGGATTAAAAAGGTAACACTAAAAAGACTGCCTAATGAACTAAGCCACCAATCGTTAGTGAGTGTTTCAATCTACTTAGTGTTTCAGTTAGCTTTATGCATCTTGTATAAACCACTAATTATCTGATTAGTTATGAAGCTGGCCGTTAGAGACTAAATATTCACATTCATAAATACTGAAAGTTTTGTTTCTTCTGTTTGATGCAACATGCATTAATTCTGTCACACATGACATGCTCTTTGAACTTCCTGATGGCTGTTACTTGCTTAAAAGCACTCTGCTTGGATTTAATGTGGATCTTGTGATGAACTCGTAACACACTGACCTTTCGGATGTCAGCAAATTATAACCACTCTCAAGGCACAAACGTGTCGAGGATGTGTCCGGTTGTGTTCATTAAATTATGCCTTTGCCTAATTTATGGAGGGAGATGTTGAATGCTTCATCGACTTCCAGTTTAACCCCAACGCTCTATCATTCCGCTGCGCTAAAATATAAAAACCCTGCTATAACTGTAGCGTACACGCTTGGGCTTTATTAATTCAGCACCACGGACAGTTCCTAAGAGCCTCACATTCTCTCATACTGAGTAGTTCATTAGTCTTTTAGAAATCAATGTATTATGCTAACGTATGTACAGGATTTTTCAACTATGCTGGGGAACGTGAACCAGGAACATGTCTTTGGGAACATGTTTTATTTTTTATTTTCTTTACATTTAAATTTTTCTGAAGTGTACTATTTTTTTCCATATTCTGTTACTGTGTGAGAGCTTGAGTGTCTATCTAGAATCGAGATCCTACTTCCTACACACTTATTACCTCTGAACATTTGATGCTTAAAGCTGTCGTGAATCATTTCATACCCGCAGTACTGTGACACATTTTCATTCATTCATCTCCAGGAAGAGTTTTATCCTGCACTGTATCCAGAGCCTATCCCGGGAACATTGGGAATGAGGTGGGAATACAACCTGGATGGGAACGCCAGTTCATTTGCAAGGCATCATGTGCACACACACACACACTCACTCACCTAGGGGTAATTTAACATACCCAACCCAGTTTTGCCATGTTTTTGGGAGATGGGATTGAACTGGAGAACTTGGAGGACACCCACAAGGACAATGGGTGAACATAAGAAACTCCACACAGACGGTAACATGAGGAAACTGGGGTAAGTGGAGACCCTGAACCTTGTATGGTGGCAATGCTACCTGCTGCATAAGGTCCTTTAAGGTACAGTTAAGTGTTCTTGGCTGTCTAATGGAACCCTTCAGTTAAGAAAACACTCTGTTGCAGGGTTTTACACAAAGTCTTAAAGAGTTTCCCCAGGAGAACAAACTCAAGAACACTCGAGTTCCACATTTAACAAATTTCCTTTTTTAATAAGAGTGTAACCTAAGAATATAGTGCTTAGCGTGCAATGCGAGACGGGTTCTTCAGAACCTTTAAAATAGGTTCTTTCAAATGTTTATTTGGTTTTGAGAAGTTTTTTCTCAAAGACTGTGGCAACTAATGTTACTGGAGTATAATTTCAGTATACTCTAAATATGAAGACTCAGCAAGGGTTCACAAGGGTTCTTTTGGAGGCTTATGGGTTCTACCTTTTTGTGACATAGAAGCTTTAAGGGTTTCGTAGAGAGACAAGATGAAGGAATTTTGGTCCTAATCTTATGGGAGTTGTTGTTCCTCTTGCGGCTGCTCCGGTTAGGGGTCACCACCGCAGATCACTGGTCCGCATATTTTGATTTCAGCACACTTTTTTATCCCAGATGCCCTTCCTGACGCAACCCTCCCCAATTTTATCCAGACTTGGGACCAGCAGTGAGAGCGCACTGTTGCATGCAGCCCCAAAGGCTGGGGTTGGTTCCCTGGCTGGGAATCAGTAGTCACAGCATTCAGCACAGCAGTCAGAACGCTAACCACTAGTCCTCCAGGGACCCCTAATCTTACTGGAGTGTGATATCAAAAATAAAGTTTCAGCGAGGGTTTAAAAGAGTTCATTCTTGGAATGGTTATTGGTTATGCTGGTTGACTTATTGGTTCTTTTGGTTGGATGATTTCTAAAGCTCTTCTACTTCATTGGAACCTTTAAGCATTCCCTAGAGGGACAAACTGAAGGAAGGTTTTAATGATTATTGGTTTCTAAAGTTTGTTTTCCGTATCCTTATAGGAGCATGATTTCGGTATACTTTAAAGCTGAAGATTACACAAACGTTCGCAAAGCGTTCTTTGGATGCCTATTGGCTCTAGCTTCGGGTCTAAAGGAGTTCTACTTGGAACCATTTGTGAAAGGGGTCATCTCTGTTGTAGGGTTTAAGGCGGGAAAAACTGAAGAATTCCTTAGGGCCCCAAATTTGTCGGTTTAGACAAAGTAATTTTAAGATTGCAATTTGTCACACTGTACGAGATCCCGGTAAAATGTTGTCGCACAGTTCGTTATAAAATTCTATAACAGATAACGTGCATGATGTGTGTTCTCCATCTCGGATTACACGTTGAAGATCCCCTAATGATAGACCTGCAATTGCAATTACGGAAGTGCAGAAAACAGGCTCGCGTAAACACAAACGTTCTTCAAAGGGAGCTTACATTCAAGGTATTCAAGTTCATTTTTCTGTCCATTAGTATGTTTCGTTTACGTTTCTCCGTATCTGTAGCAGTCCCATGAGTCTGGGGTCATCCTGAGTGTTCCTCCTGTAGACAAGCATCACAACAGTGCTCACAATCTGAGACGTTAATCAAAAACATCCCTGACACTCTGCTGTCTTCGCTTGCAGTGATGCCCAATCGATTGCCACATTATGCATTCTAAGATCAACTATCTCAACTCACCACCAAAATATTTTTGGTGTTATTTTTGCCTGAGGCAGCAAAATGTATAAGTATGGTTTAAGAGTAGAAGACTTTGAGGTTCTTGTTGAAGATTAGGATTCTTTTAGGAGAGCCATCTAAAAGATGTTTTGTTTTTAGAGAGCAGTTTGTGTGTGTGTGTGTGTGAGAGAGAGAGAGCGAGAGAGAGAGACTTCTGAGTTGCTTGTATAACCTATAGATGGCAGAAGACTCCATCCTAAAGCGCACATTTCACAGCACGCTTTTAGATCAGAACTCGATTTCCATTCTAAGCAGACTCCACACATCCGCAGCTAGGAAAAGTTGCATGCTTATCACACGCATCAAGGCTCGCGCGCTGCGAGTTTCTGCTTTAACACGTCTTCTCTAGCTGCTTTAAAACGTGTCAGGAACCTGCGCGCGCGGATCAGACCTTGGAGCATTTTTTTTTTTTTTTTTTTTTGGGTGTGTGTGTATGTGTGTGCATGTATGTGTGTGTGTGTGAGAGAGAGAGAGAGAGAGAGAGAGAGACTATTGAG
>CM040996.1:2469411-2482709 GCA_022985145.1 Pangasius djambal | reverse complement strand
GCACCAGCCTCTCCGCGCGGGGGGGGAAACAGCCCGGTTTTTTTTTCGCCAAGACGCTCCGACATGACAGAGGCTCGCGGTGGATTTGTACTCCTTTCCGACGGAGGATGCGTCCGGTGCTCTTCTCGCGCGGACTCTTCTCGCGCCAAAGCGGCCAGGATCAAAGGCGGATTTGTCATTTGGAGCGTCGTGTTTTCGCTGATGTGCACGCGCGGGCACGGTAAGCGGGCCACAGTGGCTCCGAAAGGGCGCCGATTTGCACCAACCTACGGTTGCATTCTATTACGCGTTATTACGCATCATGAAATAAATGAATTCATATTGCGGAAATGATTAAGAAAATAAATGCATTGCTTATTTATTATTATTATTATTATTATTATTATTATTATTATTATTATTGCATGTAGTGCCAGTGATCTTGTGCATCTCTGGAGCCCTGTCTGCATAATGCATTAACACCTTATTGGACGTGCTGGAGGCTGATGCGCAGTGTTTTGCAGTGTTGAGCAATTTCATCCAAATCTCAGCAGGGCTTTATTGCGTTTATAAGCAGTCATTTCCAGGAACACGGTGCTGGTATGGATGATAAACTACGCCTTATGCTTAAGGCTGTGCTTTTGTCCAACATGTCAGCGTCTAAACGCGTTAACACGGTTAGCAAAATTTTGATCTGATTATAAAGTTTTGCAGTGAAAGGGAATTAAGTTTGGCATCACAAAAAAAAAACAACAAAAAAAAAAACACCCCCAAACTTCAGTAGAAATGAGTGCTGTTTAAAAGTTTTAAAGGCGCACGGATGAGAAAAGACACTTAAGTTTTGGAGTTCGGTTGACGGTGATAGATGACGCGGAGTGGAAATGGAGGATGGGGCCACACTCTTTTGATCGCGCGCAGCTGTGGAAGTAAATTGTTGCGCGCGCATGCGCAGCCGCATCGGCGTGACAACGCAGTCCACACAGGAGCGTGAAATACGACATGAGCCTTAATGTCTAGAAAGAAATCAAAGAACGGAAGCGCTCTGTTTCTCCATTTCTTTTGATCTCTCTGTTTGGCACGCTTCCTGCTCATCCTCATATCCTTTCAGCTGTAGGAACCCTGTTCATTCTCTGGTTATGTTATTAATTATTCGTGGTGCATACCTCTGCTTTGCCTTGTGCGTGCTGCATAATGTAGTCTTCATCATCATCTTTGTGACTGTCTTTACTTGACATCTGAGATCAGGCCAAGCTTGGCAAACATGCATGTGCAGAAAGGTTAACTATTCACATGTCATATTGGAAAACACTGCCCGTGCCATGTTTGAACTCATTTTAAAGTGAATTCTATGATAGATGTGACTGTCTTTATGACCGGGACTTGTGGCAGATCATCCAGCTGGTGTTCACTTGAGTATTTAGTCATTTATGTAGCCTATAATGTGTACGCTTCAATTATTTTAGTTGCTGTGAATCCAGTATTTCTTGTCCCACTGATCATGTGTGAACTAATTTTGAAAAACAGCATATGTGAGTGTTTGTGAATCTTATGTTAGGTGAAGTTAATTTTTTCTTTCTTTTTCACTAGGGGCAGAGTTGAATTGAGTGTGCATATGGCACACTTTCTTGGTTTCAGAACGTAGGCGTTTCGACCACTTCTGCATGATATGATCTTGCTCTTAGTCATAAAGCGCAAAATTGCAGAGCTGAACAAGTAGTAGATTTGTCTCAATAGACCAGTAATCAGTGACAAAGTGGTGTGATGTGGCGTGACTTGAAGCAGAGTTACTCCAGAGTTGATTATTTTCTAATAAAAGCTTGAACTGATGTGTTTTATTCCTTCTAACTGATGTGTTTTATTCCAGGCTACTTGTTCAAATCAAGTGACAAGTCAGCTAGGCTAATCATTCTAAGAATTCAATTATAAATATAAAAACTTTTATAACGGTGGGTTTTGATTTCCAATACTGTAAGAAAATTGAAAAAAATCCTGCACCACTGTCTATGCTTCATGAATGCCTGGGGGTCCTTCGACCCCACTTTGAGAGTCACTTGCACTAGACAAGTTAGTTCCTGTTCTCACTTATGTTAAAGCAGTTTATAAACAGTTGTTCCCTCACTAACCTCTCTTTTTTTCTTTCTGTCTCTTGAAATTAAGAGAACAGGGGAGAAAAAATAGCTTGTTGTGTTATAGAGGAATCAAAATATGTAAACTCCTCTGTCCTGAAGACTTTCCCATGGCGGAAAAACGTACCGACTGTTACAAAGCATTGATACTGGAGACTCCTTCCATAAATGTCAAATTAATGTCTCTATAATAAATCATTTTGGTTATTATGATTATTCTAAGATTATGTAATTCGTCTGCCATACAAGTCATGTGAATTAACTATTACTATCAAAACAAAAACATATAATAATTCTTATCAAAGCATAATTTCCCCCATCATGAAGACTTTCCAGTGGCAGAAGTAGCTTTCAAATGACACTAGCCCCACGCCGCTGCGATCTACAGTGCCCAAGGAAGAGGTCGAAGAACCCGGCATTTTAGCCGACTTTGGAGCTCTTTTTCCGTTCAGAATGATGCCTCAGATGCTGCTACGGAGCTCATTATGTTTCCATCGATCGTTTTCCCTTGGTCAGAGACTTTGTTTATTCAATCAAATGTTTGGGAGAATTTATAAACGTTTTCATTTATTTTTAAGATATAGAGAAACCGTAGTACATTTTGTTTACAATATTAAATCTCTGTTTGTAGCAAGTTATGATTTGCCTTGTTTTATACAAAATGCACATTGTTTCGCATTGTGTATGATTCAGAAATAATTTCTTTATTTTTCTTCATTCACATTTTATTTCAAAATATTCAGAAAATTGAATTGAATCAAATCATGAAGCCAGTATCGTGAATCGAATCAAATCATGACTGGGGTGTACCGTTACACCCCTAGTCTTGACCAGTCAGAGTTGAGAATTCAACAGCTCTGTGATATAATGCTGCAGTTCCGCCTGTCTTACTGAAGATGTTGTTACACCATTGAACAGTCCACCCAATAAAGACTCTGCGAAATCCATCTTGTCAGTTATAATGTACAAACTGTAATTAACGTTCTTGTCTGAGCAGGCTGCCTGTATGACATGCTCTAAAGTGCAAAATCAAAGTGAATTAAATTATAATTGATGCTCATACAAGTACGGTGCACTTTATCATAGTCATATCACAGTTACATGAAAGACAAACCGCAGACTGTAGGCGTTCTCCTTTGCTGAAGTAAATAACACCTTTCATTAGCTTCCGCACTGAAATTCATTTGAAGTTCAAATAAACCAAACATTAATTCAGAGCTAAACAACTTCTGTCACTGTACTTTGTCTAGTGGCTTTCCAAATTGGATGATCCTCGTGCCATCTTTCAAATTAAAAGCGACCGTACGCTGACCTCGAAATGTTGGATGCAACATATGAATACGTTAAAACAGATGGATGAGGCGTGCTGATGCGGAGAAAAACAAATCTGTGCAGTGTGAAGAGTGAAAGTGAGAATAGCACTCTTATGTAGAGACAAACGTTTCTTTGTGCACCCAAGTTAGAAGAGATAAAAGTTAGATAAGATTAATAAGTTAGATTAATAGGAAGCAACAACGTACTGTATATATCTGATTTACACAACAGTGCTGTTTGAATTCTCAGTTCTGATTGGTCAGAAGGTGTCAGTTAATTTTCAATAAATGTTCTATCACGTTTGCACAGTATTTTATGTATACGTATATATGTGTGTGTGTGCACTGAAAAAAGTAACTTGTAACGTATACTTGTAACAATTTGCATCGTAACAATTTGCGCGAGTACTTTTTGAGTAAATTTTACTGCTGTAATCTCAAGTACAACGCACTTGCCGTTATCAAGTAAAATCTACTTACTGCTAAACGTGACATTCGTGCTGATATTAAGTAAATGTTACTTAATTATATTTAAGTTAAAAGCTATATTTATTTAAAGTAATTAAGTAAAGTCAGTGTAGTTTTTTTTTCATAGACAGGATCATCAAAATATACAAGACATGAAAATGAAACAATTTGGCCTAACTGTTCAGTTTGTGTATGATCTCAGGACAAATGTGCACGAAGTTACCCCAACCTTTAAAGGAACAAGGACAATCTGAGTACACGGAGGGTACTGACCGGCCTTGACCAGTGTGTAGACATTTCAGTCTATAATGCTTTAAGAGCTCTAAACATTAAAACAATGATCTAAAACATTTCGCCACAATGTTATATTACATTACGCAGTGAAGAACACAGAAAAATAACAACAGCCATATTATAGCATGCAACTCTATATATACAGTTCTGCTTGCATGAATAAGAGCATTAGACCAATCACTCCTCATTCATAGCCCTCAGCTTACACTCCACTGGCTCATCCTGCAGCGTATCCTGGGCCTGACGTGATCCCACAACGCACTGCTGTACTGTTCTGCTTCCTTTCGATAGAAACATATGTTTATAAGACTTTGTTTTTTTTTAACTAACAGATTGCAGATGAACTTAAACGTGTTGGCGTAATAGAAATGACTTCACTGACAAGACTGGGCTCGCAACTTTTTTTTTTGGTTAAAATGTTCAATTAAGTTAAATATAATGATAAAGAGCAGCAAAATAAAATATATTATTTAGAATGCTTTATACGGTGAAGGGTTGAGCTCCAGGTGGCATTTCTAGCTTAGGATTAGACACTTGCTAACCTTAAAATATCAGACAGGATATCAGTGTTCGTAAAAATAAAAACATTAAACATTTCATTTTAATTCAGTACTGAATTGAGTGTGTAAGATTTAGTGCCATTGCAGCTAACCGAATAACGCTTCCCTCACACGGCCTTCAGGTAACTTAAAAAACGCAAAAAGTTCTCTCTAGCAAGTCTATCTGTCTGCATCCTGCAGGATTACAAGCTACGCCCCTTACAAGGTACGCCCACTATTACAAGTTACGCCCACAACAAATACAGCTCATTCTAAGCTAACGAAAACACAACGATTCTTAGTTTCAGGTGATTGTACGCTAATGAAAACATGATTATGAATATTACATTCCATTTCTGCCAATACATCTCCCTAATTCCTACACACTGGTCCTTTAAGTGATGTAAATTGTTTCCATAATGCCATGACTGGTCAGATCTTCCTAGCATAGCAACAGGATAGCTGGCATTAGCATTGCCGTCTGGTACAAGGTGATTCCAAACGTTGCTTTATATGCAGACTAGCTCCGATAAATTACTCGTTACGCAGTATTCAATAGATTTAAGAATGGCTTGACCATTTTTTTTCTAGTCAGCAGCATGTTTTAGCAGGAACATGGCTAACGTTGGCTGCGTTTCCTCTCCTCTGCTTTTGACTACGCTCCCTCTGTCTGGCAACTTTTATGCTTTTAGTTTTATAGAAGTGAAATAAATAGCGAAGCTTTCCTGCAAATCCACAAATTGGATAATTGTAATATTGCATCGACATTGTTGATCACTGAGCCAAATTTCCACGATTTCACCTCATCCTAGCTTCATCGGCTTTGGCCTTGCCCGTTCATTGAGCTACAACCAGACATCCTCTTTGAGCTTGATGTGTTTGCAAAGTTCTTCCTACGATACTCAGTTGAATCGGGTTGTTTACTGAGTTCAAATGAGACATGAAACAAGTGGAGGTGGATTTACTGGTTTCTGTGTTGCTTTTGCTGCTTTCTTTATTAGAGAAAATAGACACTGATGTTGCGTACTTACTTTCGACTGTATTAGAAGTTTAAAAAAAGAAAAACGTGAATTGGGAAATTAGAAAACATTTCATTGTAAGTGTGGGAAAACGTTGTAAGATGATCTCAGAGGGGAGTCACTCTGGCATGCCGGCATGGACGATATAACAAAAATATCATAACACCATACTTGAAAACATTTGTATGATACATGATATGTATCACGATATATAATTTAGTTAACAAACTGCCAGCAAAAACGAAAGTACTGCATTAAAAACTGTAAAAAAAAAAAAAAATTAAGAGCTGTTAAACTGAAGCTTGATAATAAGTTCTGTATTAAATAAAAGTATTTTAAAATAAAAGTATCTTATTTACTTTTATTTAAAAAATTATTTTTTAAGTCTGTAAAAAAAATTTAGTTTAAATTAAATTTAAAATTTAAAATGATAAAACGATACACAATCAGAAAAGCGTATCATGGCATCATTTATCACGATGTTATAACTCACCACACTTATCATGAGCTATTTGCACCTCATTGAAATAAAGTTTCCTCCTTGTACTTTTCACATATTTATTCTTTTGTAAGTCACCTACACTCGGCACTATTTTTCAGATTGCACATGCGAATGAATACTCTTTTGCCTGCGAGGTTAGTAGTAAATCAGGACTCTTTCTTAAAGAAATCGTGCTCGAAGGAAGCGTTTGATCACAACTCACTGCCGAAGGACCTGAACATTGAACGCTGAAGGATTTAAACGTGCGTTACTCTCAAACATCTGCTGAATGCCGTATCGCAGAAACTAAGCAGCAGGGTTTGGGTGTAATTCTGCTTTAGAAGAATGACTGCAGCGCAGGAAATACAGAAGTGCCAACATTTACGCTTTAGCCATAAATTAGCTTTTACGATGTTGGACCCCTCGTTATAATGATATAAGAGACACCTGAAAACTTTGCTTTTGTGCTTCTTTCAGCTAAATCAGCAGTCGAAACAAATGCGAATAGAATTCGCCCAACAGAAAAGTTGCAGTTTAATCATTTTTATCGCATTGACCTCCTATAGGAAAAGGCTCATCCTTTTATAATCTTCCCACTGAGACTTGTTATTAAAAACCTTAAAATAAATTACAACGAATCTTATATTTCTACCAAAACATAATTTCAAAGTTGTATCAGAGATTTGGAGATTTAGAGTGACTTCTTTATTAACCCCTTGCTCACTTGATTAAAGTGATCCATTTATTTAATGTTTGTTTGTTTATCTTTCCTGTCTGTTTATTTATTTATCCATTTGTTTGTTTGCTTGTTTATTCATTTTTGTCTGTCTTGATTTGTTACTAGGTTTGTTGTATTTCTTCTCTGTTTATCTACTTAACAACCAGGTAGCAATACTAAAAACAGGTTCTCATTTTTTCATCGGTATTTTATTTATTTATTTTTTGTCTTCTTTTTTTTGTTCGTTTGTTTGTTTGTTTATAGGCGTGTTGTCTTTCTTATTTATTTATTTATTTATTTATTTATTTAAGAAAAATCTTACAAAAATCTTGTGTGTACTTATTTATTTTCTTTCATGTTTATTTTTTTGTTTGTTTGTAGGTTTGTTGTATTTCCTGTTTATTTATTTGTTTATTTATTAATTATTTAGGAATTTAATTATTTATTTGGTTCGTTTATTCTATTTTGTCTATTTATTTATTTGTTTGTAGGTCTGTTGCCTTTCTTGAGTATTTCTTGAATTGTTTATTTATTTTGTTTGTTGTCTATTGATTTATTTATTTATTGTTTATTTATTTTATTCATTCGTTCATTCATTCACTGAAGGGGAAAGGATGGAGGACGCGAGAGACGCATTTGCTTCTCCGGTAAGACATTTGCTTCACGCTGAATTTATCTAGACGAACTTTGACCGGTGAATTCACAAGGCTGTGTGTTGTGAGCCAGCAGAAAATAGGAAATCTCAACTCCGTTAAGATTTTGGCAGTAAAATAATATTTTTCCTTGTTAGCAGTGTTGGCACCTGTGGAGATAGCGTTGTAGCGTTGTAGCGTTGTAGCGTTGTGCTTTGTGTTTGCTGTGTTGGAGGGGTTTCAGGAGGGAAATCAGCCGGGAGGAAGTTAACTGTGTTCCTAACATATGATGTGGGACCAGTAGGAATGAGATGAGCCTCATCTAGCGTGGAGAGGTCGTGTGAAAACGTTTTCTAACGCAGAAGGAACCTGCAGGATGTAGTGGAACGTGTTATTTGCTCGACAGCAGCGGTGTGGATATTGATGGAAGGCTCGAGCATCAGACAGTGTTTTGTAGGAAGATCAATTCCAGCTTGTTAGAATTCAGCTTCAGGTTCAGCGTCCAGGCTGAGCCATCATGTCAGGGTGTGGACGCAGTTTTTCAGTGAAGGTGAAGAGGCAGAGCTGAGCAATGCGATGCTATCATATGATATTGTGATACACAGTATGATATACATGGTACAGTTATACGTATACTGTATATAAAAGTATTCTAAGTGTTCAATAGTAAAAAATGACTCAGAACATATGTTATTTTTATAAAATGGCTGCACAGTTTGGGAGGGAGATGAAATATCACCCTGCGTATCACACGTCATAAATAAGTATTGTGATTTCTTGCAGTATTGCGATCCTATAGGAAAAGAAAAGCCATTTCTGTTGTATCAGAGATTTGGAGATCATTACTTCTTAACTGTAAAACTTTACTAACCCCTTATTGACTTGATTGATAAATTGTAAATTTGTTGTCTTTCTTGTATATTTCTTTCCTTATTTGTTTTTTTGTTGTCTTTCTTGTCCATTTATTGGTTTAACAAAAATCGAAGAATACTAAAAATTACTCCTCTTTTTTTTGTCAGTATTTGTTTTTTTTTTGTATTTATTTATTTATTTGTTCGTTTGTTGGTTGGTTTGTTGTCTTTCTCTATTTACTTCTTTAATTGTTTATTTTACTTTTCTCTTTTCTCTTTATTTATTAGGTTATTTGTTTGTATGTTTGTTGTCTTTCTTGTCTATTTATTTATTTATTTATTTATTTATTTATTTAATACAGATTGAACCATATTAAAATTTCTTTCTTTCTTTCTTTCTTTCTTTCTTTCTTTCTTTCTTTCTTTCTTTCTTTCTGTCTTTCTATGTATATTGACCAATCCTAAAATATTATTTCTCCTACTTGCACTACTTGCACACCTACATGCACTTGCCTCAAAATAAAAAAAAATAAAAAAAGAAAGAAAGAAATATTTTTATAAAACATATTAATGAGATTCAGCAGATTAAAGCCGTCTACCTTCACATGAACACACACACAAATCCCTAAACAAGTAAATGTTCCTCTTTTTCTAAATATTGTTATTATGGCTAACGACTGAGCTGAATATAAGATGCACTACATGGCACTATAAGTATGTGCACCCCTGACCATCACACCCATACGTGCTTGTTGAACATCCCGTTCCAGATTTATTCCCCTCTTTGCTGTTATAATGAGCTCCACTCTTCTGGGAAGGCTTTCCACTAGATTTTGGAGCGTGGCTGTGGGGATTTGTGTTCGTTCAGCCACAGGAGCATTAGTGAGCTCAGGCACCGATGCTGATTGACGAGGCTCCAGTTCCAGTTCATCCCAAAGGTGTTCAGTGGGGGTTGAGGTCAGGGCTCCGTGCAGGACGCTCGAGTTCTTCCACTCCAACCTTCACACACCCATGTCTTCATGGAGCTCGCTTTGTGCACAGGGGCGTCGTCGTGCTGGAACAGGTTTGAGGAATGTGAAATGACCTTTCAGGGTTGTAGTGCCGCAGCCGTTGATGTGTTTAAATGGAAGGAGACGCAGCACGTTTTAATTCCTGATCTACGCATGCTTTCTCTCTGATTTTTTAAGAGCGTTTGCAATTTCCTTCTTTGAAATGCACCATGATGTTAAGACGCGGGTTAGAGCATTGGCAGAGATGACTCTGAAATAATTTCCAATATCGAAGGCTCATCCTTGTCTAAACAAACAGTGCTGGAAATGCATCCCTCCTGATGCAGTTTTAATAAGTGGCACTCTTGCTCAGAAATTTGGGCAGTGGGTAACTGGAGGAAAGCGAATAAATAACTTTTCATGAGATTTGATTTTATTGATTGGCAGCTCCTTTGTTGCCTTTGCTTCCGGCTCTATCTAATGATTGCAGGCCCCCCCCCCCGTTTTTTTTTTCACCACAGCTCAAACTCTTCTCTATCGAAATATCTTCTCCATGAGGAAATGCTGATTTCCCAATTTGCACTAACATGCCTTAACACTCATGATTGCTTTTATTATTTTTTTTGTTTGTTTTTGTATCTTCTCCTAAACACACTAATTGTGTTAAATGAGCAGTGTCCCAGACGTACACGTGCGCTCTTTGTTTTTGTCTTTATTTCCTTCTTTAGCTCAGCTGGCAGCATGCGGCTGCTATGGCAGTGTGTGTTGCTGTGCCATGATAATCACAAAATCAGTTATACTGAAACTTTTTTACACTATTACATTCCGTTGCAACATGTTGGGGGTGTGCCGTTATAGGAAACCAATCAACAACGGCGTGGTGATGAAGCGGAGTTAATGTTACAACCACGTAGTCGATTATTTTCCAATAACGGCACATGCCAAAGTGTTTTATTCCTCTAACACCACAGGTCTTATTTCCACTAAAAAGTGACAGTTTGTACTTTTTATCAATTTAGGGTAGCATTTAATGTCCTGGAACATCTGTGATACAAGTTAGGTCCTTTTATTGCTCACATCATAGCAGCTATAAACCTTTATTCCTTCTCTCTTTCCTCTCTTTTGAAGTTAATAAGACAAAAAAGACACTGGAGTCTCCTTCCATAAATGTTTAATGAACGTCTCCTCATCAACAGTTTGTTAAATCGGTTTATGTACCGTACGGCACATGCGGCATACACGTCCCTGTGTATGCATGTCGTTGCTATAGAAGTGATGATGTATTCAAACGAGTGCATTAATATAAATCTGCAGCTCTTAAAAAAAATGAATCAACAACTTCTGACCAATCAGAATCGAGTATTCGACAGCACTGCGCTGTAAGCTGAGATGCAAAGCAATGAAAGCACTACCCCGGGTCACAAAAGGTCTTTTTATTTCTTTTTATTTCATTCCTTTATTTCTGTTCAACCATTAAAGCAATCAAAACCCCTAACCGTACACACACACACCATTATCGAAGTCCCGCGTGATTACTGTGAATCGTTCGGATCCTGTTGACTGTCAGGATTGCCATCTTGCCCGTAAACAGGGCTCTCTTCCCCGAGTCTAATGATTTACATGAGTTGATTATGTGCTCCTCTGGCTCTTGATTATGAACCCAACAAGCGTGAGGTGAACGCACTGCACCGAGCTTCATTCATCCGTGAGAGTGAATGCACACAATGGGGCGCTTGACCTTTCAGAATAAACACACATTAGAGAGTGAAAGAGCGTGATGGTGATATTATTACAGCCATAACGCCAGTGTGGTGATCATCACTTTATGGGTTACATAATTGCAGGCGGAATTTCCGCAGCATGAAGTTTTTTTTTTTTTTTTTTGGGCCGGTAGCTGAAAATTTCTACCCATGGGTCTCACTACTAAAGAAGTAAGATGGTTACGGGTGATCAGTATACGCTACAAGTACACACGGGGTTGTGCTGTTATCAGAAAATAAGCAACAATTTATATAACACACATGGTGAGATGAAGTGGAGTTACTGTTACCACAGTATAAGATGTACTTTTTTTTTTATCCATTTATAGGTACATTTCATGTTCTGGAATGTCCATGAAACAAGTGAGCTCCTGTTCTCACTTACTTTATAGCAGCTATGAACAAAATATAAAAGCAAACCAAACAACCAACCAACCAACCAACCAACCAACCAACCAAACAAACAAACAAAAAAAAACAAACAAAAAAATGCCATTCGTTAGCTAGAAATCAGAACATGTACCGTAAACTCGTCTGCTGCGAAGACTTTCCCATGCACAAAACTTAATTACAGTTCTCATCTCACCATACAAAGTACCAAGAAGTGTCTGTTACTATAGAAACCGCCGCTTTGTGTGATTTGTCTACTGTCTGAGCTGCCGTTATAGAAAATTAATCAACACCTTCGACCAATGAGATGCCAGGTAGAATTACATGAAGTTTTTTTTTTAATTCTAGACGTGCTAGTTGTACTAAAACGAATTGAGTGCAAAAATTTACACCCTCCATGATTTTCTGGGTGTAGAAACTATACCTCTATCGTAAAATTGATCAAAAAAAAGAAAGGCAACTTTAAGATTTCAGAAGCTGCGGTATAAATTAAAACAATGGAATAGCGTAACTATTTAATTGAGTGTAAGTGGGAAGCGAGGGGTGTCAAAAATAAGTATGCGGTGTGTGGAAGGGCTTAGGGGTCAAAACTAGGGTGGACATGATAATTGCTAGTTCCATTCATCCTCCATTATTGAAGAGTAATTGCACCATTCTGATTACAAACCCCTAATTAACTCACAGGGTAGAAATAATTGGAAGTGGTGGGCCTGGATGAGCGTGCGTCTTCGACCTGTTCAATTATTCACGTGTAATTGAGTCGCTGCAAATATTCCATGTTACATATTAAATAAAAATATTGAATGCAGGATGGAAACACGTATGTGCACAGAAAATGGAAGACGGCTTGAGTAAATAACAGACTGAGCTGCAGCCTGCAGCTCTGAATTACAGTACAAGCTCCGCAACGAAGATAAATGCACTGGGAAAGTGTGTGTGCGGTTTTAACGAGTTGTAATGTGCGCGTACTGCAGCATTTTCTTCCAGTTCATCGTGCTTATTCCTTTCTGCAGCATATTTGCGGAGTGTGATCGTAATCTAAAACGTTCCGCTCGTCTGTGTTTGGATAACGCTCGTTGTGTTGCAGTGTGCGTCTCACCTGAGATCTGAGATCGTGTTGCCTGACGCACTGCTCGAGCTCATTACACACCTCTGTGGACCGCCGGAACACCTCAGGCCCGAATTTAATCTTAGATGGTCATCGTTTATCAAACCAGCAGGAGCTTTATTCATGGCAGGAAAATCACAGCATATCTGTACAAGACAGGAAGTGTTTTAATTGGCTGTGATCGTGCATCATCAGTCCTGTAACATGTCGGATTTAATGCTCCTGACGACGGGCTGAGAGGTTTTCAAATGATTCAAGGGTTCTTGTTTATCTTTAACTCAGTCTGATGTGCTTTCCTCTTTTTTTTCCCCCCAATGTCACCACCATTGACTTCTATGTTTTTTTAAGCTTTGTAACAAATCGATTTCAATTTTTTTGGACATAATTGAGTAAAAACTCACTAGCCCCGCCCCCTCAGTCTACTCATAACTTTCTCATAAATTTCTTTAATTGCACTATCATTGTTCCTTTATATATATATACACTGCCCTCCAAAAGTTTGGAAACGCCTGAACAAAATAGGGTTTTTGGGCAATATCAGCATAAATCCTCTTTAGTTAGTGACCATTTTGCATTGATAATAAGGGACAACACTAGGCATCCGAGCAGTCAGTTTATTCAAACATTGACT
>CM040996.1:2405562-2460870 GCA_022985145.1 Pangasius djambal | reverse complement strand
AGAGAGTCACATAAAGAGAAATAGAGAGTGATACAGAGAGAGGGAGAGGTAGAGAGAGACAGAAAGAGAGAAAGACAGAGAGAGAGAGAGAGGGAGTCACATAAAGAGAAATAGAGAGTGATACAGAGAGAGGGAGAGGTGGAGGGAGACAGAAAGAGAGAAAGACAGAGAGATAGAGAGAGAGAGAGAGAGAGGAAGAGGCAGAAGCAGACAGAAGGAGCGTGAGACAGACAGAGAAACAGAGAGGAGAAAAGGAATCTCTTGTCTTCCTGCAGTAAAAGCTAATTACTTCTTAGGGGAAGTGCTGAAGGATAAACAGAGAAGCTGGATTGATGCTGCTTGCTGTTGCTGGGCGATTTACTTTACTGTCACTGATAAAAGCCTCTCCTTCACCTCTCCTGGGCTGTGAGCTGGATTTTCCTCCACTGTCCTTTTGCTGAACTGTGAAGGAGAAATCTTTTCATTTCCATTCAGATCACCAACCATGAAATGAAGCCCTCAGCATCACCAAGAGTCATACGTTTTCTTCTTCACTTAAACATGGAAGCTAAATGTAGAAGACAGGAAGCTGATAAAATGACTGTTAATGATCCGATGCTCTTTTCTCTCTTTCCTTGTGTTTCAGGATTCATTTACACATGCGGTGGAACGTTAAAAGGAAAAAACGGGACCATAGAAAGCCCCGGATATCCACACGGATACCCAAACGGAGCGAACTGCACTTGGGTTATTGTAGCCGAAGAAAGGAACAGAATTCACATAGTTTTTCAATCCTTCGCCGTGGAGGAGGAGTATGACTTTTTATCTTTATACGACGGGCATCCTCACCCCGCCAACTTTAGAACAAGGTACACGTTTTTCCTTATTTTGCTCTTCTTTTGTGTCATGCAGACAATTTCAGATTACAGTCTACTTTAAACTAGTGAAATCGCATGAAAATTGATTCTATGATGACTCTATGACCCACCATTACAGCTTATAACTGCACCTTTTCATAAAGGATGATGCTATGTGATATATTACATCAGCAGTACACATAAAATGGTTATAGAAACTTCTAGAACATCTCTCTTATTGGTACACTTTCTATGAAGGCCATATGTATCTATAATGACATAACATGTTATAATGCGTTCATAAGGCATTATACACATCATAATCATTTATGAAAAAGCATTACAGTTTGTAGCACTTGTTTATAATGCATTTCTAAATTGTTAAAAGAATGCATTATACTGTATATAAGGAGTGCTTATAACACATTATGTCGCCATTGTATCATCTCATAATGCACTATTCAAAGTGGGGCTTGGTGATATAAAGTGTTATGAACACTACTTATAATGCATCATGTTAAAGATGCATAATGCATAATGAAGTGTAATATAGTTTCAGAAATAATTAGAACACTGTGCATAATGCCTTATGAATGCATTATAACATGATATGGATGTGTTCATTGTTTATCACAGATATGCCCTTCATAGAAAATGTTACCAGAGAATCACTTTAAGCTACTGAAGAGCTATTAGCATACCTGGAATATTTCGTTAACACTGTATTTAATGTTCATAAGGCTGCATAACACCTGCGTAAGCCCTTTATTATAACTGGTCAAATCTGGCACAAAAAAAAAAAAAAAAAACAGCAATCTTTATAACAGCTGCCACTCGAAGGAATAATCTTGGATAGATCTTTATGTAGGTTTAGTTCAATTTGTAAGAAAGGTTTATGTAGATATTATGCAGCGTTATGAATCATACTATCCTCTACCGCTTCTTACACCTCTTCTTTGCAGCGTTCCGCACCTTTATAACATGAATTATGGCCCTGAATATGAGTCATGGAAGCCTCTTGTTACACCGGTGGCCTTATTACTGCGAGTTCTTCACCGAACTGATTCGTTCTACTGCGTATTTTCAGCAACAATGTCACCCAGCCCGCCAGATCTAACTTCCAATTTGGAAAGGTCCCACACTTCTCCGTGCAAGGAAAGGTCACCAGGTGAACGTGCGCTAATGTGGGCGATGTTTGAAACGATAAACCTTCCCTGCACACTAATTGGTCTCATGCTGAGCTAATTATTGCGTTGGAACGATGCTGGTCTCAGAGACTGTGACGCAAGAGCAGGAAGTGCTGCCAACATTCTGATCCTTACCCATAATCACTAATCACACTAATAAAACCCTTCTGCTTTGAGCCATCATCCAAATGTAGCCATTTTCAGACTATATTTAACTTGCGCGAGCGCTAATTATGAGCCTGACTTCTGCAGGTGAATATTCAGTGTTTACTGAGATGTAAAATCTGCAGTCTAACCCGCATAATAACATGCAGCATCTCATAAAAGATTTATGCTCGTTGTTTTTGCTAATAATATGTAACAATAACTTTTAGCAGCCCTCCAGTACAAAACACTTGGGAAAAAAAAAATAATATGCCAGATAAGCCTTTTCGGATTCCTGAAATCCTTTGAAAGCTTACAAATCCACACTCTTGCGAACAGCAGCATTGGCGCAGCAGCGGACCTCCTCCTAATTAGGGACCAATGTAATTACGGTTAAGCCATTTACGGCAACAGGACTTTACACCAACAGTGAGCTGAAAGAGGCCCTGCATGTCCTGTATCACGAGCATTAACAGGCCGCTAATGAGGAAGGAAGTGCCGAAGTGAAAGAAGGTCCTGACAGTAACTCAGCCTGATCAGATCACTCTGTCCACACGCTGGTGCTGTTGGAAGGTAATTGAGTTTCTTTTGTGTGGATGTTTGTTTGTAAACCCCTAATCCATGGTGGTAAATTCCAAGGAAGTCGCCATTACAGTCGGGAAATGAATAGTAATTTCATCAAATTCGACAAATTAGTTCGCCTAAAATAGCCCTGTTTAGTTTTTATGCTCGATGTCACTGCTGAAATAGAGCCAGAATTCCATGGGTGTGCAAGTCAGCGAGGAAAGTGTTATAGCAACCTTATGTCGCCGGACTAACGTGTTATGTCAGCTTGGTATCAAAGTTGGCAAAAGAAGCAATCTGGCAGCTGCAGGAATAAGCCTTTGACAACAACACTGGCATAAGAAGCAGTCTTTGTGTCAGTTGGAACCTGAAGGAATAATCCATTATACTGTATACTGTATTTTTATGTATGTGATGTATGCAAGTTAGCTCAGAAAGCCATAACGCAACCATAAGTTAGCTCAGAAAATGGTATGACATAATGCAACGTTAAGTTAGCTCAGAAAGTGTCATAATGCAACGTCAAGTTAGCTCAGAAAACGCCATAACGCAATCTTAAGTGAGCTCAGAAAGTGTCATAATGCAAAGTCAAGTTAGCTCAGAAAACGCCATAGCGCAACCTTAAGTGAGCTCAGAAAGTGTCATAATGCAAAGTCAAGTTAGCTCAGAAAGTGTCATAATGCAAAGTCAAGTTAGCTCAGAAAACGCCATAACGCAACCTTAAGTGAGCTCAGAAAGTGTCATAATGCAACGTCAAGTTAGCTCAGAAAGTGTCATAATGCAGCGTTAAGCTAGCTCAGAAAGTGTCATAATGCAGCGTTAAGCTAGCTCAGAAAGTGTCATAATGCAATGTTAAGTTTGAAAGCTGACACTTGGAGGAATAATCTTTTTATAAATATTTATGCAGGTTATGTATGTAAGTCAGCTCAGAAAGTGTCATAACAACCTTATGTCATTTGTTCAGGTGTTATGTCAACTTGACATCAACACTGGCAAAAGAAGGAATCTGTATGACAGCTGATATCCTGAACCCTCGTTGTATGCATGTGAGCTCGGAAAGTGTCATGACAACCGTATGTCACTTGACTCGGGTGTTGCGTCAACTTGACCTCAGAATTTGCAAAAGAAGCAGTTTGACAGCTGACACCTTAAGGCATAAGCCTTTCTAAAATGCTTATGTATGTTATGCATGTAAGTCAGCTCTAAAGTCAGTGCCATAACACAACCTTAAAGCCAGCGCAGAACGTGTCATTACAACCTTATGTCACTTGACTCAGGTGTTACGTCAACCTGGAATTAAAATAGAAAGGCGACGCAGCTGACATTTACAGTATGTATGTTGTGTACGCAAGTCAGCTTAGAAAGTGCCATAACAACCGTAAGTCTCTGGACTCGGGAGTTATGACATCTTGACATCAACACTGACGTCAGAACATTGTGGTCAACTCCTAATCCGTGGTTTTAAATGTCAAAGAAGATCACAATTATGAAATCAAGATCACACTTAAGAAGTGAATAATAATTTCTCAAAAATAGCTATATTTAGTTCTGTGTCCGTCACTGCCGCATTAGAGACTGGAGGTGTGTGTCTGAAGAGCAGACTGTCTTTTACAGATGACAGGAACGTGCGTGTTGGTTCCTCGCTCGTCTAATGGAGACAAAAATAGAACCAGAGCTCCTTTTTAGTGTCTGAGAGCTAAATAACTTTAAAATGAAAGACCGAGGCTGGCTAATCTGTTACTTAAAATCCCAGCTTGGTGGGACGCGCTATTCATCACAACATGCCAGATATTAATGGAAAAAAATAGAAGTATAGAACAGTAAAAAAAAGAAAAGAGCCTTCTCAGGCCTGAGATGAATGCAGTAATGCAATCGACCTTGACCAATTTTGGCGATGATGGAATTGCAGAGGACTTGAAAATGTACGCAGCACATTTTTCCAAATGTATCTCATGGATTTGACCGTGTTTTATTAGCTGGACTTTGCATAAATCAATATTTTCTCCACACTTAAAGTAAGTGTGCAGTTCATTATTAGATGCTCTATTATTGCGTTTTCGTCTTAAAGTGCAGGCGAGAACGCCAGCAGCTGTGCTTCTGAACTCATTCAGGTCCAATGTAGACATGATTCTTGGCCGGTTGCTTAACCCTTTTATTTAAATGGACTGCTTTATAAAGTATAAATACACACACACACACACACACACACACACACACACACACACACACATACACACACACACACACACACCCCAGCAATGTTGATTTCTCGATTCCGATTGGTCAGGATTTTCTACAACAGCAACTTTGATAGTAGGTCCAGCTGCAAATCCCATATTAATATTAATGCATTCTTTAATAATAAACAAGTTTTAAAATGTTTTCATATTCTATAAAGAAGACTTTTTTACTTGTGGATAGGGTGAAGTTTTTTTTTTTTTTTTTTTCATTTGAAATCCAGACAACACTTTTCACGAAGGCCATATTCATATGTAATAACCTACAGATACATTCATAACCTGTCATAATGCATTCATAAGGCATTATATATTGTGCATAGTCATAATTATTTATGAAAAGGCTTTACAGTTTACGGTCATGTGTTTTTTTTTACTGAATGCATTATAAGCAGTGCTTATAATACACTATTTATTATTTATTTACTATTTACTCCAGTTTATTATCTTTAACTGTATTATCTTTAGGCTGACAAGTTCTTGGTGAATTACTTGAGAAGAAGTGGTCACGTTTGTAGTATGCTTTCCTGATAATCTCTCTGATATTATTTATTTACAAATATAATAAATACAAGTCTGTACAATACAGTAGGCACTTGGTTTCTTGGTTTCTTCAGTATTGGTGTTATAATGTGTTATGAGCACGTATAATACATCATGATAATTCATAATGCATTATAAAAATAGCTCTAACGTGCAATGCATTTTAAAAAATAATTACTATGAGCTATATAATACCTTATGAATGTATTATGACTTAATATATATATATATATATATATATATATTAATATATATATATATATGTTAATAGTTCATTATAGTTCATTATAACTATGACCCTCATAGTTGGTGTTACGATGATATAATGTGATAAACACTGATTATAATGCATTCAATTTATAAATACATTATACCCACTGCTATAAAACAATGCTTTTTTTTCAATATTTTTAGTAATGTGTATAAAGCCTTATGAATGCCTTATAACATGTTATGAATGTATTTGTAGGTGATTATACATAAGGCCTTCGTAGAAAGTGTTACCACATGAGAAACTGCACTTTACTGGAATTTTACTTTTTTATTAAATACATTGTTAAAATGCTTATAGAGCACTGTTAACAGCTTATAAAGAATTATAAGCAGTTATAATGAATTATGAATGTGATTATATAGAAAGTGTTGTCAATTTTTTCTTACAGTACATTACCTTTCTCCCAGTGCACCATGTCCTTGTTAAAAGTTCTCATTTCGACGAATCAAAGCCAAGTGGCAGTTTCTTGGAGTCGACTTGTCTTGAAGTTTTCCCTCCAGAGAAACGAGACTTGTTCCTTTAAAGATTGTGGATCACCGCTTCCCTTAATTAGCCCGCTTCGGGAAAAGAAAAAACTTTTTGCAATGCAGAAGGGATGGCGTGTCTAATTCGTGGTGCTGAACTGATTTACTCTAATGATTAATGGTGATTGTCCACTGACAGGCTGAAATGATTCATGAATAGGCTAAGAGGTGTTTTGGAAGCATCTTAAACACAGGGTGATTAAAAAAGGTGTCAACATTTATATGTTGAAATGTTCTCAGTATTTGGAACTGACAGACCTTCATCCATCCATGCCACCACCTTTTTGCCAGGCAAAAAAAAAAAAAAGAAGAAGAAAGAAAAGAAATCTATAAAGAACAATGTTGCTGGAAGGTGTCAACATTTTCAGTCACCCTGTACAACTGAGTGAGTAAACCTTTCTTTTTTTTTTTTTTTTTTTTTTGCCAGTTTTATTAGAACTGCTCATGCTCATTGGCTAAAGCTAATGGATTTTTTTCTGAGCCTGTAATGGATGCACATAATCATTAGTAACAACTTAGATTTGGGTTCTAAAGAGTGAGGTCTGAAACTGCTTTACTGAGACGTACTTGCAAGCAGCTGGATATTATCTGCAATAAAAATACGTCGACATTAAAGTGAAAGTCGTAATAATAGTGCTAAGTAAGAAATAAAACACTTGAGGGGCATACTGCTATAGGAAGATAATCAACAATGGGAGGGTATGTTATGATGAAGCCCTGAGCTCCACTCTCTCGGAAGTTCTGCGGAAAACACATTAGCTGGCATCACGGAAGGAGGCAAAAAAATAAAAATAAATTCTCCATTTCGTGACCCAGCATTTCAGGGCCTCTTCAGGAGAAATCTATCCATCAGAGAAATTCAGACAGATGCTCCTGACACATTGCCTATCCAATAACTCCCTGACATTGCAATTTGTCATTCTTTCCTTTTTCCAACAGCAGCACCCGAAATAGCGTTTCATCTGCATCACACAGAGCGGAGTCCAGTCGAGCCCCAACCGCAGTGAAGCTTCCACTAACGTTTGTGTTGAAAATGTTTGCTAAATCGTATGCTCCTCTGAATCGCACGTGCATACCAGAAGCCACCCGTGCTTCTAATGAAGTGTCACATTGTTAACTGTGGGTTTTTGTTTTTTTTTCTCGCTCACTGCGAGAATGTAGAGATTTGATTAATTGATGGTCCATGTTGACCCACAGTACTTATTAAATTTAAATGTCATACTCTGGCAAACACAATATCTCACAATATGTCAAAGCGAATCAAGCAAATTAATCACGTCCTGTTGTTTTGGTGGGCGAAAGGGCGACTTTCAGAGCTGTGCAAGCTAATTACATGGTCCAGTGCTACTCATGGTGCAGCCGCACTGTTCTGTTTTATTTGAAATGTATGTATACACATCACTATTATTTGCAAGCTGGCAGGTTTGCCAATGGGCCAGAAATGGAAAAAGACAATAATATTGCATATACTGTACACACAGGAGTCTCTACAGCAATTCAAATTCAAGTTCAAGTGTATAATTCTTGCAGTGAAATTCTTAATTGCATGTTCCTGAGCCATCACAAAGAGCAGAGACACATTAGGTATGTAAGACATTCAGAGGAGAACGGCCAGACTGGTTTGAGCTGACAGGAAGGATACAGTAACTCAAATAACCACTCTTTACAACCGCGTTGAGCAGAAACGCATCTCAAAACAGGCTGAACCTTGTAAAGAGCTGAAATAATTCACTAGTATGTTCATTTTGATTGGGTGAATTCACATTAGTTTCATATTACAGTAGAACTACCTCAAATCATAATCATTAAAACACTTCGGAAATCGTATTACTTTTTTTCATGGTGCGAATCCATTTAATGTCGCGTGTTTGAAACATCCTTTTCCACGAGTCTTCTCTGATATGAAAAATGTACATTTTCAGTTCATTTTTAAACTTCTGAACACGTGCATTCCTGTGAAATGTCAAATCGCATCAATCCAAATTTCCTCAAGATCATGGGAAGAAGAAAAATCTCTCATTCTTTTATCTTTCCACTAATAGAGACTGGTGAGCTCACTTTGAACATAGATTGCTAAATTATTAGAAAGTCCTTAATGTCCTGATGACGTTAGCATGGATGCTAGTGAACCATATTTTGTGCATTTGCTAATTCTTTGCTAATAAATAAATATAAATTATACATAAATAAATAAGTAAATAAATAAATAAATGAAACCCTCAACCCTTATGCTTGCAACCCATTTAAGAGCCAAATGCAGCAAGGAAACCTTGTATATAATGAGAGAGAGAGAGAGAGAGAGAGAGAGAGACTTAAATTGATGTTTTCTCAGATTCAACAGATTCAACAGATTTAAAAAATAATAATAATAAAGAGTCACGGTTGTGGAATCTCCTGTGACTTTGCGAGTATAACTTCATGAGATGGTTAAATGGATGTTTTCTTACATTCAACACTGAAAATGATTTTAATAAAATGCATCACAATTGTGGAATCCCCCATAACTGCGTGAGTATGACTTGGACAAAAGAAGCTTTTAATTTCCGAAAACCTGTGTACGTGTCATGTAAAGCAGCAATCATTATAGCCTGAGCTTAATGTCCTTAATCCCATCCACATCGTGCGCTAGAGTGCTGAGGTAGCTCATGATGGCCAGAAGAAGCGAGCACATGAAGCGTCTTATCGTGGCTGGAGAAAATGTGCAGCCAAGAGATTAGGACCAGTGAAAGGAGTGTGTTATGAGTGTGTATGTGCACATTCTGTGGATATTCATGATGCTTTCATAGCCAAGCTCCAAATCATTCGCTTTATAACACTTTTCATTTTTATTTATTTTATGAGTTCCCGGGAATGTAGCCTATCGCTCCAGATGTGTGCTGCATCTGGAATTCAGGTTCAGAAGTTAAGAAAGAAACTTGGTGAGAATATATTGCATTACTGTCTGGCAAGAGACATGTACCGCGTCCCAGAAATGTCTTAGAATGCTAGAACATCATGTCTTAATAGTTCTTTTCGAAGCCAAGAGAATGTTTATATTACCATCATGCACTTAGGGTCGGATTAACAGTTGACTTATGTGAGGATTTAATACAGAAATTGCGCACGTCAGTATGCAGACCTCCGTCATAGCTACAGACTCAAGATATTACTCGACAGTTACGCACACAAGGCGGAGTTCGCTGAAACCCGTCATGTATGCTTCTACGTGAGAGAAATGTCGCAACCTTGGAGACCTCAACTCCACGCAGGTGCTTTGCACGATCACAATGCGGAGCCCAGAAACTTCACTTACAAGCATGTGCGTAACCCGGCACTGAATACGTGTAACTTTCCCGATGCAAATATTAACAAAACTTTTTCTATTCGATTTACTGCTCAAATCTGTCTTCCATCATGGAACTGATATCTAGCATCGCTCCTGAACCAGGCTACATGCACAAAAACAACTAAGCCCCTATTAACAAAATGAAAACGAACACTTTCATGAAATTAACCTCAGCTCATTTTAATATTCCAACATAACAGGACACTGAATAGAATTATAATTAATAAGATTGTTTGGGCAAAACAGAAGAGCGTTCATCCAGAGATTCTTCTCAGTTACAGTGTGATTTTCGGTGTCCACACTGAGCCAAGTGAGGCAATCGGTCCACTTTTTCAGTGACTCCAGTCTCAGAGTGTATTAGTTGTTTGTGGAGGAGGAGATACCGTACTTTCACACTTCACCAATCCCAGTGTCATATTAACTTGACTGAAATTCCAGCAACTTACTCTGAAAGTACTGAGATATCAGTGTATATAACCCTAATTCCTCACCCATCCCGCCTGCTGTGAGACTGCAGAGCAGGAAGAATGTGAGAAGCGAGAAATCTCATTTTGTCTTCTCGTCCCTGCCAGCGATGATAATGATGTCCGGCAATTTCAATATGTCTCCCCGCACCTTCTCTAATAACGCCGAGCGGGAAATGGATTAGCGATTTCTCCTGATCTGCGGAATGACTTTGGGTAAAGACTTGTAACCTAATTGGAAAGTTCTGACAGCTTTGTTCTGTTCATCTATAAAGCGGAGATCTCTAATAGGAGCAGTATGAAAAAACCGAAAGGGAATAGAACCACTAATGATTTCTAACAGACTTACTCTTGTCAGAGTTTTGTGTTGGCGAGACTCTTATTTACAAACCTGTCAGAGCAATTTCACGCGAATTACATAACAAACCTGAGTCAGAAATCTGCGTGTGCTTCATTAATGCACTAATAAAATAACCATTAAAAAAATAAACAATTAGGATAAACCAGTCGTAATGAATTGGGTTAAGGAGGGAAGTGTATCGCCAAAAAAAAAACAAGCAAGCAAACAAACAAATAAATAAATAAGATGCCCAAGGCCTGCGATCTCTCTCCGTCAAAAATAAAGCTTACTGCTAAAACAGGTAAAAAGTGATTTGTATGAATTGAATTTCATTGTTCAAAGAGCAGAAAAAAAAAAACAACATAATGGAAGATGCAGAAAAGAGAGATTTTTTAAAAAAAAATGTAATACATAGCCTCAGAGTAAACAATTATAGAGTAATCATGGAATTACCATAACGATTATTACCTGATTAAAAATAAATAAATAAATAAATAAGTAAATATAAAATTAAATAACAGTGAAATTGAAAATATAAAAAGAAGGAAAAGCTTTTCTAAATCATAGCACAGGGGACTGTGGGTCTGACTGTCTCTGTTGTTGATTGATGTGACCTTCAGCGTGACCCTGAGCAGCAGCTGAGCTCTTGCAATGAATGAAATTAAAGAAATGGCCATGAGGGTATCAGAGCCATTTCTTTTTCTCCCTCAGGATCCTGAGGATATTTTATGTTACGCTCATATTGAACAGGAAGTAATTAAGTGAGAAGAGCTCAAGAAATGCGCCGGGGCATTAATGGCTCGGCTTCAGTTACCTCTCCAACTAACGCTGACTCTTTTGTGAGAACAGGAACAGGAACAGGACTTGCTTTGCGGACATTCCACGACATTAAATGCAACTAGAAATGGATAAAAACTATGAAATATCGTTCTTTAATATGTGAAAAAGTGTAACCGTTGGAAAAAGGTGCTGTGGTGTCAGAGGAATAAAAGGAATAAAACACTTTGGGACATGCAGTTAGTGGCAAATAATCAACACAACAACGTCAGCAACAGCACGAGCCCAAGCATATTCATTTACTTTTTCTTTTAAAACCTTTTGTCTCTCGCTTTGTCTAAAGCTCCGCCTCCATAACCTGCTACTAGAATTCGCATGCTAACTAGAGTTAGCATGAGCACATGTGTCATGACGTCGCTTTTAAGCGCACTTGGACGTTCAGCTGCTCGAAAGCAGAGTCTATGAACACGCACCATTTATTGTTCTTTTTTTTTTGAGGAACAGAGTGATTTTTTTTTTTGCTCACAGGAAAACGAATGCCGATTTCAGCCTGAGAAAGAGGGCGGAGTGAAGGGTTGTTAGGGAGGGTCTAGAAAATGACTGACAAAAGGCCCGTGTAAACGCAGACATGCATTCCAGACCAGCTGGTTAATATATCAGCGCTAAGTCCGTGGCTTAAACTATTTTTAAATCATGTTCTACATATTTTTCCACATTATTTGTACTAGTAAGAAATAAAAAAAAAAAGACTATTGCACCTTTAAGTTCATTCGGTGTTTTTGGTGATAATGTGTGTATGTAGCGGTGAGGAGTGTGTTAAGTGTTTATGGCTTTTCAGAGAATGACTGCTCTCTCTGTGGACTCCATCCACTCACAGCCTCTCACTGTTTCTCGGGGTTGCTAATGAATCCCACAGTGCATCTGCTCACATCTTAATAGTTTATTTTCCACTTTTCATCATCATTTCGTTAATAACGTCTTACCACATCTTTCATGTGACCTGAGCCAACGAATTTCCTTTCGCTCCAGTAAAATGCCAAGATGAGGTTCACTAATATGTGGCTTTACGGTATCAAACCTTTACTAGGAATAACTGATCTGTCGTGAAAAGCCAATACATTTACATCAGATGATACAGAAATGTAGATGTATTGTGCAGCAGTGCTGGAGTTTGGATTGCTCAGAAGGTGTTGATTAATTTTCTGTAATGGTAGCTCTGACGGTAGTGCAGCTGCTAATCTCAGGTTTATATTAATGCGCTTGTTTAAAAAAGTTATTGTTTCTACATGAGCAGCTTATACAGGGACACAAAGAAACACTGAAAAGAAACAAGAAAAAAAGAGAGGCTGGTGAGGGAACGGCTGTTTGTACCGGCTATAAGATAACTGATAATCGACTTACAACCTAACTTATTTCAGGGATGTTCCACAACATTAAATGTAACTATAAATGGATAAAAAAGTGATGTATCTTTGTGGGTTTTTTAAAAATAAAATTGTAATCATTTTTGGCGAATTGCTGCGGCGTAAGGGGAATAAACACTTCAAGACGTTGCCGTTATAGCGAAATATAGGAAAATCAACATCAGGGTGGTTACAGTATCTCCTTCCATCCTGCTGCTGATTATTTTCCCATAACAGCACACCCCCCGGTCAGTTGCGCAGTATGTATCATGTACTCTTACTCAAGAATAGCGAAACCTTTGGCAGCATGGCTGTGCTTCAAACTGATCACATTCAGTAGTAGAGCTTTTCTGAAATGCAAAACATGTTCGTTAAATTTTCATGAGGTACTTTCAAATGTCACGTTGTCATAGACATGTCCTGGCCTCTTGTTAAACACTTGTTAAAACACTGGTGATACGAAAGATGGTGTTTATTATTCAAAATTTTGTAAAACTACAGATCGGCGTTCGTGTTGCTGAGCTTTCTGTTCTGTGAATTTATACACACTGATATTTGGCTCGAAGCGTTGTTGTCTGAAATTCGATAAAGTCACGGATTATCACACATTACACAAGATGTTTGATCCTGTTTTTTTTTTTTTTTTTTTTTTGGGACTCAAATCAAATGTTCGGAGACGGGGAGCGAGAGTGATTCTGCATTCGAAGCTGAAAATTGATTCTTTGCATTTGGTGCGTGGTGATGTGTAAACTGCAGCCATGGCTGATGAATAAACAAGAAAACATGAAGCCAAGTTTGTTTGCATGTCTGACTAAGATCTCGCTCTCTCTCTCTCTCTCTCTCTCTCTCTCTCTCTCTTTTTTTCTTCTTTCTCAGGTTAACAGGATTCCAGCTGCCCGCCCCAGTCACAAGCACAGGCTCTGTTTTCTCCCTGCGTCTCACCAGCGACTTCGCTGTGAGTGCCCACGGCTTTAAAATCTATTATGAAGGTGAGGCGCCTTAAGTTTTCTCCTCTCCCCCAACTCTCTTCTTGGGCTGCGAATTAAACTACGCAGGCTGTGTGCATTCTCGGATCAGACCGTACGCTTATTTTAAAATGGAATCATTGAGAGAAGTTATCAAGGGCGAGCTACGTGAGCGGAAAATGTGTAAAATGTCAGTCTTTTCTCTCTTCTGAGTTCATCAAGGCTGTGTAGAGTTTATAGACGACTTCTGGGGAACTGAATGAAGTGCTCTGAAAACGAATAGAGATCAAAAGGACTCATTTTTTAATGTGTCCTGAGATGAGCTGAAAATCTTCAGAAGCCTGAAACCTTCACCTGAAAAAGTTAGATAGCTCGGTTGGTCCATAATCCTATTTCTTATCATTTTTAAGGAGTTGTATGTATGAAATACAGTACTGCGCAAAAGTCTTAGGCACCCTATTTGTTTAGTACAAACTTTGTTTCAGAATTTTATTTTACGACTTCTACATTATTGATTCAGTACAAAAACTTTTTAGATTTCCAATCATTAGTTTCCCAGCGCAAAATTAAACGCTACAGAAGAATGTTTGTATGCCAGTAAAGAAAGCAGCATATTACTCAAGAGACACTTTTCAGACAAAAAAAATCTAATCAAGGCTGCTGGAATTTCCTGACAAAATAAGAAGCGAGTGTGACAGTCAAAGTCACAAAGAAGAGCTGCGGCTGCTTCTGCAAGATGCTCATTAAAAAGTTACAGCTCATTTCCTTATAAAACTGCACACACGGTACCTGAGACGACGATCGAGAAGGATCGTCACACCGAATATTGACTTTGTTTCATTCATTACTGTTTACTGCTCTTTATAGTATTTTTTTTTAACGTAGAAACTTTTCATTTTATTATTTTTTTGAAGGCATCTTTGCTCTACAGCATTCCTTTGCATGCGCCTAAGACTTTTGCACAGTGCTGTACGTCTGAAGCGGTTTCTGCTCTAAAAATAATTCCTAATCATTGTATTTTAATAAATTGTTGTAGAGCGCCTTTTTCTGCCTCTCCAACTCACAGCCAGTTTTACCTAACACCACCCACTCCTAATTAATATTCCTCATCAAATGCTAAATCAACAAGTGCTACGAGAAACTGTATTTTTTTATGCAAGCAGACATTTTGTTTGAAATCAGTCACTTGAAACTTGTTGCTGTTTTTTTGTCCAAGCACAACATATGTTGATTCATTATTTAATGTCATGAAGTGTCAAGATAAATCAGTTTTACTGACTTGTGTCTGCTGTTCTGAAAGCTGTTTTCTGAATTTGAGGAGTTGGCGAGAAGTGGGAGGTTTGCCAAAAGCAAACTTTAATTCAGTCAGACTACTGATACAGTCAGTTTAATACAGTCAGTCAACTGTTGACAAGAATGGTTATAAATGATTTTATGGTCAACAGAAGAATATATTTATTCATTTAATTAATCTATTTTTGCCCTGTTTTTGCCCTGTTTTTTTTCCCCATTTTGCCAATTTCCAACCCACTAACCACATGGGACTGGGTGGAGGCAATAATGTTGATTTATATTTAGATCCCTAAATAACGAGCCAAAGAAAAACTTACTGAGATGAAAAAAAAAAAAAAAACAGAAGAAACCCATCCTCTTCTGGGTCATACCTGATAGTGGGATTGTAAATCATTACAGTATACTGGTGTAGCTGCTTACATTGGATAAGGTTCTACTTAGAATGATAGCAATAGCAAAATGATAGTTTTGGATGCACCCTTCGCTCTGAGAAATAAAGGTACCAAATATGGCTGTAGGACTCGAGTCGGGTCTCCAGGCATTTTCTGTATTGACTTGGACTTGTCTTGTTCTTGGGCATTGGTCTTGCTAAATATGGTCTTGGTCTTGACTGACTTTGTAAAAATTAAGGTATTTGTGTAAAGTTTGACCAGAAGTAACTTCTTCTTCTAGAATATAGCCTGATCATTGGTGTAATTTATGAATGAAGCCAATTAGTTGAAGTAAATGCTTAGCCTTGAAAAGGATTTGATGGTTTTCTGTTTGGGGGGGGCACAGTGGCTTAGTCGTTAGCACGTCTCCCGCCCACCTCCAGGGTCGGGGGTTCGTTTCCTGCCTCCGCCCTGCTTGTGCGGAGTTTGCATTTTATTCGGGGAATTGCATACTATGCTATGCTTCGGGGGTTTCCTCCAGGTACTCTGGTTTCCTCCCCCAGTCCGAATACATGTGTCGTAGGCTGATTGGCATCTCTAAATTGTCTGTAGTGGGTGAGTGGTGTGTGTGCGATTGTGCCCTGCGATGGATTGGCACCCTGTCCAGGGTGTCCCCCAAATTGTGCCCCGAGTCCCCTGGAATAGGCTCCAGACTCCCCGTGACCCTTTGTAGGATAAGTGGTACAGAAAATGAAAGAATGGTTTTCGGGTTTCAATCTTGACATGGTCTCGCTTACATTTGGACTCGATCTTGACTTGGCCTTAGCCTGCTTTAGTCATGGTCTTGACTCGACCTTGGCCGGTCCTGGTCTTGGACTTGACCTTGGGGCAGTCTTGACTACAGCCATAGTACGGTAACATACTTTCCCTTGTCACTGGGTTGGTACCATCAAAGGTACATCCTTAAAAATAATTAAAGGTCAAAGATGTACCCTTGAAGGTACCACCCCAGCAACAAGGAAAGATTAAGATTGGTATCTTTATTTCTGAGCATGTGTATGCACTAAATGTGCTCTATGCTGATTGAATGCCATGGTCCCCAGTGGACTACTCAAAAAAATCTCTCATATGATGTAGATAAATATTATAAAAACCGTTAGATAAGTCTAAAGACCCCACAGTAAATGCTGTCTAAAAGAAAAAAAAATCCTGAGTGATTCACCTTTTCTTTGTGTCAGCCCTTCAGGTTTCTGAAAATCCACCCAGAACAATGTTTTCTCACGTAAAGTGAAGCGTACTGGATATTTCACTGTGAGAGAGTTTGGCTAAGATGAGGGTTATGATTGGTCATGTCTGCAGGAGCTTATGCATGAGAGGAGAACCCTTACTGCATCCCAAATATCTCTCTCTCTTACATACACATGCACAAACACACACACACACACACACACACACACAGATTCTCTCTCTTTTACCACCTGCCACCCTCCTGACCCATCCGCAGGACGCCTCCCCCATCTGCTCCATCATTTACACGCTGAATAATTCAGCCTCACCCATCCCTTGCCTCACACTTTTCTAGCTTAATGTTCTTTGGAATTTTATAGGCTTTGGAATATTAATCCTGCACGTTATTACTCACTGGAGGGCACCGGATGTCAGTGCGCTCATGTCTCATTATCTGTCACTGCCGCAGATCGGGACGCCAAATGAAGGAGCGTCCCCATTAAGCGGATCTATTAACGCCTGATTTGGAGAGGGTCTTGTTAAAAGGCGCCAGGTGCGATGACAGGTGTGATCGAACTGCACTCTTCACCATTGGTCTTCGAAATATGGTGAAAAGCCCCATCTCTTTGAATCCCTCCCGATTTCTGGAATATGTTAAAGCTCGACTTATCTTTCAGGCTCTTTCCTTCAGTCTACAAAACATGTTTTAATGAGCCAACATCTCTGATTTGATTAATTCAGCACCTCCTCCATGCACTCTCTAGCGCTTTCCATCTCATCTCCTTGCAGTTTTATATATTTTATGTTGATTCTGAGCGCTACATGGAACATTTTTCATAATCTTAAACATTGAAGCTTCTTCAGTTGCTTCTCGGTATTCCATCACTCTGCCTTGGGTGTGTGAGTGTGTCTTTGTGGTCTATTATGTGTGTGAGAGAGAAGGATGGAGAAGGTGAAGCAGGCAGGCCAAGCACAGGGGGAAAAGAAAACTCATTTTAGCTCTTGTCAGCCCTTCATCACGCAAACAAGCCAAACCATGTTTGACAGTCACTGCATTTGTGTTGATTAATGTGTCTATTGCCATCCGCTACAAATCAGCCTTCTCTGCCTGGGTGTGTCAAGAGTTACTCACAGAAACGTGACCTTTTCACGTGAGGGCATGTGGACCTGCTCCTTAAAAAGGGTAACATTTCAGCAATCTACCGCTCTATTAATAATATGCTAGGGACCCGACCTCACACAGGACAATCCGTTGCAGGACAGTATGATTTCATGACCATCGACTTCAGCATGTGCGTAACCCGACTCTGAATACAAGGAACTTTCCTGGGCTGTTTTTTGTGTTCGCTGTTGATGACAGAAATTCATTCATTCTCCCAAAGAATGTCTGTATGAAAAGTACTAAGAGATCTGTTGTTGGAAATCGCAATAACGATGCGATGAAATTAAGAATGAAGTTACGATTTGAATGTATTTCTGACTGCATGCGCAGCAAAATACAGCTGCTTAAAAGGAATGTTTTTTTTCGGGTTTATTCAGTGACAGAAAGACAGACAGACACTTTATTGATCCCACAGGGGAAATTGCTTTGTTACTGCAGCTCCACAAAACACAGGGCACAAAAGAAAATCAATAGAATACGGAGATAGAAACAGGTATAGAGAGACATATATGAAACTGTCGCATTCTACACAGAAAACAGTTTAAGTATCGTGCACATGGCAACATGCAAAATGCACTTCTCAAAATGCATACATGTTCATTTTGTAGCAAGATTGCACAAAAAGTCAGAAGTCGGTGCAAAATTAAGGATGGAGGAATCTGTAATATTCCGCTTGACGTACTAAAATTTGCTCAATTAACTGACGCCAGTTTCTCGTGTGACTTTATTCGTTCATTTGTCCGTTCGTTACTGTTAGTCTGGTTTAAATACACTTAACTCACTTTTGATTTATTTTAGCTTTTTATTATTTTAACTACCACTAATTAGTCAGTCAGATACCATACTTATAAAAATATCCAATACCACATGATTGTATGTGACATAAGCCTAGTGTACGTCGTCACGCTAATGAACAGACGATCTGGACGTATTTCACGATTAATGACAGCAAACAACTCAAAGCAGATTGCAATCTGTGCTGTGCGAAAATGTCAAGAGGAGGAGCTACTCTTCCTAGCATCAGTAACCTGATATAACGTCTTAAGCACGAGGCGATAAAAACAATGTTTGCAGACAACGCTAGGTGAGGGAAAACAAAAAACAAACAAACAAAAAAAAACAGTACATATCCAGTACATAGTTCTTGACGATCAGCCACTATTCGGACACATTGAAAGCAAAAACACGTTTTTCTTACAACCATACTGTAAGAAAGTCCTTACTAACGAATGTAGCTAGATAATACAATTTATTTAAAATTAGCTAGATCAAAGTATAAAGAACGAGTCTAGAAGCTTTTAGCGTAGTGTGAGGTTTTCATAGCCACTTTTCATTTAAACTGGGGAAACATAAACACCGGTAAATAACGTGTCATGTGATGCCCCTGATTGTTTACACTGGATCTTCCACTTGCCGACTGCACTAGACTAATAAACTTAGGATTTACAACTTGGAAATACAACTTGGTGCCACGTATTTTTCTTGATTTGCTCAGTCCATTCCACAGCATTCCAATGATGCCATGCTAATATGATATATGAAGGCTGGAATGGAGTTTGATGAGCATCTATAAGAGAGCTTGCAACACTCCTCTTCACTGTTAATGGCTCTGAACACATACTTCAACATATAAGTTCAGGAGAATGTGCACGAAATTGCTTCTCTCTCCTCAACTGTTGCCTTGTTGTAGTGGTGGAGTGGCGGAACGGAGGTTGTGGAGATGAAGTACAGTTACGCAGGAACGACAAACTTCCATCATCTTGAAAAGGCAGCAAAATTTATTAGACATGCGAGAGAATAAGTAGCTGTTCCACTGGAAGAACTCCAGCGGTCCAGTGATGCAGAACGAAAACACGAATGAAATGTGTTGTCAGAATGCAAAAAAAATGATTTATTCGGTGTTAATCAGAATCACTTCGCTGATGACAAGTGTGTGATCATTCCTTTTAAACATGAGCTTGAGTGTGACCCACCATAAAAGCAGTTACCATAGAATCGCTAACATAGAACAGGAGCACCGATAGAAACCTGTGATTTGCTGTTGCAGAAAATTAATCAACAACTTCTGACCAATAAGAATCAAGAATTCGACAGTGCTGTGATATAATGTTTTTTTTTTTTTAAATTCAAATTGAACTGTTTATCTGTTGTCCAAATGTTGTTAGGACACATTGTACATTACCTCTCTCTCGATTCGCACTTATTACACACTTATTTTTTTGAGTTGTCATGGTAACATGGCTACATAATAGCAGGAGCTTTGAATTAGACCTTAAATGTTTCGCTGACTTTATGTTACTTGTGTCCCAGTTTATAAATATAAGAGAGGTCTACCAAAAGACCAGCCAATCAGAAATGAGGGTTTTTTTTTGCAGTAACTTGCAATATGAGTCATAAAGCACATATAAACAACAGTCATGAAACATATGCTAAATAAAGTACATTTAGCAAACGATTAGCATGTGCTAATTTAAGCAGACTTCATGGTGGCAATCACAACGTTTGTAATGGTCACCTGACACTCATATCACTGGATATAACCTGTCATAAGCTGACATAACCAATCACGTGATCCAGTGTTGAAGGAAAGTAAAACGAGGAACCTCTTTAGGGTTTTTTTTTTTTTTAAATATTTATTAATAATTCAGGGCTTTTTTCAGCTTTTTTTTTTACACAAGTCTGCCTAAAAACAGAACTATAAAAGGACTAAAGAAAAGTTTTATTTAAAAGTTCAATTTTCTTCTCCAGATGTCTCATTCTTTCCCATGCTTTTGTTGAAAGTTTTTTTTTTTTTTATTGCACATGGATAGTTGTAATTGTCTTCTTGTTGTATGGGGAAAAAATGTATCCTTTTCTCCAAAGAAATGTCTTCTTTGATTTCGATTTTTTTGGCCTTGGCTTTTTATTTCTGTGCTGCAATGTAAGAACATGGAGCTCAGCTTTTCTTCGCTAACATTCACTGCCAGCAAGTATGCAGACAGCAATTCAAAGTCGGGAATCAGACCGGAGACAAAAACAGATTATTGCATTCATACTTGAGGACAGCTTTTGATCACGTTCCAGCACTCGCTATCACTTTAGCTGTGGGATTCCTGTGTTTGGTTTGTTTGAGCATAGCTAAGCATCGGTATAGAGCATTATCATTTGATTGGTGATGCCGAGAAAGGAATTCGAGATAATGGGAAATTTCAGCGGCTCAGTGGGCTCCTGTGAACCAGATCCACAGCTACAGGGAAGACATCATTCGTCAAAAGTCAAATGGATGGATTTGACGTCTCAATAGACTGGTGCGAATTGATTTTTTTTGCAGTTTCTGTATGATAGATACAATGCTAACTGTAATTCCTTTTTCATAAATAATTATAATAATGTGTTTTATGCCTAAGTAAATATACATATGGCCTCCGTAGCAAGTATGTATTTCTTTTTCTTTTTTATGTGTTACGTTATACATACTAATGATGCCTAAACTATGTTCATTTTTGATTTAAAAAAAAAAAATTGAATGTAGTGGACTTTAGATTGTCAGTAAATTCATCTCTATTACAGCAGCATATATATGTTGGTTTAATGCCCTTCTTTTCATTATTGCCCACACATACTGTACGGTGGTTAAACTTTTATTTGATGTTTGCTAGCACTTCAGCTCAGCATACTGTTGATTCAGAATCGTGTTACACGCGCACGTTCATTTACTTCCTGAGCCAAATTCACAGTGGTGGTTCTAGACCATTTCACCAGGGGGGTGATACGCCGGGATATGCTGGGATCATTTTAAAAGATTGTTTCTTCTTCCACTGTCGCTGTCTCACTTTGTGTTTTTCGAGGATCAACTGCGGCTTGTTCCAGTGTAGCTAAGTGGAAAAAACTGTCTTCTCATCCACATTTAGGGGTCCGATTAGAGCTTTGTATTCTTTTGAGCACCACTATGCTGAATGACCACCAAAAGTAAATAGACTGTATTCATATATGTATGTAATTAGTTGTCTCACTCCACATTCAGGGGGGCCACAGGAGAGGCCGAGTTTTAGAGCCGCCCGGCTCCTCCCCAGAACCGCCTGTGCCCTTTCGGATTATAAAAATCATCTGTTTGTAGTTCACATCTCAGCGGTTTGCAGATTTGTCTTGAGTACAAGCACTGGAGGTGGATTTTTTTTTTTTTTTAAATATTGTCTTTAAACACAACCATTTGCCTTTTAAACCCCCAGAAAATCAGGGGATAGAAAATACAGACTGAAGAAGCAGCTAGCGTTTGTTTTTCCTTGTTGCAACATAAAAAATCAAGAGACCATTTAAAAAAATGAAGAAATGAAAAGAAAGAGTTATATGATTACATATAAATGAGAAGAATTGAAATAAATATCTAATGGGTGCCTAGTATTTTATCAATGTTTTACCAAGTTTGCTAGTAAACTAGATTGGAGGCTATCGTGTGTAGGAATTAGCATATATAAATATTTCTTTCTTTCTTTTCTCTATTTTTTTTTTCCCTTTAATCTAATTACAGATTAAGATGCTGCACAATTCAGTTAGAGGGTTTTTGTTCATTTTCATCAGGCTCTTTTCTAATGCTGTATTCACACAGGTGAATTGCATGAAAGAAATAAAATGAATGAAAAGACTCTTAGGAAATGAAATAAGCACTCAGCAGCAAACAGGCCTCCTTTGAAAAGAGATGAATCACTTTGCTGTTGTTGTTTTTTTTTATTTTTTTTTAAATTTCTGCCATGTAGAGCACAAGGCCCATAATTTGCTTCTTTGCTAATTTCATTTACAATATAGAATGTTAATTGAAATCCAGTCACATTGCCCTCCAGCTTTTACTAAATGAACAAATGTTAATGGGTTTTCTGAGCCTCTGTTATTCGAAAGTATGCACTGTATAGCCCACTGTGACTAAAACAAAGTTTTGCTGTCCTTTTATTAATAAATGGGGTCATTTTATGATAAAGTTTGAGCAACACCTTTATTATGTCATCGTTTCTTCAGTGAATAGGGCTTTCAGTAAAGATAGCTTGTTATAGCTTGTTGAGCTTCCAGCCTTAGTGTCAGTTTGACCCAAGGTTTGGAGAATATTCATTGGAAGCTTTTGTGCCAACCACAACTATTATCATAGTATTGCTTACGCAATAGTGCATTAAAGTGTCCCGCTGATGCTTTTTTATGTGCTAGCATATATTTTCAGGACGGAAGATTATGAAATGTTTCCGGACAGAGGCGGAGTCTAACAAAGATGCGTAATCACTAACGCTGACGTCTACAGCAAGGGTGATGAAGGTTTTGAAACTACTGAACTGTGGGATAAAGATTCAGAAATGCACATTGTACATTGGCAAGACTTCGCAAGGGCAGGTGTCAAACAAAGAAATATGTATGCACCTACAAGAATTTGGGTCTAGTTAATATTCGAACTATAATATCAGGTGAATTTCAGCATTCGTATCCTACCGATATTACATTTACAAATATGTAAAGTAAAGGTGATCCGCTAAAGCTCTGTATATTCGTACAAATCTCCAAAACCAAAGACTGTGTTTAAAAATATGCACTGTAGTAACCTAGTCCAATGAAATAGCTTCATCAGTTCGGCAAATGAGGGCAATTTTAGTCAATATGTCTGTTTTTGCTTTATGTGGAAGCATTCTGTGTTACCATTCTGTTCATTTGCAGCTAATCTGCACCGAGGGTGTTGGGAACCGATAAGCCCCCAGATGACATTTGGACGTCATTACATGCATGATTTGCTATTTGCTTCTTTAATTTTCTCATCATTTTTACTAATATGACAAGGGCCAACTAGGAAAGCTTTGAAAAGCTGCTTTCGAAACATCACACATAATTGATTGTAATGAATGCATTACCATTTTCTCCTGCTGTTTTAACACAGAAGTCATAGTTTAAGTGTCTTAACCCTGCTATTTTTCCATGTTTTTTTGGGGGAAAATGGTAGTCGTTGTGTTGAAGGACTGCTGGTCCATTTGTGTTATGAAAAGATTCTTGTCATTTTACTGGTGCCTCATGTTTTGGTCAGTAAACTGAAGATATTTCTGAAGATAAATGTTCTGTAGGGTCAATGATTCATAAACCAAAGTGAAAAATAATTGTCCAGAATTGTCCACTGAATTGGATTCTGTGAATGAAGCTGTAATTCTAAGCATACACTTCCTGATAGTGGATGCAGTGATGGTTTTTATGCTTTTTACACTTTCTGAATTCTTTTTAAGATTATTACCTGCCACACTCTATGAGATGATCCCAATAAAATCTTCGCCGAGTTCTATAACAAACTATGCAACAACTGGTCTTTTCAATATTCGATTCTATGCTGAAGATCCTCTAATGATAGACCTGCATTTAAAGAAAATTACTACGTTCCGCTTACATCATAATCAGCGTAAGCATGCAGAAAACCGGCTCACACAAACACAAAATAAGGTTGAGGTAATAAGTATATTTTTTGTCAAACAGCATATTTAGTTTTGCCATCATCATTAACATATTTGTAGCTGTCCTGTGAGTTTTTATGTAATCCTGTGCCGTCATCCTATTGGAGGATTTCAGGCGAGAGTTGTAGCATCAGGCGTCACACTAAGATTCAACCAAAAATCTTGGGCACTGCCAGAACTTTGTCATCAGATGTCTTTGGTTGCGGTGGCACTAAATTGACCACGATAATGTACGCACATCACGTTATGTGCTTTCAGACCGCCGATCTCAACTCACGACCGAAGAATTCTTTCATAATGTGCGAATTTTGTCTACGACAGCAAAATCAGGCTGAAAATTTCGAATCCGTCTTTAGCTATAAACATAAAGGACTTCCTAACTCTTTAATGCTGGATTCAAGTCCTCCTCAAAAGTTTGTGCGTGGTGCTGATTATGATGTGGTTTAAATGGTTTTAGTCAGGGGAAAAAAATGAAGTGGTTTTGGCCAGAGAAAAATGAACGATGTGAGAAAACGTTTTTGTTTTTATTTATTTTTTTGTATCATCACTGAAGGTTCGTTTTGCCTTACGAAAGAAAATGAGGAAAAATGAACAGTTAAGATGCGAAATTACCACTTAAAACTTACCATCTGCTGTAGGCTTCAGCTTCGTATTGGCAGACGTCGTGACTTTTAGTTATTGACATGCCATTAACTCGGAAAGTCAGGGCTCGTAGAGTTGTAATTATGCCATTGTGGTGGCGCGCAAAGTGCACTGACCTCGTAATCACGATATTTCTGATAGGACTTAAGGGCAAGAGCTCAAATACCAAGCTTCCTTTTTTCTTTCAGAGCTACAGAGCAGTTCCTGTGGAAACCCAGGTGTTCCTGCCAAAGGGATTCTGAACGGCACACGGTTTAACGTGGGTGACAGGATCCAGTACCGCTGTGTGCCCGGGTACACACTGGATGGTCATGCTCAGCTAACTTGCGTCACCAGCACATCCAACGTAGCTGCATGGGACTTTCCTGTGCCCATCTGCAGAGGTGAGGCTTTGAGGCTTCGTTTGCCATCAGATTTGTGTCAAATCACATTAATCACTAAATTTCCCACCAAATGTATATTAGGCTACACCTAATACTACATACCTAATAGGTACAGTTGGGGCCAAAAGGTCACATATAACTAGGCTAAAGATATTCAAGGGAGAGGCTTTCAATCTGAAGAATTCCCTCCTAACTGTGAAGCATGGGGGTGTTTTGCTGGCCCACTCCATTAAATAGATGGCATCCTAAGGAAACAGGGTTATCTGGAAATACTAAAGCAAAACCACAAGACATGAGCCAGAAAGTTAAAACTTGGTAGCAGCTCCCTTCAGGTGAAGTGAGAAACCTTGCCCCTGGTGGCAGACTTAAAGTATCTTGGGATCCACTCAAAGTGATGGGAAAGAGAGCATGAGGCCATTTTGGATTTATTTTTTGAAGACCTGTTTTTTGGTCATGCTTTGAAGCTTATCATTCACACTGAGCAGAGTACTCACTTGTCAGATGGTAAACTTGCTCAGTGGTGAGCTACAGACGTCAGGCATTTTGTGGAGAAACCTAAAGTGATGCCTCGAGGGATAAAGGTTCAGGGCAGATGTTGAAACGTGTGTGTGCTTTTATTGAAAATTTTCAGAATGTTGCTGTCGGTCTCCTGTGTAAGGTGTAAAATTTGTGTGCTCTAAGGCTTGTCAGCAAATGTTTGAAAAGGTTAAGTCCATTTAGTCTCGGGAACCAGGTTTAAGTGCTCCGGATTTCAGCAAAAGTTCAGTCTCTGTATGATGGTAGTCTATAGAAATTATAACCTTTTGACTTTTCTGGAAGACTTTAAACAAACCCTTGATCTTTTGGCCATGTAACTTGGTTATACAACACATTTCCAAGAAAGACAATGTTCTTGTTGGTGCTTGGTGGTGGATGTAGTGGAGGAGACCTATTTTAGGATGCCTTGCTTATTTAATTTATACTTGGAGGGATTTAGACCATCTCTAATTCATGAGAATTTAGAAGATCGCTTAGAAGATTCACTGCTACACTGAAAAACTACCAAACAAAACTGGAAAATCAGTCATTTGCAGAGTTCGAAGCTCACTGAGCATGGAAAAAAAAATGTAAATCTTTTCCACAAAACAGACCTCTGAACTAGTAGATTTATTGATTCTAAGTTTTGTTCCCCATTCCCCATAACAAAGTCTGAAAAGAAAACAAAACAGAAATTATGAACAAATACTGCTTGTTGTTTGCCTATCAGCTGATCAGGGTATTCTAGCGTAGGAGCTAGTCTGAGGTGTTTCAAAAAGATGTACACACTGACTTCTACCTTAAATCCACACACTAGCCTTGGGGCATAATTCGAAATAAAGTACACATGAAGTCACCTGGACTTAGTTATCCTGGCTGTTTATTAGAATAGTGAGATGGTGAGTAATGTACATTTTTTATTGCATGTTGCCATTATAGTTTTTTATAAGTTTTTATTACCTCAAAGGTGTGAAGGACAAGCAAAGAAAAAAGCATGATGACACTTTTTATACTATAGCGCTGTTGAATTCATTTGGAATTTGATTGGAGTTAATCAATTAATGTTCTATAACAGCGGCTCTGAGAATATATCATTGTTTCCGTAGTAACAGATCATTTACAGTACAGGGACTTGTATGATGGATGCTCCACATAAAATAAACCCAATAATAAACCGTTATTTAACAAAAAAAAAGTAGCATTATTGCTACGGCGACCTTTTTTGTGATAGTTATTCAGCGGTTTTGGAAGGAGTCTCCAGTTCCGGTGCTTTGTTACAGTCAGGCATTAAACTGTATCTTTGTTGCTGTTTCCTGGTAGCTTTGTTTAGGAAAAAAAAAAGGTGTTTTTATGTAAATTGTATGTGTTTGTATGTATGTATGTTAAGTATGCACTTTACACTAAATTACAACTTACACACCGCTATCGGAAGTGAGAAGTCTGAACTCGGAATTACGTTATTTTTGACCTCCGCGCATTTGAGCTACAAAGTAGGAAAAAACATGGATGTATCCGTTTATCTTTTGTCAGCAGCCAGCTAACTGTGATGAGTGACAGATTTTCCTCCTCAAATCAGCAAACTGTATTGTCAGTGTTATAGATTTAACAAGCAAATATGTCTGTATGTTGATCTGAAGCAAATATGTGTATGCACAGTAAGTCACTTAAAGGTAAGGAGTGTTACAGTACTTCCAACCTGCAAATTACAAGGCTTACAAGTCAAGTCAAATGCAGCATAAGACTTGAGGAACATCTGACATTTTGTACAAACGTGTCAAGGTGGTCAATATCACAAATAGTGACGTAGAAATAGTGCAGAATCTTGAATATTGAGGTAGCGTTATTCGGGTAGCGTTGGCGCATCACAGCTCCAGGATTAATCCTGAGCTCGAGTAACTATGCAATGGATCAGCGTGTATTTCTGCCTCACACCCAGTGTTCCGTGGATACACTCCACTGCAATCCTGACAGAATAAAGCACTTACTGAAGAGACTGCGACTTAGGAACAATAAGTCAGGATTATAAAACCATGTGCTCAAGGTTTTTTATACATAAAAACGCACACAAACAACGTTAACTGATTCACTTTTGCGGACGGTATTGGATCTGGAGGACTGCCATAGCTATTGTAGCAACCCGCTGTGACCTTGCTATCATTATTACAAAATGAATAGCGTAGGAGTCGAGTGAAGAGATGAAGACCTGTGGAAAAATCCAGAGGAGTCATCTGATCTGTTCATTAGCTGTATTTCACAAAAAGGCTTCCATTTTTCTTACCCAGCTGTTAATGGAAGCGGCAATAGATCCAGCTCTGTGGTAAAAATTGCTCTCTATATCTGTAAAAAATGATAGGTTTGTGTTTCACAGTGTCTGTATGGTCCATTTTTTTCCCTCTCATCCTGGCCTTAAACCACTTTGCAAGTGGTGCAAAGCTCTCATAACAGGCAGATGGTCTTTTGATGTCATTTTCCACAGAGAACCTCTCCATTCTCTTGAAGTCCGAGCACAACCAGTGTGCAAACTCACCCCACTGCTCTGCCCTTACTGATAGTCCAAAAGCAAGCAGACCAAGAGGAATATCTCTCTAATGTATAGCTGGACTGTGAAAATTGCTGTACTGTGAAATACAAAAATACAAACATGTCACAGATATTCCTCTTGCCGGAATTCTTTCAGGCTACGCTTCCTTTCCTGCACGCAGAGCACCGATTGCCCTTCACCACTATTGTCATTCCGGTTGATTCCACGTCATGCCCTGACATTTTTCCGTCAAACTTCTGTAAACTTCTGGCTAAATTGTAGCACTGAACTCCTCACACTTGTGTGTAGCGGTCATAGCGACTTCCCTTAACTGACATTATTTACTGCATTAACTAACATTATAGCACAGCGCTGTTGAATTCTGGATTGTGATCAGTTACAAAGTGTTGATTAATTTTGTATAACAGCAGCTCTGAGAGTCGTTCATACCAGAAGGCTAAAGTCTGTGAAAGAACTTTGATGTTGGCTTGACAGATCTCGCTAAACAGCATCGGAAGTGGTTGCTAGGGTCTTGCTAGGCAGTTCCTATGGTATTCCACATAATTGCATAGTTGCTAGGGGGTTGCTAGGTGGTTGCTATGATATTATAGGTGGTTCGTAGGGTGTTCCTAGCTGGTTGCTATGTTATTCTAGGTGGTTGCTAGGGTGTTGCTATGATATTGTATGTGGTTCGTAGGGTGTTCCTTGCTGGTTGTTATTGCTATTCTAGGTGGCTGCAAATGTGTTGGTTGGTGGTTGCTATGCTAACCAAATTTGTTCTTAGGGTGTTGTTAGGTGGTTCCAAGGTATAAATATTGGAATTTGCTTCAGTTTCAGTTCTGAATTTTGTGAGTTAACAACCAGCTAATGCACGTGATTATTGAGTTTATTTGATTTCTTATTAAAAATGGCAGCCGTTAATACACTTTGTAGTTACTGTGTTAATGTTACTCATGGTATTAACGCATTAAGTAACGTCAGGTACCTTAATGTAAAGCACTACACAAATTTAGTCACTAACAGAAAAATCTGGGCTTCGAAAAAGGCGCTGCTTGTCAGACACGTGCCTGTTGTGACTGTGTCACGCGTCCCTGCAGTCTGTAGCCGAGGCAGTCTATGAATTTTGAGCAAACCTTTTTCGAACTTCTCTAATATGAAATATTAAGGCTTTGCCTGATCCCAGCTCAACTGTGCGTGTCAGCAGAGCATTTATGCTTGGACATGACAAGTTTCGCTTCTCTTGCGGCAGAGTAACGTTATCTGTGCTCACCTCCTTGCTCGTCTCACGTCCGAGCCTAAAAGCGCCGAGATCAAACACATTATCGCTTAGGAGCTGTTTGTCTCCGAGTAATGTCGAAGCAGACATGAATATTTAAAAGAAAAAAAAAAAAAATCCAGCATGAAAACGTAATGCAGAATGGCAAGGACATTATCATTTCAAAGGCTCGTTTTTATGGTTGCTAAATTCAGGACCTGCAGGCAGTCTCTGGTTGCATCACAGCCAAAATCCGTGTGTATTACCAGCAAGGCTCGTGTTTCATGGGAATGATGTTTAAAATGCACTGTGTATTGTAAGGAGAACTTCAAAAGCACGCTTGCATAATGGAAGTGAAAGTTCAAGTATTTTGCAACCGAGGCTGGTTGCTTGTTTCATATTTTAATCAGGAGACAAGTTTGCATTGAAAAAGTGTCTTAAACGAACAGGGCTAAGCGGGGATCAACGTTTTTCATTACAGCTCCTCACAATTCTGTGACGTGACGGATGAAGAGGCGGAGCTGCTTTCCAGCCCTGACAGTTACATTTGGCCTAAATTTGGGAGCTGACTGTAATTTGCTAGAAGAGGAGTAAGAGATGGCTTATAAACAGACTCTCGAGTCTTGGAATAATAATAATAATAATAATAATAATAATAATAATAATAATAAATGCCATTTTCTTAGCATATGATCTTCAGTAGACAGTGTTGACTGACTTTAAATAATACTAATTATTATTATTATTATTATTATTATTATTATTATTATTTTCAGATATATAATTTGAGAAATTGCATGAGACAAAAAACCCCAAGCAAACAAACAAATTCAACTTTCAAGTTCAGACACGTCGAGTAATAATTATTTAATAATTTTCATACTTTCATAAATTTGACTTGAAATGACTATTATGTTTTGCATTTTTAACTATTTGACATTTTACTATTAATTATTTTCTTTTTGACCACCTTTTGTTTCTTTCTTTCTTTTTTTAGTTTTAATTTTTTTTTTACAACTTGTGGTTCAGGGTTTCTATACTATATAAATAATGCTTTATTATTATTATTATTATTATTATTATTATTATTATTATTATTATTATTATTCACTAATATAAGCCAAGACTGACTACTGAATATAAAGTATTAAATAAATCGCATCACCCCAAATGAAAATAAAAAAGCCAGTTCTGTGCAAATTTAACATTCAGACATATTTCGTTTTCAGATTATTTATCACTAGGCTAATAATAATGATTTGTCACCAATTTAAATAAAGACATCTTGACTAAGAAGTGTTATCTGAGTTCAAGTTTGTTTTCCTTTTTAATAACTGATGAAATAAAATTGCTGGACTCCAGGGTTTGTAAATAAGCCCTCTGGTCACTAATATGTCACTAGTATATCTTCTCGCCTTAGACTTTGGTTTGTTTATGAGCAGATTAAACCCGATCACTTGCGCCCTGTGATGCTGAGCTCTCTCATATCACACTCGCTGATTTCCCTAAACACTATTTACATCGTGCGGTGAAATTACGAAGCAGCTCAGTGGTAGATTGTGAATTTCACCTGCGTTGTATCTCCACAATCCAAAGCGCATTGGTTTCGCAATAATGTTGGTGATTGAATGGCTCTAAGTCCCGAGTGCGTCTTGTTAGGACATCACTCAGTCCACACTGTGTTCAAACTGCGTCTGTTTTGCATAATTGACCGAGTGAAGTTTCTGTAAGGGGAGAAGAGTTTACTCAGATTTATGCCCTTGCCTCCAGTAATGTATTTGCATTTGGCTTTTTTCTATTAATACGATTTTGGTTTATGATCCAGAGTGTGAAGAACGAATAATTTAATCGGTTTTCTGTGCAGATCTCAGACCTGGCGCTTGTGTGAGATCCTCTGAATGCTAATGAATGCTAATTTAGTTGAGTCAAACTGCCTTATAGACAAAGATTTACAGTTCCCGAAGATTATTTCGGACAGAGGGATTAGTTCTGTGTCGTTCCTGATGAAACTGAGTGGATAAGTGCTGTACGTTCTGTGAGCGGAGTTACTGTTACAACCCTGAAGTTGTTCATTCTCCTATAACCGCACGTGATTGCAATTTAATTTATTATAGAACATGTTGTACTTTTTAGCAGTTTATAGTCATATTTAATGTTGTGGAATGTTTCCTGTTCTTAATTGTCACAGCAGCTATAAACAGTCTTTTTTTTTTTTCTCTCTTGAAGTTAATAAGTCCTGTCATGTCAATGGAAAATCGCAAAGCATAAACTACTCTGTCCTGAAAAGTTACAGCTTTATTTCTGACTGTTGCACAGCGCTGACACCGGAGACTCCTTCCATAGCATCTCCTCACCTTGCAGCTGGAACTATTATCAGAGCCGCTGTTACAAAAAAATCATAATAATAGACACTTTCTGACCAATCAGAATCGAGCTTTTCACAGTGCTGTGGTAATATAATATAATATAAATAACAGACAGGAATTTGTTCCATTCGTCATCAGATGCTGTGTAAACCTCGTGACTATTTCCTATGCAGCTGATGAAACTAATTATCTCTTCTATTTTTTTTATTTTTTTTTTAAACTCAAATCTCAACCAGCAACAATTTCCCGAACACAATCCCGAACGGTCATACTGTGTATAAAATCAGCCCAAACCACAAATGTTTTTCTACGCAGAGGCTAATAAGTGCTTTTTCTCTCCTTGTTGTAATGTGTTAATTAGCATGACAAAACACACACCCATAACACAATATGCCGCTCTCTTCATGAAAGGGCATTGACAAGGCTTCAGGGAGCAAGACTGAGTTCACATACAGTACATCCGCAAGTACTGACAAGTTAAGTAGTTTCTCCAACTAGAAAACAGCTTATATAAATAAACCGATAGAAGGCAAATCCTATTAGTAAGCATTTAAAATGTTTGTCTGAGAAAAAAAGACACAGAGAAAAAAAGAAAAACACCATGGGGTGCATGAAATTAATGAATTCTCGATCCTTTGTAGCCATTTTGGGTTTTACCTAACTGAAAGCCCGTTCTTGTAAAAGCCCATTTTATTTAGTTAGTTTTGTTCGTCTATTTTATTTATTTTATTTTAATAACTGTCGGACGCATTGCTCCTGAGATTCTTTGTGTTCGAAATACTCTTGAAAAAGTCTATGCAAATTTTACTTATAAATGCAGGTCAAAGTCAGTACAAATTATATTAATATTCATTATATTATGAATAAATTCTAAGCAGCAGGAAGAAAATCAAATTGCGCAGTCATTTAAACTGTTAAATATTCTTCTCCTTATAATGGATGTTACAGCATTCAGCAAGATAATGGATAATTTAGCACAAATCGATATTTATTTATCCTAATGTTTCCGTAATTCCACCACATATAAATATATACTTTACACAAGCAGACATCGCGATCAAAATGCTGCCAGCGAGACTCGCCTTATCATCGGGAGATCGCAGGTTTGAAACCCACTGATGCCACAGATATTTGTGCGAGTCCTACAGAGCAAAATTGCCCATGCTATCTGGGTAGGAGGGGCCATGCTCTTTCTCCCCTGTCAATCACAGTGACACAAGCCAATCGTGGGCAAAAGTGTGTGGACACCTGACCATCACAGCCATCTGTGGGCGTTTCCCAAACTGTTACCACAACGTTAGAAATACAGAATTGTATACAATGTCTTTTGTTACATTACGATTTCCCTTGACTGGAACTAAGAGGTCCAAACCTGTTCCAGCATGACAGTGAGACTGAGCACAAAGCGAGCTCCATGAAGACATGGTGTGTGAAGGTTGGAGTGGAAGAACTCGAGCGTCCTGCACGGAGCCCTGACCTCAACCCCCACTGAACACCTTTGGGATGAACTGGAACTGGAGCCTCGTCAATCAGCATCGGTGCCTGACCTCACTAATGCTCCTGTGGCTGAACGAACACAAATCCCAACAGCCACGCTCCAACATCTAGTGGAAAGCCTTCCCAGAAGAGTGGAGCTCGTTATAACAGCAAAGAGATGAAATTAGATGTTCAATAAGCACATATGGCTGTGATGGTCAAGTGTCCACAAACCTTTGGCCATATAATATATGCAGAAGAGGGTAGATAGCACTTTCCTCTAAGTGTGTTACGTTGCCCTGTGACGCTGCATGAGCTGGAAAAGCTGGATTCACGTGTCATGGAGGAAGCACAAGTCAGCCTTCACCTTCACCCATTTTTTAGCTGCTGTATGATAGGGGAGATATGTCTTGTGGGTGGGGATGGGAAAATTACCAAACTGGGGAGAAAATGGGTGAAAATGTAAAAAAGAAACGAAAAGAAAATGGTGGACACTGGTTGTTGTGACAGCGTGCTCCAGAAACCCAAAAGCTACAACAATCTGTGGAACAATTTGAAAAATAAAGGTGCTATTTTTAATATGATGAAACCTCAACCCTCTGCTTAAGTTCTGTCTTTTAGTCTCTTTTGGGTATCACTGACAATATATAATGCTAGTTACCAATTTCCAACAATTTGTGAATTGCAGCAAGTCAAAGTGGCTAATTTAAGTAGCTAGTTAGTAATTAGCGAGCTATGTCTTTGCAGCTGAGATGGTCTATAACCTCTAAGACCAGTGGCAGTGTAGGTCATTTTTTCGCCGCTTAGTCCATCTGTTCATTATTTGCAATGCTTGGGCTTGATTGTTGTGCAACAGTGGCTTTGGCTTTGAAAAATACCTTTGAAATGCATCAAATGGCTTAAATGGCTCTTATCATCCTGAAAAGTGGCGTCTGAGGAGTAAATTGATTATGGTATGTGTTTCTCTGTTGCTTCTTCAGCGGAGGACACATGCGGAGGAACCTTCCGAAGTTCCAGTGGTGTGATTTCCAGCTCTGACTTCAAGAATGACTACAAGAGCAGTGGAGAGTGTACGTGGACCATTGTGGCTGACCCTGGAGACACCATTTCGCTCGTCTTCACTGACTTCCAGATGGACAACAAGTTCGACTACTTGGAGGTGGAGGGATCAGAGCCGCCATCGATATGGTGAGAACTCTTGGTTCTTTTTTTTTTTTCTTTTTCTGTGGTTTTCACAGTATGATGATATATTCCTTTGCTGCTATATTCTACTTGTATGTAGCAGAAGGAACTTGCTGTGTTTCACTCAGCGTGCTGCTGTGATAATGTCCTCAGATTCTACTGTCATTCCACTTCAACATGGTAATCATGTGTAAATGGATAGTTTGTGAATATTTTTGTCACATGGGTAAATTGGTGTTATTTAAAAAACGAAAGTATTTAAAAGTATTTCAGTATTTAAAGCATTTAAAAATTTCTTCGGGGTTCTAGTTTTTTCAGTTGGAAACAGTTGTTGCTGTGAAGGCATAAAAGATGAATCCAAATATTGAAAATGGTGTCATGCTGATTGAATTCTGTATTATGAAGGTCTGAAACTTATTTTCCATTTCAAGCCACTCGATTTTCACTATTGCAGATAGTTTACCGCATGCGTAGATGCTGATATGTTTCGTAATCAAATCCTGTGGTACATTTTTATTTTACACACCAATGCATAATTCTGCAGGTGCTTAATAACTATCCTTGTCTTGTTTGTCACGGCAATATTCGATACAATTTCCCCCACCATTGCCTTCATTGATTCCAGTGAAGCGTTCCCGAAAAGTACATGATGAAGTAGACGGGTTTTTGTGAAGCCGGAACAAGCTTCCTGTCCTGCTCTTGCACCAAATCCATTAGTTTTGTTGGAGTGACCTTTATGTAATTCCAACAAACTTGTTACTGCCAAAGGGGCAACAAAATCAGATTATAACATAACATTCAGATCACTCAGAGTTTCACAGACAAGTAAAGAGGAAAAAATGATTGCAATCCCTCAATTTGGCATGATTTAACTATAATTTATGACCGGAGCGCTGTTGAAAGTTCAGTGCTGATTGGTCAGGAGGTGCTGCTTAACTTGCTAAAGCAGCAGCTCTGACAGTAGCAAGGCAAATCACAGGTTTACGTTCATGCATTCGTTCAAATACGTTAACTCACGCATGGACTTGTATGTTAGACGAACTGCACAAACGGATTAAAAAATGTTTGTAATCATCGACATGTTGAGGTTTTCAGTGAGCAGGTGTTTATTTAGCATTTGTGGAGTAAGGAGTCTCCAGTGCCAGTGCCTTGTAACTTCATGTCAACCTGCGTTTGTCTTCTTCAAGAGAGAAAAAAAGACAGGCTGGTGAGGCAATGACTGTTTATAGCAGCTATAAGTCATAACAGGACACTACCTTGTTTCACAGATGCTACACAACATTAAATTTAGCTATAGACTGATTTTTTTTTTAAAAAAGTACATGGTAGAACACGTTAATAAATAAGAAAAAGATTGTTAGCCTTGGCAAATTGCTGTGGTATAATTTGAATAAAGCACCTCAGGCCATGCTGTCATAGGAAAATAATCAACATTGGGGTGGAAACAGTATCACAGCACTTTTATAATTATTATCTGAAAAGGACTTTTGCACAGTGTTACATATATATGTTTGAAAAATCAACCTAAACGCAGCATGAGACTTAAAGGGGACACCTGACACCATCCTTTTCCTTTGTTTCTGGGTCATTTTTGAGGCTTGCGGTCACCTGATTTCAGATCACCTGGCTCCTTCTGAAGCGATGTGTAAATACAGGTCAAGTATGACTTGCTATATGTTCTCTGTTCTCAGCACTCTGACAACGAAGCAGTCTTTACAGAACAAGGACAAAAATATTCTCTCATGAAAACAGAGTGTCCTGCGTCTGAGAGAGCTATGATGTCTCTATCCCAAACGGGCCAATCCATAACTATTCATTCCTGCTTGATTATCCTTTTGCTTTTATTCCCTCTTCTATAATATTGCTGTCTTAGAATGTTTCTGGCAATCCACAACCCTGGAAACAGAGATATTTAATATGCAACCCCATTATGTTGTCTCACAGATGATGGTTAAAAAAACAAACGACTGCATACATAACACTTATGACAAGATTACTTTGCATATAATCGTTCTGCTTCTGTGAGGCTACGAAAACTGGTGTTGTATTGTTGTGTTTAACAAAATATGCAGCTTTGGAACAAAAGCTACGTGCCAGATGTTCTTCTGCGATTTCACTTCGGAACATTTTGATTGGTTTGTTTAGAAAATTTGCTGCAGGTTTGTCTTACTTTTGTTACACCCTGCATCCGGTTTGTATGTCAAACACGTAACTCGGTAGTGAAATTTAACAAGCTTTTTATTTTCCCAGCTCTCCTGGTCAGCGTTACAATATTAGAGAGGCAGTATAAAATTACCACTGGTACAGGCTCTGTAAAAGCTCACCCACAGTCTATTAATACGGCTTGTCACTGAGCACATTACGCAGCTTTGTATAAACTGATAATGAGACTCGGGCCCAGCTGGCCTATATTGTGTTTCTGCCCCGGCTTGGGCTCAGAGAATTTTCTGATATATGACTCTGTATCTCATTAAGCTTCTTTTGACTCATCTAACGTATTATACAGTTAGTTCCACCTTATATGCTAATGTGGCTAAATACTTAAACGCTATGATTTCCTTTGCTTTAAGGCCACTACTTGAGATTTTAACTATTATTATTTTAACTGTGAGGTTCGTCAATGGTGATATGTCGGTGTTTGATCATTTTAAGAGCAGGCCAGCAATCCTCTAGGCATTAGGGTGAAAAGGTGCATATTCCTGTCATTTCACTGTCAAATCCCTGTCCAGAACTATGAAATGTTTGCACACAAGATGAAATGGGAAACCTATTGTTGGCAGCTTTTCAGATGAGCCTGAGATTTTGTCCTGCCCCAGGCTCCTGTGTCATTTACATCTCAGTAAATAGCACAGCGATTTATAAAGGTCAGGTTTTACTGCGTCGTACGAAATCCAGTTTGCATATCGGTCCAACCGCTCGACCGATGACGCCATTGCCACTGCTCGCCACTCAGCCCTCACACATTTGGACAAAAAAGACTCATCTTCACCTTCTCTTCCTCAGTCCATTTGAACCGGTTGGGATTTTTCTAGGTCAGTCAGGAGATCTGGCAGATTTGGTGCTGAAATCACAGATTAACTGTCAGAAAAAAAAAAAAAAACTACTAAAACCAACAAATGGAGGTGATCTGTGACTCCTTGAGTCTTGTTAGAATCCATCTAGATGTTCTATTCCATTCTAGTTCCAAAAAAAAGGAAACTTTGAAGGCATCAGGTAATTCTTTCAACAATATGGGCCTAAAGGTTCATTCCATTTTGACCTTGTACTTCCAAAAAAGAAACTTTGGAGGCAGGTAAGTAGACAGGTAGAGTGGCACTTACATTGCCAAGCCATTACTTCCCCACAGATAAGTGACGTTTTCATGTTGGCATTTAGAAGTCCATATCAAAACATCAGCAGGTAGCATTGCCAGGATGTGGTCAATAAGTGGTGATGTGTGCTTCTAACTTATTTTCACTCCCTGTAGTGTGGGTACAAAAGGAGATGGCATAGTCGGCAGCACTAAGACCGCCCTGGAGAAGTCTGGGAATTGATTTCCTTATACACTTATAGCCACTGATTGCATGGTCAAAAACCATCCACATTTTATCTGTGAAGAACTGATAAGCATAGAGATTCTTGTTGAACCAAGTTGGCAGTGGCCCAGGGGAGTGCCTTTCCAATTTGTAAAGCAATTTGTGCTTGTCTTTGACCGGTCTTTGTGAAGATGTTTTGGATGAAGTTTAAATGTGAGGAAGCATTAAATGAATCCCCCTTGAGCTGCTGGGCATGGTACCACCCAAGATAAGGGAAGCAGAGTTGCAGATATTATGCAGGAGGGAGTGAGTAAGGAAAGAACTTTAGTTCAGTCAAGAAAATACCCTGAAATCAGGCCAATTTGAATTCAGAATTTTAAAAGTGAACTAAATTTACAAACAAAATACCATCTTTGAAAGTGCACTGTACTGGTCTAAGTTGTCTAAGGGTTGTTCTTGACTTCTAGTGGCATAATTCATGAAATGGGCAAAGTGACTGAAGCAGTGCCTTAGTTTGGCCTCATCAGTCTGCTAGTTACAGCTAGTTATTGCAACAATATGGTCTTAAAAATTGATTGCATTTTGACCTGTTGTCACCTTAGTATTTGTGACCTTAGTGACCTTGCCTAGGTAGTATGAAGTGATGCTCACCTAAAAATCCATAAACATGGTCCGTCCCAAGTAAGCAGGTCAACACAAACCCTTGGAGCAGTGGTGGCTCAGTGGTTAAGGCTTTGGGCTACTAATCAGAAGGTCATGAGTTACTCCCTTGTACAGCCAATGTTACCAATGTTGTGCACTTGAGCAAGGCACTTAACCATCTCTGCCCCAGGTGCACTATATCCAGGCCTTCTGATCAGTAGCCGGAAGTCTTAACCATTGAGCTACCATTTCCAAAGGGATTGTGTCATTGCCTGGCAGGCTGGCTGGCTTGCTTGCTTGCTTGCTTGGGGTGAACCATTCCTATTGCTTTGGGCTGCTGACCAGAAGGTCATGAATTCAAGCCCCCATACTGGCAAGCTGCCAATTTTGGGCACATGAGCAAGACATGTTGACCATTTCTGCCCACCTCAGCTTCCTATCCTGTTGGGATATGCAAAGAAAGGAATTTCACTTTACTTTATTAGGCTTCTACTATTATTTGTTCTATTGTATCTCCATTTCATTCTTAAACCAGGTAGAACCTCGTAATGCTACATTAAAAGCATTATGTGTTTATTTATCCCCAAAACAAAAGAAAAAGAAAAACGTATATCTTGAGTGAAGAACCCAAGACTGGCTTTCTGAAAGAAGGCCCAAACCCCCGCTGCACTCTTCAGACAGCATCTTTTCTTTGGTAAGCGTTCCACTGTTGAAGTGGATAATGTGAGTCCAGGGCAAGATTGCCTTTAATTGCGGCAAGGCAATAAAATGTCCATCTCCAGCCGAAAGCATGAGGGCCGGAGCTGTGTGTGTAGAGCTTGAGCTGCATCTTAATGCATTCTGGCCACAGATTACACATACTGGTGTATGGCGAGAGGTGTTTCTAGTTAATGTACTTAATAAAAATTGCAGATCCTAAAAGATTCTTCATAGTCACTATTTTCAAGTTGACCCTCGAGGATTCTGTTTGAATTCCCTTAATGCGCTGCAAGCATGTATCATTCCCTTTATTTTGTGGTTGTGACTCTTTTTTGTGAGTGAGTATCTTCTACCTACATGTACTCTCTTAAGCAACATAACGGTTTGCTAATGTACAGTACCTGTTTTTCCCCTCCCCCCCACAGGTTGTCTGGGTCAAATATTCCGGTACCTATCGTCAGCAACAAGAACTGGCTCCGGCTCCATTTCGTCACCGATAATAGTCACAGACACAAAGGTTTTACTGCTCAGTATCAAGGTAAACTTTATTTTCTTTGGTCTTATATCTATGTATTGATTCTGAAGGTGTTGATTAATGTTCTATAACAGCAGCTCTTACAGTAGTTCCAACTGTTGCCACAAAGTTGGAAGCAAACAATTGTATGGGAATTTTTTCTATGTCATAGCATTACAATTTCCCTTCACTGGAACTAAGAGGCCCAAACCTGTTCCAGCATGACAATGCCCCTGTGCACAAAGAGAGCTCCATGAAGACATGGTGTGTTAATGTTGGAGTAGAAGAACTTGAGCGTCCTGCACAGAGCCATGACCTCAACCCCCTTGAACACCTTTAAGATGAATGGGAACGCTGACTTGCCCAACATCTGTGCCTGACCTCACTAATGCTCTTGTGGCTGAATGAGCAGAAATCCCCACAGCCACGCTCCAAAATCTAGTGGAAATCCTTCCTATTATAACAGCAAATTTAGGGACTAAATCTGAAATGGGATGTTCAACAAGCGCATATGAGTGAAAGCTTTTGGCCATATAGTGTACTATGTCATTCTGTAATAAATAAAAAATGGCAAATTGCTTTGGTGAAAGAGGAATAAAACACATGTCTGTGCTGAAATTGGAAAATAATCACTCTACCTCGTTGTGTTTTGTTCCTTACTTGAATATATTAAATTGTTTGTATTTTTTTCACATTGCTAAATGAAAGTTATTGCAAAATAGAATGCCGAGAAAGTGATTAATACGTAATGAGCAGTCAGCAGATCGTGGTTTTTAGTATGAAAATAATTAATGGACACAATAATAAAGCAAACATCAGTTTTACTGCCATAATTACTTGTACTGCGTTTGTCTAATTGAAATGTGTTAGTCACAGTCATTTAATGATGGTCTTTGACAGTTTTTTTTTTTTTAACTTTTCAATCTTCAGTCTTTCGTATGGCAAAAATACGAAGAATGCAATTAAAAAAAAAAGATTTAATTATTGTTACATGGGGATGTTGAAGGTCTGAACATACTGTAACTCAGTAAGGCTAGTCACACAACTCAGTGATATATATCATATATCTCTGTTCCCTTCCACTCCATTCCTCAGTAATACTGCATCAGATTCCGATCACAATACGACTGAAACTGAGACGGCAAAAATCCCCCGGCTCCTGAAAGAAAGATTGTTAGCCCTGTAACATGCTGCTCTCCGCGTCTCAAAAGGAGGATGTCTCTGTCCCCGTACAACCATTTCCTTTCACTCATATTTTCTCAGCCCTGCAACAAATGGAGCTGGAGAAGATTGATCTTGGTATTGTAGCTATTCTCTGGGAGACCTGCCGTGTCCAATTTCTTTTTGCTTTCTGAACAGTGAAACGATCTGGAGACTTCAAATCAAGAGGAGTGAAGCTGTTGCCTGGAAAAGACAACACAAGCAAATTTGCTATAAGTAAGTCAAATGTTTTTTTTTTTACTGGTTTCAAAAAGACTTTCTCATGACCTGCACTGTTTTTGCAAGCTCATGTATTTATTGATTTTATATAACAACGTCAGATCGGCCTTACGAAGCGGTGATCTCTAGGTAGACACTTTTACAGCCAATGTTTCTACAAAATATGTATCAGCTGAGGCCCAAAGGCTGCATGTAAACCACAATGTACAGTACAGAACAAGACCACCGGGACAAGAAAAAAATGCAATGCAATATAACAAAACATGATTAAGCAAGTCTATAGTTTGTGCTCCGGAATATTTTCTACAAACCAAGACCTTTAAACCGAGACCATGACATTTTGTCCCTGATGATGGTGTTACTTAGAGAGCTTGCTGTAAATACAGTATGTATTCCCATGGAAGCGACTGGCTAATGTTACAGGATTTTTAATCTATTTTGGGTATCTTTCTCATTTCTTTACAGCAGAAAGTCATTTGTGGATATGTTCAGGGCTAAAATGCTAGTCCATTGTGGATTTTGCAGCAAATGTTGCCATAACAAATAAGCAGTCTTGTTTGTATCATCTACATAGTTCCAAAAGGCAGTAATGTTGCCAGTAAGTTGGATTAAGTCCAAAAGTTATTTCAATATTTACACAGGGGAAAGTTCTTTGTGTACAGAATTGGGTACCGTGCCTGCTTAAGCTGATTTTCTAAGCCCCCATTCAGATTAGTACAATTACCTGCTTGTAGTTCATTGCCTCCGAATTTCTCCGGTTGCCAGAATTCTCATCAATTCAGGTTCAATTCAACTCAGTTTTATTTGTATAGCGCTTTTAACAACGGACATTGTCACAAAGCAACTTTACGTAAATAAATAAATTCCAGATATAAATTTTAAACTTATAAGTTTATCCCTAATGAGCGAGCCAGAGGCGACGGTGGCAAGGAAAAACTCCCTGAGACGACATGAGAAGAAACCTTGAGAGGAACCAGACTCAAAAGGGAACCCATCCTCATCTGGGTGACACCGGGTAGTGCGATTATAAATCATTCCCTCCATATTCAGCAGCTTATAAAATAGCACTTGATCCAGCACACCTTATTATTACCGATTTTTTTTTATATCACACTCCAACAGTTAATTGTCCACACAACTTAATGAAGCCACGAGATACTAAATCAAGGTAATGGAACCGTAATGTGTGCATGGGAAATATTTGATATATGTCATCATGCTTTTGATTTGCTGGTAACTATTTGGTATTGTTCATAATTTTACCCATAAACAATTAAGGTCAACTGTGAACATTTGACATGGATGAAAACTCGAACCAGCAGCACTTTGAAGCTTATTATGGTTCCACTGTGGTTATTTTATGGTTATAAATTAAAAGTAAAATCCATGACTTTCAGTCAACCACCAGCTTGGTGCTAGTTAGTTGGCACAGCCCTCTGCTAACACCTCTTTTTATTTCTGTTTGGGCTTAGTGAAAATGCCATTGCTTAGTCATTGCCTCACTCGGCATTTTGAAAACGTTTTGAAGGAAACGGGAGCCATCAGCAGAAGTGAAATGGATTCCGAGCAGTGACTTTTGATTTGCTAATGACGCTTTGATGATCAGGAATGACATTGCGTATCTCAGATTGAAGCCTTTAAAAGATGACGCATGCACTCTGTGCATTATAAAAGCAGCACTTTATTCATGGCACCTTTGGAAGGCAATTTTGTTGGTCGAAGCAACTTTCTTACCCCTCTAAAGACCAATATATGATGATTTCTGCACCGGTGGTGGCAAATAACATCATAAACAAAGCGACTAAAGTTTCAAGTCTCGTTTATGCCAGGGTATGCCTGTGTATTACTACACGTAGTGCATCTCTGTTCATTAATCTGAAGCAGAGATATTGCCATTGCTCACCACTTTGTTATTTTAGGATAATTTAATGTACGTGTTTGTTTTGACACTTTTTTAAAAAAGTTTCAAAGAAGTTTTAAAACAATTTAAAACATCAAGCTCGTTGTGCCAGAGGGAAGCGAGGGTCGTAATGTAAATCAAAGAGATTTGTCATTTTGTAGTAAAAAAAAAAAAAGGCCAAATAAACTTGCTGCTAAAGAATTAGCATCGGGGCGTGTACCTTTCCTTATTCCAAAGCAAACACTAGAGGAAAATATAATACCTGCTGCCATCATCTCCCATTTATATTCTTCTAATGCAATGATATCATTCCCAATCTACGAGCCCCCGTGTCGAATCTAAATTAGTCCAAGAGAAGAGACGAGGAGTAGAGTTATGTGGAGTCTACTAGAAAATATCCGCCCATCTAATGTCTTCATGTTTGACTGAAATAGCTCCATTCCTATTAGCAGCCACCTTTCTAATTGTTTTTGCTAATGACTGCCAGCAAGCTAGCATTAGCATAGCCCAGTTAGCTGGAACGCTACCTAAATAGTCATGCAGGGCTTATTGTAAGCATCCATTGTTTAACATCACTGTAGAAAAATAGCTATTTGAGTAAAACCTAAAAACTATTTTTTCTTCTTTTATTTGTTTGAACACACTAAAAGCATCTGCTTTTACCTGGGAATTCTGAATGTTTCACCTATGGCCTAATTTAGAATAGATTCCTTACAAAAAAAAAAAGGTTGACTTTTGAATGACTGACATTTGTATTTAGGGTTCTGATTTTTTTGTTTATTTGTTTGTTTCAATCTCAAAATCGTAACCTTTAATTTGTTTCTAAATGCAAAAACTGTTCCCCTAGCAAGTTCAAAACGAAGACAAATCATTAGCAAAAATGTAGCTGTAGTATATACACCACAGACAAAAATCATTTATTTAATGTGACATATTTAATATATACATTAAAATTCAAATACCAGCTTTCTGATGCATTCACTGATGCAAAGGAAACAGGAAGCATTTACGAACAATCCCTTGATACATGATTATATATTTTTGACCACAATTCATACTTCCTAGGTTTGTTTCCAGCATAAGAAAGCTCCCTATGTTGATGATGAAACGAAATAATTCCGCCTTCATATAGATCCAAGTCATTTATTAAACCAGGGAAGCAGATTTACCTCTTTTCCCCCCTGCACATACTCAATATTGACTAATCTGAGCCGTAATTCCCATATTTTGCCACTCGGAGTGGGCGTGGCACCTACTATAATAAAGTATCGAGCACATCGATTTATCTCAACACAGCATTGTACCACTTCAGATACTTAATTACAGTAGGATAGAGGTTTTTATTACCCTCTATTTCACAGTGGCTGCCTCATACACGCTGAATGATGAATTATGAGGGAATGATTTGCCTCAACACCGGCTCATTCAGTGTCCCGATACACCAGCAAACACACCGGTGTTAATCAGCAGGCTCCTTAATTTACCACTTCGACATCAACTGCTGCTCTGACAGCAGTTAAGGCGGGTTTACTGTCACTTCCTGTGCAAAGTGTTGTCAGTCTGATGAAAAATGGCTCAAGCGTATGGTGACTTTGAACAGAGTTAGTGCGTCAGACTTTGGAATCAGTGCGTCCATCTTCAGTATCTATCTTTATACCACAGCATTGTTGAACTCTCCATTCTGATTGGTCAGACTCGGACGGTAGTGATGGCTGTAACTGAAGTCACAGGTTAATGTTAATGCTCCTGATTTACTACATTTTCCTTTGTGTAGTAACAACTTACAAAGGGACGTGTATAGTGGACGGTCTGTGTAAAAAAAAAAAACCTTTTGCATAATTGTTGATACGGTGACGTTTTCTGTAAGGAGATGTTTATTTAACGTTTGGATAATTACTGCCAGTAACCCAAATAAGTTAACACACACACACACACACACACACACACACACACTCCCATAAGGACACTAACCCTGAGGTGATATATGATGTGTGAGCTTTGTGGGTAATTACACTTCGTGGCTTGATTGTTCCACATTTATGAATACTTTAGTGTTTTAGGTAATGTAATGTAGTGAAAGTTCATGGGTCATCCATCCGGTTTAGAGAGATGGTTGATGGTATAGAATCATTCATTGAACGATTCCCAAGCAGGGAGTTAAGGAATCTCCAGTGTCAGCACTTTTGAAGAGTCATAAGTAAAGCTGTAACGTTAAGTCCATGTTCGTGACAAGCGCGGGGACCATGACAGACTGTGTGTTTTTGTCTTATAAACTTCCAGAGAGAGAAAAAAAGAAGCAGTAGTGGACAATAATGGTTTACAGCAAAGCTTGCCTTATAGCCTCCTTTCTTATCCCGCAGTGAATGAAGGCGGTGTGAAGCAAGTGTCCAATGACTGCTCAGACCCCGGGGAGCCAGAGAACGGCAGGCGCATAGGCGACGATTTCAGGTAAACCTAGTTGTGTGTGTGTGTGTGTGTGTGTGTTTGTATATAAGGACTGAGTTGCTGAAAATATGGCACCCTGAATAATCTACAGTCCTACTCATTCATTCTCTGGGTTTCTTGTTTTGTAATTGCTCTTAAATGGAAATATCCGGAAGCATCGGCGCCACGGTTGGCTTCACGTGTGACGGCGATCACGTGCTGCAGGGCTCTAAGAGCATTACTTGCCAGAGGGTGGCAGAAGTGCTTGCCGCATGGAGCGACCATCCACCCGTATGTAAAGGTGAGTGATAGGGATAGTGCAGGATATTGCAGAAGAGATAGCATCGGATTGTTCCTAGCTTATAAAATCACTTATAAATCCTGTGTTAATGTCGCATTGCTTATTAAATAATATATAATGTGTTATATAGCATATATAATTCCATAAAATGCCTTTCAATCAGCCTGAATATTTCCAGGTATTCTGTGAGAGCATCATTTTGAATGAAATTTCGTTTAATTTCAATACACAGGACATTATTAAGCATTATAAATGCTCTACTCAGGCTATAAGTAACAGCATGCAACTGCAGTGCCGAGTGAACACACAGACGTTATATCAGAGTGCGTTAAACACTAAATTAAAGAGACATTAAAGTCCTCAACATTCTTATGAACAGCTATTATAATGTGTTATGTAACCTCACATCATGAAGACGCGCTTTGTAAAGCATTATTATGCAATGTTCCATATATTTTTATGTAACTAAAATGCTGAGCATCTACTGCATATATTACTCTTAAGCAGTTACAGTTACATATATAATGCTTTATAAAGATATATATGTATGTATAATATATGTTCATTGTGTTCACTGGACATTGTGAACGCTAATATTATAATGCATTATAACACAGTCTTTGCATTTTAACTTGCAGTACAGCATCGTAGTTATAGTGCATTACAGCATTACTGTCTACAATGTTCTTATGAACAGTTATAATAATGTGTGTTATATATATATATATATATATATATATATATATATATATATATATATATATATATATATATATATATATATATATATATATATATATATATAAATGCAGGCTGATGCCACGTGTTATAAGATGTTATGCATGCTATATGACTTGAGTCGGGTTGAGTAGGGTAACATGGTTGAATCTGACTCCATCTTACCAGCCGTATGTCTCGTGCTGTGTTCCCCATTTGTTTTTTTTCATCTCAGGGATGGAACGAATATCTTGATCAATAAATCTCGCCAGTGCTACAGCATATTGGAAAAGTGGCCTGTTGTGTTACAACGTGCTACGCCCCAACATGCGGGCAGAACGGAACGATAATATGTTTTCTCTAAACATATTTATTCCACATAGTATTATAGCCTCATATACGCACGAGATATTTTTATCTAGTGCACTTGATATGCTCGGCTGCAACTCAAGCCTTGTTATCTTTCTCACAACATTTGCCCTTCACTGGGTTTTAGCGAAACTGTGCCATATGTGATACTCGCAACGGCCATAACCTCTTACAACCGCAAGCCCTTAATACACATGTTCATTCCTGCCAGGAAAAAAAAAGCTCTCCCTCATCCTTATGTGTTAATTGATGTTGTTTTTTTTTTCGTTTTTTTTTTTTTTTTCAGTGAAAACGTGCGGGTCGAACCTCTACGGTCCATCTGGCACTTTTACTTCTCCCAATTTCCCCATCCAGTATGAGAGCAACTCACAGTGTCTTTGGATAATTACTGCCAGTAACCCAAATAAGGTAACACACACACACACACACACACACACTCCCATAAGGACACTGACCCTGAGGTGATATATGATGTGTGAGCTTTGTGGGTAATTACACTTCGTGGCTTGGTTGTTCCACATTTATGAATACTTTAGTGTTTTAGGTAATGTAATGTAGTGAAAGTTCATGGGTCATCCATCCGGTTTAGAGAGATGGTTGATGGTATAGAATCATTCATTAAACGATTCCCAAGCAGTCAACAATCTTAAACCGGGAGAATTCAGCTGAGGGTATTTACGGGTTGAAAATCTGATTGATAATTTGATATCATACAATCAGAATTAAGCCTGATTTCAAGTGCAAATCGGCAACAAAAAAAAAAGAAGAAAAAAAACCTTTCATGTTTTACGTACAAAACTGATGTGGGAACCTAAAGTTTATGTGCTGTCCACGCACCAACACACAAAGTCTGATTCATATTCTCATACATATGTAACGCACAAAGTCTGATTCACATCCTCATACATATGTATTTGAGGCAGGATTGTGCAAAAAAAGTGAGAATTCAGCACAAAAGAATTGGAAAGTTCATCTGTGTACACGTTAATTTAGGGAATTAGCTGCAGCCACGGTTTTGTGCGTGGTTTTGTCCGCCTCCAAAAAGCAGGTGGAAATTAGCATCGAGCGCAGGCATTGTGAGGTTTTCACTTTGGACCAAAAAAAAAAAAAAAAAAACCCTAAGTGAAGAAGTGCTATGTGCAGTTTAAGATATCATGTGACCTTCTGTTATTATATAAGGAAGGAATAAAACACTTCAGGGTGTGCTGTTATAGGAAAATAATCAATGAGAGCGCTACCGGTGTTAATGCTACCATCACAAAGTTGATCCTTTTTTCTGCAAAAGCGTGCCCCAAAGTATTTTATTCCTCTTATAACCACAGCAATTTGCTAACAATTGCGATTATGTTTATTTATTAAACATGTGATACATTTTATCTGTTTCTATTATGGAACATCATTTACATTATAGCAGCGATAAACAGTAATTCCCTCATCTGCCTCTCCTTTTGTGATCTCTATAGACAAGAAAAAAAAAAAAAAACACAATTTACGAAGCGCTGACACTGGAGACTCCTTGCATAAATGCTAAATAAACGACGTCTCACAGACAGCATCAGCATATCAAAAATGACACGGTTTTTGAATCAGTTTGAAGTCCAGACTCACTTGTGTACCTGTGTGCACACATTTGATACATTTCCCCTACAACTCTCTCGCCTCACGTCATTAACTCTTTCCAAATAGCTGAGTCGTATATACTCAATTGCTGCTAAATCTGCGTCCCTGTGGTGCTGTATGATGCAAATGGGTCCTAAATGACACAGTGAGGTGATATTGCCTCATTTATCTTAGACAGATGGAATTGCCGAGTTTAAGTTTTATTGCACTTCTCCGACGCTCATAATACGAAAGCCACAGGCAGAACGAGTGAATTGTGACATCATTAGAGCTATGAAGTGATTTTAAACATGCATATAGTGTACGTATGTACGGCTCTTGGCGCTGGATTAGCATGGTCGTGGATGTAGCCTGCACGCTCTTGGTCTTAGCGTGCGCAAACGAAATTCATCCCAAGGCATCTCTCTGCGTTGTTTACATCGGTTTGCAGTCGCAACACACTCTGCAGGGCAATTATGCAAAAGAGAAGCCACTAATTTGTGCCTGATTTTAGCTTTAACATCAGCGAGGGTATGTAATCCATCAATCATGCAATGCTGCGTTAGCTGATTTTTTAATTGTAGCAACTCAAGCTGCATATAGGTCACTTGTGTGAACGAAGGCTAATTTATCGATAACATATGTTCCAACAAATCGGCAGCTCTTATTAGCACACTTATTATATGTGTAAATCATTTTTATTCGGCGATTATGGCTCATTGGATTTCACCCATATGCGAAGGCCTTCGGGGTTACGGAATCGAAATGAGAGGTCGTTTTCACAGGAGAACGCTATGAGACATGTTCCCCGCCTTTCCAGGTGATCCAGATCAACTTCGAAGAGTTTGACTTGGAGCTTGGATACGATACGCTTACGATAGGAGATGGAGGAGAGGTCGGAGACTCCAGGACCATCATCCAAGTGTAAGTCCTGATTACGCTACCTAACTTGTCGAGAAATATTGCTAAACCTACAAAGAAATTTGCAAACTAACACTGGAGACTCCTTCCATGAATGTTAAAGAAAAGAAAGGTTTCTGACAAAATAATCGCAAGTTTTCTTAAACGTTTATGGGGCATGTCTGCCTTGCGTAAATTGTTACTATAGAAATGATGGCATATTAGATTAATATAAACCTGTGATTGGTAGCTGCACCTTTGTCAACACCTTCTGACCAATCAGACTCGAGAATTCAACAGAACTGCAGTATAAGATGCAAGTATCCCACAATGCAGCTGTGTATCTCAGCCCTTTGTTTCTTGAGCATTGTTATTATTGGTGTTTGGCCAACCCAGAATCATGTTTGCACCATTTTTTTTTTTGTCCAGCAAGGACAAAAGTCTGTGTTCTGCCAAAACACATGCACATAAAGCGCACTTCAAATAATTGGCTATGTATAACCATCCGCTTAATGCCAGCGATAAAATAGCTGCTGTCAGTACGGATAGGATGAAATGAAGATATATTATTTTTTTCCTTCCAGTGGAAGACTTTGTTTATGTCTTGTATTGTATTCCATTTGTATTCGGCTGCCCATCTTTAGAAAAAGAAACTTTTGAACTCTCTTTCTGGCTGTTCCTGCAGTTTGACTGGCAGCTTCGTGCCTGACCTGATTGTCAGCATGACCCATCAGATGTGGCTCCATCTGCAGTCGGACGAGAGCGTCGGCTCCATCGGCTTCAAAATCAACTACAAAGGTTTATCCTCATCGTCAGCCTCGTTTTAAAGCACTTTGAAACGCCGTTAATTGACTCATATGCCGATGGCTCATCACTTTTTTTGGAAACAGAAATTGACAAGGAGAGTTGCGGTGACCCTGGCATCCCTTTGTACGGCTTCCGCGAGGGAGCGGGCTTCTCCAACGGCGATGTGCTACGCTTCGAGTGTCAGTTCGGATTCGAGCTCATCGGCGAAAGAGCCATTTCCTGCCAGAATAACAATCAGTGGTCAGCCAACATCCCCATCTGTATTTGTAAGTACCGCCCACTACTTGATGGACATAACGGATAGCAAAGTGCAGCGATAGTAGAGAAAATAGAGAAAATGTTTTAGAGGAAATCTTAGAGATTTGTGTTAGGGATTAATCTGTAATTCAGAAAGGTATTTGACTAGTCTAAGACTGTCTTTTCCATGGTGGAAGCAAAAAAAATTATTCAGGACATTTCTGTTTTTATTTTATTTGTAGTTAAATGCCGATAAACAGCAGCAGAATTGCACTTTGAGTAATGTCCATAGAAACAAGCTACACCTTACATTCCCAGATTCAACGCTTTTTTAGGTGACGTTGTGCACCATCAGTACAAAACAATGTGCAACAAGATGATGACAAGATGATGAATTGATTCTGGAACTGAGAGTGCGCAGCATTGAAGCTCATGTCCATTATGGTTTTTTTTTTTTTTTTTTTTTTTAGAGTGCTCTTTATTGCACAAAGAACAGCCTTCCTTGAATGGAGACCACAATGGCTACAGCAGCATCTAGGAAGTTTTTTCCAGACAGATCTTACCTTACTGGCATCCAAAATCAAGTCTGGATCGAGCAAGGGTTTTATTTTGGCTTAAAGGACAACAAAATGTTCATAATTTCTTCATGAGCTTGAATAAAAGAACAGTCCTGTGAACACCTCTGCTCTTTAGAGTGAAATGATGTATGACTAGTCGATTAGTGAGTGTATTGCTTGACTAGTCTATGCAGCTCCTAATGTGTGTGAGACACTCATGGTTTTCTGGGTAAACAAGACATACTTTACTGCACATCTAAATCTGACTGTCAGACATGGGATTGCAGCAGACTAATGAGATAAGAGCATACCTCCTTCTCATACCTCTGTTATTTCACCACTGAACTAAGCAGCATTCAGAAAGTTACCACATGCCCCCGTAAACAGCAGTATTTTATTCCTAAATGAGCAGTGGCAGTGCAATCGTGCGTGTGGCATTCTGAATACACAATGTGCTTATAGAGATATCTGGAAAAGCAAAGCGTTGCAGATTTCAGGGCGGGCTGTGCTTATTAGGTCTATTCAGTACATTTCAGATTGAAAACTTTGAATTTGCATTGAATAAACTGATCACTTTTTTCATCACTGAGCCACAAACAGCCATGGATTAGATCAATTTAAAAGATAGCAATTGAATAGAAACTGAGGCAACAATCATAGATCAATTATTACTGAAAAAGGAAAGTCAACTGGCATGTAAAAAATGATCTGTATTTCTAAACTGTGTTAAAAGGCTAGCAAGGTGATTTGCCCATAACTAATTTATTTACAAATTACCAGAAGGCCTACCCCAGATTCTGAACAAAATTGGTCACATATCGATCAGAGACTACTAAATCACACCGTACTGTAGTGTAGCAGGTACAGTGGTATAGTCAAACACCAAATCATTGCCTGAAGGATCTAAATTGTATATAATTGAAACTCAGCAGATTCAGTGGTATCATCCAATACCGAATCGTTGCCTTAAGAATCAAAATTGTATTGTGTCATAGCAGAGTCAGAGTCAATTACTGAATCATTGCCTTATGAATCATATCTTATTAAATCCTAGCAGGTTCAGTGGTATCACCAAATATTGAATCTTGACATCAAGTATTGACGTCTCTAAGGCCCGTACGAGATCCCCCTGACAAATCTCCAACGCCTACCTGGAATTTTCTTTTTGAAATGCTTTTATACTTTACTGATTCATCCCTTCCGTCCTCTTCTTCAGTCCCTTGTCTGTCCAACTTCACGGCCGCCTCAGGGACAGTTCTGTCCCCGGATTACCCAGAAGGCTATGGCAACAATTTGAACTGCGTGTGGCTGATCATCGCCGAGCCGGGAAGCCGCATTCAGCTGGCCTTCAACGACTTCGACCTGGAGCCACCCTACGACTTCCTGACGGTGCGGGACGGCGAGCTGCTGGGCCGCTTCACGGGCACCGAGGTGCCGTCACACCTGACCAGCAACTCCAACATCCTGCAGCTGGAGTTCCAGGCTGACCACTCCATGTCCGGCCGGGGCTTCAACATCTCCTATAGCAGTGAGTAAAGCTGTACAATCACTTCATTCTCTAAATCTCAGCGTTAACCTTAAAACAAGTATTCGGAGAAAATCCAGTTTCAAATAAAGATCTTTTATTCAACATTTTTACAGGGGATTAGCTAAATACATATATTTTTTTATTTCTCTTGAGATATTCTCAAGCGCTTACTGGGGCATGTGCCATTTTTCCTTCTGGCATAATCAACGTAATCCTATAGGTGTCATTTTATTTAACGCAGCTGAGTATTCCTCGGACATATGGAATTAAATAGAGAGCTTTAAAAGGGACGAAGAAAGCAAATAGTACAAAGATGAATTGTCAGCACATTGCAATAAATATTTATAAAATGTAAAACTCAAGTTCTAACACAGTCATCATTTTGCAATAAGGTTTTTTTTTTCTTTTTCGCTCCACCTATTTGTTACGTCTTTTTTCTCCAGTACTTCTTCTCTTTTCCTTTTAGTGGTCCTTGGACAAATCATAAATGCGTTAGATAGTCCACTGAGAAAATCAAAATTCCAATGTGTTAGCTACAAGGCTAATTTAACTCAAAAGTATAACAAGATAATTATGGACTTAAGTCTAATATTTATATCAATATTTACACTGGGAAAGTTCCTTGTATTCAGAATCGGATTAAGCACATGTTGATTTTCTGGCCTCTCCATTCAGATTATGCAATCTGTGCAAAAATTACGCCTCTGAGTTTTCCTTGACTAGGATCCTTGCCATAAAACAAGCAAACAAAAAAAAAAATCAGAGATAGAAAATGCAGACTGGAGAAGGAAATAGCTTTTTTTCTTCGCTTTAAAGCGTAATATGATGTAGCATAAAAGCAAGAGATGATTAAAACTTTGGTTAAATCACATTAATGATTGCAGATTTGGTTTCATTAAACAATATGGCTTCCATTCTTATTATACAAGAGCTTATAAAGTCGCACATGTCAAATGAATATCAAAAGATAAGAGCTTTTTTTTATGGGACAGTGCTGTTAATTATGCAATAATGATATTTATGTATTGAATATTATCTTCAACTGGCATTCCATAGGTTTTTGGCATTACATCAGTTTGGCTATTAAGTCATCACTCCACGTTTGTAACTCAATGGTGCTGAATTACATTTTTTTTTAACAATACAATACAACCATAACAATCTTCTGTCTTTGGTCATTCGTGTAGCGTTTGGACACAACGAATGCCCCGACCCTGGCGTGCCCATGAACGCAAAGCGCTTCGGGAATAACTTCCAGCTCGGCAGCTCTGTATCGGTGGTGTGTGAAGAAGGCTTTATAAAGACCCAAGGCTCGGACACTATCGTGTGTGAGCTGGAGGAAGGCGGAGTCATGTGGAGCGGTTTGATTCCCAAGTGTGAAGGTAAAAAAAAAAAAAAAAAAAAAAAGAATGAACAAATTTGGCACACATTTCAGAACCGAGCTTTGACTAGTTCTGTTCCAATTAGTCATGGTGGAGTAAGCTGCAGAGAAGGCGTGGAAATCCTTGGCTCATTAGAAGCTGCAGGTTCTCCGTAAATTGTCAGAATGTTCTAGACTGTGGCTGACGCTGCAGTAATTGGTGAAGGAGAAAAATGCCATACCTGCAAGTGGAAGCTTCCATAAAGGAGATGAAGTCTCACAGACACACACACACACACACACACACTCACCTTGTCTTTGTTCTACATACTGTATCACAACGGTTTTAATGCATTTTTAATGACGTACCCCGTCCAGTGCTTCCAGACAAGAGACGTGATTCACTCTCTCTCTTTCTCTCTCTCTCTCTCTCTCTCTCTCTCTCTCTCTGTCCCTGTCTCATCTTTTTGTTTTTCCCTTTTCATCCTTCTGCATCTTTCCTTCTTTTCCTCTGTCCTTTTCTTTCTTTCTTTCTTGGTCCTCTTTTTCTTCTTCTCTTTCTTCTTCTCTTCTTCTCTCTTTCACTATTCGGTCTCTTTCCTGTGTTTCTCTACCCTTCCTGTCCCTTCTGTCCTCTTTTGACTTTGCTTTGTCTCTCCTTCAAGCTCTTCATCTCTCTATCTCTCTCTTCCTCTTTTTACTTCCTTCTTCTTCTCGAGTTTGTCTTTAACGCTTCCCCCTCTCTCTCTCTCTCTCTCTCTCTCTCTCTCTCTCTCCTTCCCTCCTCTGCTACCTCTTTTATCTTCCTTCTTCTTCTCAAGTTTGTTTCTAACTCTTCCTACCCCCCTGTTTCTCTCTCTCTCTCTCTCTCTCTGTCTCTCCTCTGCTTCTTCTTTTTTCTTCCTTCTTCTTCTCAAGTTTGTCTCTAACTCTCTCTCTCTCTCTCTCTCTCTCTCTCTCTCTCTGTGTCTCTCCTCTGCTGCCTCTTTTTTTCTTCCTTCTTCTTCTCAAGTTTGTCTCTAACTCTGTCTCTCTCTCTCTCTCCTCATGTCCAGCTCCATGTGGTGGTCACTTCACAGCCCCGGTGGGAGTGATCCTCTCTCCAGGGTGGCCTGGTTATTATAAAGACTCTCTGAGCTGTGAGTGGGTGATCGAAGCCGAGCCGGGACACTCCATCAAGCTCAGCTTTGACAGGTGAGTCCACAGAGGACAGGGCGCGTCTCAAAGCGCACTCACACAGCCGCACGTTAGCTAGAAGACTCAGACACTGGCTGTAAATCAGACGCAGGAATAAGAGCAAATTGAAGCCGTATTAAAGCCTGGATCAGTATTTACAGCTCCACATATTGGCTTCAGCACCTGAGATGAGACAATTC
>CM040996.1:2304011-2405462 GCA_022985145.1 Pangasius djambal | reverse complement strand
AAGCTCAGCTTTGACAGGTGAGTCCACAGAGGACAGGGCGCGTCTCAAAGCGCACTCACACAGCCGCACGTTAGCTAGAAGACTCAGACACTGGCTGTAAATCAGACGCAGGAATAAGAGCAAATTGAAGCCGTATTAAAGCCTGGATCAGTATTTACAGCTCCACATATTGGCTTCAGCACCTGAGATGAGACAATTCAGCACCTCTCTCTCTCTCTCTCTCTCTCTCTCTTTCTCTCTCGCTCTATGGATTTCTCTATGTGAAATACACAGATGAAGGTTCTCCATCATCACAACACAGTTCCATGTATCTTTTATTTTCTATAGTCTATAAAAAAAATGACAAAACGAAAGAATCTTTTTGAGAATGTAATTTCAACCAAATCGCTTACTTAAGCATTACTTAACGTTACTTAACGGTTATGCTTTAATATCTTCCTAAAATGATCCTCTATATTAGAAGTGGCCTACATAAGTATTCACACCTCTTTTTACGGGAAAACACAAACCGGCTGCGTAAAATAAAAATGACACACACGACGTCCTCAAAGTGAAGATTATTTAATAACAGAATTTTGTTTCTCAAACGCAAGTGCTTTTCATCTCCAGGGGAAGATCATAAGTGTGATCAAATACTATTTAGGAAAGCCATGTATGTATGAAATCAGTCAGGAAATCAAGAAATCAATCAATCTATTAATCAAGCTATTCAGCATCCTAATATTTATGCGGTATTTGTTTTGTATATGCGTTTGAATGCGCAAAGGTGCCAGTAATTTTGCATTTATTGTTTTTAATCATTTATGATCTTAAAGCAATTTGTGGCTATAAAATCTTATAAAATCGAGTGTATCTAAGAGGCATAAAGATAAGATCAAGTTGTACAAAAATTTCTGAGTTGACAAAAAAGAGCTGCTTATAAAATCTGTTTGTCTGTTCTAAAAAGAAAAACGGATTCAGTAAGGAATAAAACACTGCGTCGTGCTGTTATAGGAAAATAATCAAGGACAAGGTGGTGTAATGAAGTGGAGTTACTGTTCCCACCTTGCAGGTGATTATTTTTCTATAACAGCATGTCCTGAAGTGTTTTATTTTTTATTACACTACAGCAGTTTGGCAACGATTCAACTTTTAAAAATTAAACTAATGAAACAGAACGGCTGCTGTTAGATAAAATTAACCAGTACCTTCTGACTAATCAGAATCGATCAACAGCACTGTGCTATAATATGCAATTATTAGCCGTGAACGTTCTTGGTATAAATATAATTTGTTAAAAGAGTCAGGAATTACGACACAGGAAAGTGTCACGGTTAGCAGGGTGTGTTTCGCTAACACTGTAAAGGTGCTGGAGTGTGTGTGCGGAGGAGTCTTAATCCAAATTCTGTTACGGTCGGTTGGCTTTATTGCATTAGCATTAGCATTAGCGTTAACATGGCAACCTTTCCTGCGGGGGAAGCTGCGGAATTGCTTAAGATCTATAAGACTCTGGAGGTCTGTATGTTGCCTGAAGTCATATGAAGACTCCTACAAAGCATCTGATTGTTTAGTGGGAGGGGTTAAGAGGTGTTTTTGACATGAGCGATGTCATGATTTTAATCTTTCCGTGTCTGGAAGGAGTGTAGGAGATGTTGGTTTATCCTTGGTGTTAAATAGGGGGTGTATACTTATTAAATAAACTGGAAACAGGAAAGCTGTTATTTTTTTTTTGCCATTCTTCTCAGGTTCCAGACCGAGCTCAATTACGATTTCCTGGAGATCCATGACGGCCCAAACCTGCTCTCACCACTCATCGCCTCTCTGAACGGCACTCAGGTTCCTCACTTCCTGTTCAGCAGTGGCAGCTTCCTGTATCTGCTCTTCACTACAGACAGCAGTCGCTCCAACAGCGGCTTCAAGCTCTTCTATGAGAGTGAGTTGGAGTGATTCACAGCCAGCGAGATGATCTGCTGATTCATGTCTGATGTCCGCTCAATTTAGAGCAAATCTTTTCTTTCCACTTTATTGAATCTCTTTCCTACTCCTACTTTTCTTTTTCTTTTTTTTTTTCTGAAATCCCTCCATCCCCTGAACCTGTATGCTTTCTGTCTCTTGATTCAATTCAGGCTAGCTTTATTGGCAAACCTATATTAAGTTACAGTATTGTCCATGTCAGACATCAGTCCATTAATCAGTCACTGAAATCTTCTGTTTCTCCGTCGCCGATGCTCCAGGCGTCACTCTGGACACACACTCCTGTCTGGACCCCGGTGTGCCGGTGAACGGAGCGCGTCACGGTCACGATCTGTCCATCGGCTCGGTTCTGAGGTTCTCGTGTGATCCAGGCTACCGGCTGAGTCACGACGAGCCGCTGGTGTGCGAGAGAAACCACTGGTGGAGCCACCCCCTCCCAAGCTGCGATGGTACGACCCTATAATTCCCTCTACCGCACTAGTTAAAGATGTTAATTAAAATGTTGCACGAGTTCTCAGTTCTTGGCTATTTTTAATGACCCGATTTCTAACTAAATGTTGTTGTTTTTTTTTGACTAGCCGAACGTCCAAGCTCATTAAAAGTGAAGCAGCTTTGCATGTTCAGCTCGCGGTCTGTGTGTCCATACACGCGTGAAGCCTAGCAACTCTCGCTTATTCCCGAAGCAGCCTGTTATGCAGGTCTGAGATGTCAGGCTTATTCAGTTTTAATGACTTTATGTAATTATGTACAAATAAAAAATCAGCAGTAATATTTTGGAGAGGCTGTAATGGCACCAGAGGGCAGGAAGCTGCTGCTGGATCACTGCATGGAGCATTATCCTGTTTTTGTTTTATTGTTGTTTGTGGCACGGTTGTGTGTGTGTCTGTGTGTGTGTGTGTGTGTGTGTGTGAGTGTGTCCGTGTTGTTTATTTAACTTCAGGCCAGGATGTAATATAATGTACATTCAAGAAGATACAATTAAGGGATGAAAACCAACGGCCGGAAACAGATTTGGACCATTTGCTTGGCAGGAGGAACCAAAATGTGATATATTAGGAGGCGTAATGCGATATAGAAAGTACCAAACTTCACACAAATGCAGAACTTTCTAGCATAGCGCTCGGCACGGGTACAGAATAATCTGGATTGCGAGAGGAGTTGCGGTCTACTTTATTTGTACAACAACTTAGATTTGTTGTAGTATCCATCGTTCTTAAAGAACAAAATGGTTTAGACCAGGCCGGACAAATTATACATTTATTAATTATTAAAAAAGCTCCGGTTTGCTGCCCAGTCCCAGGTTTCGGTTGCCTACTAAAAAAAAATGGTACTAAAAAAATGGTTGCTGACATGATAATAACTTCGGGCGAGCTAGTTTGCTGTTCGAGTGCGTTAATACCGAATAACATAAACAGATGTGTACAGTTATTATCCTCTCCTAACAAAGTGTCTAAAGTAGCGCATTGTGTTTATGACCTCGACAAAAAAGTGTCAACAAGTTGTTAGGAAAAGTTTGAGCTTTGGAGTTCTGTCCTCACTTCACTCTGAAACAATAGGAGAGCCTTACATGATGGCTTTATGTTGGACTGCGCGGTTTCGTCAGTGTTTCCACAAACCTGTGTGCTCCTGACTCAGAATACGACCCAGTAATTAATCCACCCGGTAAAAATTGTGGTTTATGGCAACATTTAGTATGCATTAGGAATTCTTAACATAATGCATTATATGCAGTTTTTGTAACACAATGTATCAGCAACACTAAACTCAATCTCAGGCACATGTGTCCTGCCTTGGGGTTTTTCCTCTGGTTGTCCCAGAGATGATATTAGTCACAGAAAAAAAACGTTCACAGGCAACCTGAACAAGCACTTTCTATATGTTATAATCACCGTTCTGCCACAAGCATATGCAACATATCAAACTTTTACAAATGTACTTTTTTTTATGGAAAAAACTGGGTTTAAAATAAAAAACACAAAATTGTTGTGATAAACTTTTTTGTTACAGCTGTTAAGCTCACAAATATAACTTAGGTATTATAAACAAATTATTATAATTAGGTTATAATACCTTAATGTCAATAATCTACACTTATAAAGATGTCTTATGTCATAAAGATGTGCTCTGTTAACAAATAGGCCTATATAATGTATTATATCCATTGCTATAAAGTAGAATGCATTTTCCTAAGTAATTATGGCTTATAATCATGAAACATGACTTATAAATATGTTATAATGTGTTATAAATGTATTCACAGGCCAATATACATACATACGGCTCTCATAGAAAGTGTTATCAAAACCATTGGTAGGCTGATGTGCGTAGTGCAGCAGGTGGGGTGATTAGGAACGACTAGAGAAGTTTAAATGTAGCTAAACTCCAAATGAAAGTCAGTAAGGACTTTTTTTTTTTACTCCTGCACTTACTGTGCATAAAAATGGCTAGTTCAGACAGGAAATCTGCATGGCACCCAGGCACCTGGACTACAGCTTAGACTTTCCGTATTTGTATGCTTCTTGTATGAAGCAGCTTCATGTGAAACATAGCTGAAGGTGAAAGTGAAGGTGAAGTTTCCTTTCTTTTTATCACCCATTTAATTCAATTATAACAACGCATGTTTTTTTTTTTTTAAATTTATTCATTAAATTCAAGAGCTAGCTTCAGAGCAGGGAGCAGAGAGAAATGACAGGGAGGCAGAGCAATCAGAGGATAATCGATAATCATCGTAATAAAGATTAGTCAAAACCCAGGGTAAAGCTGAGGGAAGAAGGCTTTAATAAATAAAAGTGAAATTGATATAAATATAGCTCAGCTCATTTAACTGATTGAAAAAGACTTAAATGCTAATGTAGCTACTCTTAAATCCCAGCATCTTTACGGGGATAACTATCTAGCTACCTTTTTCTTCCCTTTTTTTTAAACCCACCCTCTCTGGACGATATATTGGTTGATATACTGTTAGCAATATAAAGGCTTTTTTTTTTCTTTCTTTCTTTTTTTTTTAGGAACTATTGCTGCCAGTCCTAAGAGAGTGAAATAGAGAGCTAGAAAACGAGGATGGAATAAAAAGGAAGGGGAAAAAAGGAAATCAGAAGAAATGAATAAAAAAAAAAAAGAATAAAAAAAAAGTAACTATAATAATAAATAGAAAGAATATTTTAAATGTATTTTTTAAATATTATGTAGGTAAAGCTAATGATTAAAGGTAAAGATAATGATTAGAGCTGTTGGGGTAAAGGGGAAAGTTTTCCCAGTAAAAAAAAATGACGTTTAATATTCAAAACTGTTTTACTAACTGTAACTTTATCCTAAAAGTTGAAGTTTCATTAAAAGTATGTGATTTAATACACGATCAGAACACCAGGCTGGAGGATAAGGCTTCATTGTAATTCCAGTGCTGTTCGAGATGTTGAGATTCAGAAAGTGTGTGTGTGTGTGTGTGTGTGTGTGTGTGTGTGTGTGTGTGTGTGTGTGCTGTACAGCTCTGTGTGGCGGTGATGTGAAAGGACCCGACGGCATCATCTTGTCTCCCGGGTTCCCGGAGCTCTACCCCAACTCATTAAACTGCACATGGACGGTGGAGGTCAGCCATGGCAAAGGTAGAAAAACATACACACACACACACATATACACACACCTTTGTCCGTTAAAATAATTAGGATTTCATCTACCTTAATGCAAGCAAATAAATAGCATTGGTGGAAATTGCATTACTCTCGTAACTCTCATGCATTCCCTATTAGTTCCCTATTAGTTCCCTATTAGTTCCCTATTAGTTCCTGTTACACACTGAATGTTTCACCATAATGACTGCATGATTTTCTTTAAGATGAACAACTAAATAATAACCTCAGGTTTTCAAACTGCTAACTGGATTTTCATTACTTTTGTATCAGTTATTCTGCTTTGGAGAACTATTGGAATTTCTGTCTGGCAGATTACAGCAAGAGTTTTATTAAAGACATAGAATTGAATGGGGGTTACGTACTTACTTTTCAGTTAAAAAAAAACAAGATTAGTAATTTTGAAAGAAAACAATACCAGATGGGTATCGATGTCAGCCGATACTCAAGATTTAAATCTATTCATTTTTCTAAATATAAACCCTAATGAGTTCAATGATCAAAATCTGTTATATTTATTCCATTCCATGAGAAAAAAATAAATAACCCCTAGCTAAGTTATTGTTTGTTGTAATTCACTAGCAAAATACCACTACTATTACTACTAATACTACTGTACCACTACTACTACTATTACTACTACTGCTACTGCTGCTACTACTGTACCACTACTACTACTACCACTACTACTACTACTACTACTGCTACTGCTACTACTACTGCTACTGCTACTACTACTGTACCACTACTACTACTACTACTACCACTACTACTACTACTACTACTACTACTACTACTACTACTGCTACTGCTACTACTACTGTACCACTACTACTACTACTGCTACTACCACTACTACTACTACCACTACTACTATTACTACTACTGCTACCGCTACTACTTCCACTACTACTACTACTACTACTACTACTACTACTACTGCTACTACTAATACTACTGTACCACTACTACTACTGCTACAACTACTACTACCACTACTGCTACTACTACTGCTACTACTAATACTACTACTACCACTACTACTACCACTACCACTACTACTACTGCTACAACTACTACTACTGCTACCACTACTGCTACTACTGCTACTACCACTGCTACTTCTGCTACTACTACTAATACTAATACTACTGTACCACTACCACTGCCACTACTACTGCTACAACTACTACTACCACTACCACTACTACTATTGCTACAACTACCACTACTACTACTACCACCACTACTGCTACTACTACTGCTACTACTACTAATACTACTGTACCACTACTACTACCACTACTACTGCTACTACTACTAATAATAATAATAATAGCACAGGCTTACTGAAACTGGACAAAAGTCGATGTGATCTTCTGTTGTTGCAGCCCATTTGCCTCATGGTTTGACACTGTTTTGTGCATTTTGTGCTCACCACGGTTGTAAAGAGTGGTTATTCCAGTTACATATCTACAGTTATATAGAGCATGCTGGCTTGCTATTAAAATGAAATCTGTCCAATTTTTTTTTTAATTATTTATTACAATTTGAGAATTAGATCTTTCCCCTGTATCCAATTATAAGTTTTACTTTAATGCTTATTTTTTTCTCTGAAAAACTTTTTTTATGTAAATAAATGTGCCCTAGACGTGCTTTGGAACCGATTTTGCAGTCCCTGCTGCCATGTGAGTTTTTTTCCCTCTCTCCTTGCTCAACTAACTGATGACTTGGCACTCGTTCCTGCTCAGGCGTTCAGTTCACCTTCCATGCTTTCCATCTGGAGGATCACCACGATTACCTGCTGGTGACGGAGAACGGCAGCTTCGCTCAACCCCTGGCACGTCTCACAGGCTCACAGAGACCCCCGACTCTCAACGCCGGTCTCTACGGCAACTTCCGAGCCCAGCTACGCTTCATCTCCGACTTCTCCATCTCCTTCCACGGCTTCAACATCTCCTTCACTGGTGAGAAAGAGACAGACACGTAATCAAAAGGCTAATAAGAAATAGATTTTTAAACTGTGTTGTTATTTAACAAATAAAATCATTGACGTGGCGAAGTGTTCGATAATGAGACATTTGTTTAGAATTTATGGAACGGGTCTCCAGTGTCAGAAAAAAGAGAGGCTGATTAGGGGACATTTATGTGTAGCTGTTATAATGTATGCGATAACAGGGACTAAATTGTTTCAAGAATGTTCCATAACCTTAAGGGTAACTATGAATGGATAAAAAAGTGTATGTTCTTTAATTTAAAAAATGTAATTTTTGGCAAACTATTCTGTAAAAATCTTTCTCTGAAATAATTGATTGAAATTTAAATAATTAATTTTAACGTCATAAAAAGTATATATTTTGAGATTTTTTAAAGTAAAATTTAAATATTTTAAATGTTAAGTTTACATGCAAAAATACTTATAATAGCAGAAATCTATTATTATTATTATTATTATTATTATTATTATATACACTTGCATCAAAGGTATATATATATATATATATATATATATATATATATATATATATATATATATATATATATATATATATATATATATATATATATATATATTTTACATTGAAAAAAAGTCTGGAATATTCCTTTAAGCCCCAAACACACACATTCTCCGTCTCAAACTGGAGTTACTCGCTGCTACCTGTCATTAAAGGGTTTATCTGCAGTATGAATTTCGGTCACTGCAGGGGGTTAAACTGGATTTCTCTGCACCGTGCACTCTTGTATCTCCGGCGATAAGCCACCGCAGCAGCTCCTGAACACCTTGCACGCCTTGATAAAATGAAATCGGTCAGCAACAGCTTGAGGTCCGTCTCGTCTCAGCTGCTGATCTGGAGCTCGGGACTTATCAGTGGCACCTACTGGATTTAACACCCTAGGGTAATAAATCTGAGACGTAACCGTGTGCATATATGATGTCAGATCGCTGCTGGATCGCTCCTCCCTGATGAAATAGCTAGGGGTTAAACCTGCACTGGCAAAATAGACTTATCTAAATTTTAATGGAAAAAAAAAAAGACAAAACTCCCCAACAGCTACTTTCCTGTTGAGATAAAAAAAAAAAAAAAAAGCCTCAGAAATTCATGAGCACTTTAAATCCTTAACCCGTGCGCCTACGGTTAAACATCGCTCGCTGACAAAAGAGCTCTTTGCTCGAATGAGAGGCTTTAAGGACTCCGACAGTGTACTTTCAAAAGACCCGCACACGTGAGCAGCCAGTCAAGAAGGTGTAACTAATATAGTAGTTTGTAGCAAACTACTACACACTATTTAAACATCTGCATTAATGAATAATCATAAAAGATTTGTGTATTAGCATATTTTTTTTGGATCTGAGGCTGGATGTTGACCTTCTGCTGCTGATTGGACATGTTGACGCATAATGCAAGAAATTTTCAACCATTTTTCTTCAGCCAGTGAGGTCTACAACATTCAGGAGCAAAAAAGCAACTTGATCTTTGGCGGATTGTGTTTGTCATGCTAGCTCTGCCCTGGGTTGTAGTATGCAGAGCACGCTAAGCTTTCCACCGGGAGGTGAAGGAAACTGATTCAGTGGTCATGGAAAGCCAAGGCTTGGTTTGTTTGTTTTTTTTTATGATGATGATGATGATGATTTTTTTCTACAAAAAACCCTCAGGCGAACCCTCAAAGGTCCTCCAATGTGTGAAGAATGAACATTGTTGTGGCCTCACAGTGATACAGTGTTAAAGCTTGGTGCACAGGCATCCAAATGGTGCAAATTGGTGCACATTAGCACCCGCCGATTGGTGCCACGGAATGTTGGCGCTGTTAGCCTGGTGTTTCATTTGCACCCGGGTCACTTTATGAATCATGGCAGGAAATGCTGCAAGTGAACAGAGCTAGCTTTTCCACAAAGCCTTCGTGGAAGGTACTATAGTAGAAGAGAGCTGGTACAATTGTAACGTTTTTTTTTTTTTTCTGTTTGTTTGAGTTTGGATTTTTTCCCATTTGTCTCCCCAATTTGGTCACCTGCCAATTTCCACACACTAGCCAGCCCAACAGATCCATCTGCAGATTCTGAAGCCTAACTACCACATGCATTGTATCCGTTCTCTCTTTCATAATTCTAATGACATGATAAATACTGACAGTGTATGAGATTGTAACAAATCTGTCTTTCTAAGAAAGAATAACAACATCCATCCATCTATCCAGACATCGTCTGTACTTACTCTCACAGTACTATACTTGTAAGATGAATACTACCAGAACCTGTGAATAAAAGCTTCTTTGTAACATTAATTTTGTATTTCCGTGTGTATTTTACCTCAGAGTACGATCTAGAGCCATGCGAGGACCCGGGCGCACCACGATTCGGAGGCCACAGCAGCAGCAGCTTTGGCGTGGGCGATTTGGTGACGTTCTGGTGCCTGCCAGGTTATCGGCTGCAGGGCCCACAGGGCATCACGTGCCTGGGGGGCGGACGGCGCACATGGAGCGCCCCTCTGCCAAGGTGTGTGGGTACGTGGTGAGCCGCTTTCATTCGCTTAGACGTCTCAAGCTGGAACAGCTTCTTCAGGGTTGCATTGAGGCACGGCGTAGTTTAGTGAAGTTTAGACCTTGGGGTCCTTTTATAGAGCTTTCTGGGGCTTAAATTCTTTTTTTTGTGCTCCATCCTAGGGGTGTTGATTTGGTGTTAGCATGGCATATTCTGATGTCTTTATATCAGCTAAGAGCTACAGGGGGTGAGTTACAAGCTGAGTCAAAAACTCGCTGTCGAAGTGTGCAGTGCCTCGAATGCAACTCATGAGTGACAAGGTCGTGTCCCAGGTTTTTGTACAAGGAATATGTGACACTAGTACATCTGTTCCTTATGTCAGTCATAGACACTTATTTTTATGTCCTGAATAACATTATTTTACGCCATACATTCCTCTGACTTTGTATCGATCTGTCTGTGTTTCTCAGCTGAATGTGGATCGACTGTTTCCCAGAACACTGGAGTTCTCCTGTCCCCAAACTACCCTCTGAATTACGAGAACAACCACGAGTGCATTTATAACATTCAAGTGCAGAGAGGGAAAGGCATCAACATTACGGCAAGCAGCTTCCGTCTAGCTCAAGGTGACATCTTAAAGGTAAGCAAAGCAGCAAGAAGATCTCTCGTGAAGGATGAGGGATGATTAGCGAGTGCTTTTTTGACACTATGCATACGCTAAGTGCTTATTTTGCAATTTGTTCCTTTATCTAGGGCCCAGAGCTATCAGAGCATGGCATAGCTATTACTAAGACTTACGTGGGTGACACATAGTGTAGAATAATGTATGTTGAAAGTAGGTAGAACCATTTTACTGAGCAATTTTGACGCATAAAATCCATCTGTTATGGGAAGTTACTCATCACAGTGTCACCTCAGCCTTCAGTATGCCAAGTGCGTAGATGCAAACTATTTTTTAGTTCAATGCTCATGTTCTCTCTGGGTCAAAGGTATGCAGTTAGAGGTACATTTAACACACGGCTAATGTGCAGTTAGCAACAGGAAATGCATGACAAGACTTCGCAATGAAAGACAGAAACAGCTGTTGTTTGTTACTGCTGTTGTATTTATTTATTTAGTAAATTAGGTGTATTACCAAATATATAAAGTGTTACCACAGTATTTATGAAGTTGCACAACCTTAAATTACTGTTAACCTTAATAAACTATGTATTACCTGATTATAAATAGTATATCAACGAACCTTAAGGTAAAGTGATTAAATAAATAAATTAAATTAAATGAGATGCTCTGAGTAGGAAAGGGAAATCCATTGCTAAGTAATAAGTAGTTCTACTCAGTCTAATTGGTGTTTATTTCTTGGGTTTCTCAGATATATGACGGACCGGATAACACAGCAGACGTTCTCGGAGCGTTCTCCAGTTCCTCCATGCTGGGAGTCGCACTCAGCAGCACCTCCAACCATCTTTGGCTGGAGTTCTTCTCGGACCAGGACGACACTGCGGAGGGCTTCAAACTCAACTACAGCAGTAAGGACTCAATTTAGCTTCGCTTTTGACTGGACAAGACGTAACTGAAACTAAACAAATTTAAGACAACATGAGATAACAATGATAATGTCTGTGAGGGGCTTTCAATTCCAAGAATAGTATTGTTGTCACAGAGCCATGTTTTCTTCCTGGTTTTCCTCAGGTCCTCATAATACACGCTTGTGTCTTACATGGTAGTTTGCATACATGTAACTATATCCCGTGGTGCAAATTCTTGTTTCTAGCTTTGTTTTGTTTCTTGATTTGCTGTTTCCCATGTTCCTCGTTTATTATTTTCAAGTTTCGCTTGCTGGTATACTGGTGAGTAGTGTGCTCACTCTAGGAAACACTCTCAGCGGTACTTCCTCATTTGCATTTAGTGTTTGATGACCTCCAGAAATCAGTTGAATACTCAAGTACACAGTGCATAGTACTATGAAATTTTGAAATTTAAGGTGTGGCTTTTGACTTCTTTGTTTTACTTCCTAGCTTTGTGTCTTTTTGGAATTTTCAGTTTTTGACTATGACCTGTATTTTGGGTATAATTCAACAGCACCTGACACGACTTAGCACTTTTGACCAAAAACAATTCCCAAACCAAAAATTTTCTCTGTGTGATGAGGGATAATGGGGTTCAGCAAGGTCAGAGTCTCTCTCTCTCTCTCGATCTGTTTTTTTCTCTCACTTATTAGTCACTCCCTCACTCCCTCAGTCTCTCACCTCAATTTCACATAATGGAAAATATAATCTCAGTTAATTTTCATTCCTTAATTAAGTTATTCATTTCATTATCAACTTGGACTCTGTTGTAATACGGCCCTTCTGTCTTGCACCTAATTTGCTTTGCCTGGAATTATAGGTCCACCTTCACTATCGACTGTGGCTTGTGCCATATTATTTGAAACTTTAATCAAGAAGCTAGCATGACTTTGCCATTATTATGGCTCATGATACATACAGCTTTTGTGGCTTTGCGTGAGAAAAACTGCTCATGAAGCTGTTTTTGACTGCATCAGAGCTGAATGAATCTGTCACAAATTCCCCCAGTTGCAGTTTTTTTGTGTTTTGGGGTCATGTAATGTTCTTGTGTTTTCCTTGTGCCTTTGTTTCTCTTCTAATCCTGTCTTTACGCCCGTCCTGTCATTGGAGTGTTACCTGATTGTGTTCACCTGTTCTGTGTTAGCTCATCAGTGAGTTTGTCTGTTGATTCCCTGCTGTAACTTTGTCTCTTTGCGAAGTCTTACTATACCTTTTGGCCGATAAAACTGAGCCTTCTTCACGTCTTCTCTGTTTCTTGGTTTTGACCCTGCCTATGTTTTCCTTTTTGTAGTATGGATTATCCTGTTTTAATGTGATTCTTGGATTGCCCTAAAGAAACGAAGCAAATTTTGATTTTAAACACTTGAGTCCTACCTTCAACAGCCATACACTGTAATCAGTATTAAATCGTATTTCACTCTGGATTGTTTTACATATCGCGTCAGGTTTCACACGTTTTTGAAAAATATCTGCGCTTCCTCCATGGCTCTTTCCTCAGGCAGGGTCATGGTTCGTCCCCACTCGAGCTGATTAGTTTTTGAAATGGCCCTTTAACTTTGAGCTTGTCAAAGTTATTATAGCTGTATGTGAAATTAGAGTGCCTCTCAAGATGAAAGAACCCTGATTAAGCTTGATTCCACCCTCTCCAGTGCTGGTCCAAGTCTGTCAAAATATTTGTCACTGTGGAGAATTATATACAGTATATCAGTGTACTGAAGAAGGGAAGTTACATGTTAAGGGGAAAGATCGGCCCAAATGTAGATCCAATCTGATAATAACCTGATCCTCGTGTCGCTAATAGGCTGAATGAATCTGTTGTCTGTTCTAGAACAAATCATCAGCCTCAGCCTTGCATCTCGCTTTTTCGTACCATTCTGTATACGTATTTAGTGTGTGTATAATCTGATGTGGCTTCCAAAAATGAAAATCTTATCATGTCTTTGAAAGACAGTGGTGTTAGCCTTGCTAGCACATTTATGAAACTGATGTAGGAACCTCCCAAAAAAAAAAAAAATGCAGAAAAGGGAAGTGTGATTGATTACATACAGTATACGGTCTGATATGCTAAAATTTGTGCAATTAGCATCTGCCAAGTTTCGCGCATGATTTTATCCACCTCTGAAAACCAGCCGTAATTAGCAAAATGCATGCTTTTTTTTTTTTTTGAGCAGTATACGCTGGCTTTTCTGTAGAACTGGGTTAAACGGCTCGGGTTGATTCTGATAGACGTTCTATTATTATTATTTGAGACCATTTCAGAACCTTGTTGCAAAGCAATCCACATGTTTTAATACTGCTTGTCCATTGGGGTGCTTTTGTCATGCAGATCTGGCAACCTGCTCATCGCACATACATTCTCTAGCTGAAATACAACAAACAAACAAACGCGACGTTTGTGACATTGGTAGCTTTCTTATTAGAAGACGCATTTTATACTTGCGACTCATTCTGTCCTCTTTTCATTAGGGAATCAAATGGCATATCATCTATACCAACACCCTCCACACCATTTATTTGGTCTAACGCAAGAGTTCTCATAAATACGAACTTTATGTTCTTATAAAACGTTGCCCTAAGTGCTCCTGCACCCTGCAGAAATAGATTTATATCTACAAACCCAACAAGCTGCACAGTTTCCTCTCTTTCTATCCGGACATGGTACACAAACTCCGTAACACCATAATGAGCAGTCGTAACAGCACACCATTCCACACACTTCTCATTTTGAATAAGGCTATTTGAAATACTTTCACTGTTGAATCTGTCTGTTTAATTCTATTACCACATGGCAGAATGCAGTGAGTTTCATTACAGGGTGTTTCTGTGATACTTTTCCTCCAGGACATCAACTCCTGACGGGCCTGATGGAGATCGTCTCACTCACACCTTTCCTAACGAGTTAATTAGGCATGCCGCTCGCTCGTTAAGCTCTGATTAACTCATAATGGTTTGAATGATATTATTTGTGTCCCTATTTATTACAATTACTTGTACAAAGGACATCCGATTTGATTGTAATTTTTAATTAGAAACACTGGAAACTTCCTGTCAGTGTTGGTTAAGCCACGGTGGTGTTTACTGTAATATTTTCCTACCTTCTTACTATACCAGGCATCGACATTCCTGTCTCTAGGTCACATGACTTGATACTAGCAAGTTCATATTCTGAGTACTTGAGTGGAGTTGAACAAGCGGCTTAAATAAAAGTGAATATATAATCACTAAATAATGTTTTCTCCAAAACGATGATGTTATTTCCATGGTTGAAGTACTTACAAAGAGCTCCCTTTTCATCCTTACTAAGGCTTTATTCCTTTAACTATGGGAATAACCTTGAATTTGGAGCATACATGTCTCACACCATTAGCATTATGCTTAGCACACAAGTCAGGCACTAAATTAATTCAATACAAACAGGAACAGTCATGAACACTTAAAGCCAATTCACAGCGGACGTGTTTCTGAAGCATTTTTAGGTGCATATGTGATGCATTCAGAAAAAAACAGGATGCCTTTTAAGCAGCATTTTAATCCGCAGTGACATGTAAAATGCCCGACCACACATTCTGCAGCATTTTTTTTTTCCCACTCGTAAGTGCGTGTAAGTAAAGCACAAATAATATCTCGCACATCCACTTTTCATATGCTGCGGACATTATTTAAAACCGTAATCTGCAATGGTGTCATTTTTGTGCAGCGTGTACTTGCATAGCAAATTGTCTTGCCATAAGAGTACTCATCGGTAGCAAAAACAAATATGCATATGCTGTTTATTCATTCTCCTGTAGTCACAATTTTAAGTGAACTGTATTTAATTAGAGCTGGACTAGTCTCGCAAGTCAGACCTCTAGCCTCGAGTTTGGAACATTTTGTAAATAACTGTGGACAAGTAACTCCTACTTTCACAGAATGTTGCAGTTTAACTGACATTGCAGGCAGTCAGCAACAGACTTTTTCCTGCTAGCAAACACTAATTCGCAAGACCATCTTGTTTACTCGTCAAGTGCTTCACACAACGCTGTTGCATAACGTCTATCATGGTATTCTATGAACTAATTTTTCAATCGAGTGACTGTATGCTGCTCTGAAAAGCTGTCTCATCGTTACGATCCCAGATTTCACCCTTTATGATTCCGAAGCTTGTGGCCAGAAAAGTGTACAAAAGATATCGGACGCATTGTATGAATCCCAAGGTTGACGCGTCTGAGGCTGAGACAGAGAATAGTGTCACTGCTGTATGGTTTTCTAGCTTTTCTATTCTTTTGTTTTTTTTTTCTTTCAGGCGTGAATGATGACATGGGCTCTTTATTTTCACCATAAAGATGTTCATGGACATTTTCACAATTAGCTCCACATCTTTTTTAGTTAATGGCTGCTTCTTCATTTTTTTCTTCATGGGAGTATGAGCTATGTGAAGGACAAAATCTTCAAATTGTTTGTCTGCCACCGTCATCGTAATGCAAGTACAGGAAAAAATGATCTACCATTACCAGTGTTATTATCACCAGTCTTGCTGTTTTTTTGCTTTAGAAAACTCCATATCGGTTTGATATGATGCTCCACATCGCTTCTCATCCCATATCATCGTATAAGATGCGGTTGAGACTGTACAGATGTTTGGAACTGTGTAAATGAATTCTGATAAAAGGATACCCTTTTTTCCCCAGCAGCCTAACAGTTATCCACTATCTTCAACATTTGTCCATGGCTCTAAAATCATGCATTTTAACCCACTCTAGATGACAGAATGGTCTTCCGGTGCCTCTGACAACAGCTCTTGCTTGAAGAATAAACTCAAATCCTCCAAAGCTGTTGAAACTATAAGTGGGCACATCCATGGCACACTTTTCTTCGGACCGTGGAGCAACTACCTGGGTAACACTGTACCATATTTCAGTGCACACCTCTCCTGTGCATGTCATGGCATCCATGAGTGGCTGTTATCACCTCCATTGGAATTCCCAGAACTATACATCTGTGTGCAGTCACATTCAGTTTGTTTGTACAGGGTGCATATGTGAGAGAACTACTGAATTTATAAACTGTGAATCCTGATGGCCAAAGACTTCAACCCCATTTCTCCTCAGACTTCAACCCCAGTGGCATTTCTCCTCAGGAGCTGTACATTGTGAAATAACTATCAATCATTCTTACTGCATCTGATAAAATACTGCCCCCAAACATCACAGCACAGCACAGAATAAAAAGGGTTCTTTAACACCAGGATAATCTAACACTGGCTTTCTGATCAATGGTCATCCAGTTAACTGAGCTGGGGAAGGTGGTCTAAATTCTTTCTTTTGTTCCAGTAGCTCTTTCTTTCTGTTTTACTTTATTTTGCATTGTTCAGCAAGTCATGAAGAGGGTTTGCTATGTGGGAAAAAAAAATCTTGATGTACTGCCAAAAAAACCAGTGAACTACAACATTTTTTATTCACCAAATGTTATAGCCTCTCTGCTCTTTAAGGCCTATACAAGCAATGGCAGCAACATCAATCTATGGATATATCCTACATATTATATATTATATCACATATTTTTTCATCTCCAGTGAGCGATTTATCCTAGTTACGGTCGAGGTGAATCCTTATCGTGGATCCTGGGAACCTTGGGCACGAGGACTTGTCACTGGATCATCCACTAAGATATTCACACACACACACACACACACACACACAGACACACACACACTCATTCACAGCATAATTGATGACACACCTTGTTAGGGCCCAGTCTAAGGTTAGGTCGCACAACGTAAGTAAAGGCAAGGGATTATATGTAAGGTGGCGTGAAGTGAGTATTTGGTGCTCTAAGAGTAGCCAGGAATGAGACACACCAGGAGTAAACTCAAAAAGTGAGATATTGGGATATAACACAGACCATATACATTTTGTGAATTTCTGTACAGCATAAGAACTGGGGACAGCTTCAGGGTGGACCGAGGCCACAACAACAAACAAAAACCACTGTTTAGGGAACTAACTTACCTATAAAAGAAAACACAAAACCAAAAGACAGTTCTCTTCCCTAAACTCCCTTACCAAAAACAGAGACGAAAACCCACAACCAGCAGAAATGGTAGTCGCAGCCCTACCACGCCTGCTACCGGTGAATATGTGCAGTATGTGGATATTTCCAAAAATATACAGAAGTGTGGTTATTTACAAATCTAGGCAGCAGACAGAAACCAAGGGACAGATCAAGCTCGTAGTCACAGTTCCAAACCAGAAATATCACAACAAAGACATGAAATGGACACGCAAGCATTCCTTCATCCACATTTGGACGTTCATTTTTGCTGCTAGCGGACGCATTCACACAGGTCCCAGGGTATTAAGCACTGAAATGGAAATTCGAAACAAAACCAAACTTCAGTGCAGTGTGGGGAAAAAAATAGCTTGTTGTACCTTTGCGTAAACTGTCACAATTATTTTATCACTGTTTGGCTTTCAGAATTTGAAGTGCACTCATTAAGCTTGCAGTGAAAATATGCTGTATTATTGATAAGTCCGTGGACATTACACCACAAACCAAGAAGACCATAAAAAACACGAAGTCTAAAACTATTATTTGCATTGTGCATGTTGACCATGGTGCATTGCTTTCAGGTGGTGAATTAAACCTATAGCAAGTCCTGGTGTGAAACAGTCTTTCATTCAAAAATGTCACGGTATTTTTATTTTTGCTATTTTATGCAGAGAAATAGTTGATAGTTGATAGTTGAAATAGTTTGATTCTTCCAGAAAGTCTACACAGAACACAGAAAACCAAGTACAGCCAGTCCTTGTCTTGTCAGATTGTCTTGTATATCAGTGATGAGATGCCGATCAGACATGGAATTTTCTTTCAAGTCTCAGTAATCAATGCAGATGCAGAGACTCCTATCCTTTTTCCTGACACAGGCTGTATTCATAAATAATTGCTTTTCTTTTTTACTTGGTTTTCCATCCTGCATTTTTGTTTCCAGAGCTTTCAGCACAGATATATACATTTATCTCACTCACATGTAGTCTTTCTATTGTATCTATTGCTGGAGTTATGAAATGTTATTTCCTTTTTTTTTATTCTGAATCAGAGAATATATACCACTCAACTCCCTGAAAACTGTTTCACATTCCACTGGTGCATTGTGTCAGCTAGAACTGGATAAACTGCAACAGCAGCATCCCATAGCTCCTTCTCACTACTGGCTCACTACTATAATGTTTTTTTTTTTTTAATCTTCTGAGGCCGCTTCACTTTTGTCCTTAGCTCCACAAGCCATGTTAGGGCTGCCAGGGCTGCCTGATTTATTTCTACCCATACTGCATCAGGTGCATATATGGATTTCACTCTATATATGTGACCTAATACTGTGTGTCATTAGGATAACAACATTGCAGAATGATGATTTAACCATTCCTCAGCCCCTCTGGCCAGTTTGAGTATTTATCTGAGACAAATACCTCTTGTTTTGGCAAAAGTCATTGTTGCTTGGTTTGCTGCTGGTGAAATAATCACTCTCCATCTTCTGGCTTTCACTGTGTCCTTACTTAATTCACCACCATGCTTTGGAATGTCTCAATTTCTCTGCAATAAAAACACTACAGGAGAGACTCTGCTGCAATTCTAGGTGGAAAATAATATACTCCACATTTTAAGACACATTCAGTCAAATCATATCCAACAGTGGACTCTGCTGGAGTAGCTACCAGTACCAACTTTAAACAGTGGTAGCATGTAATCCTTTCGGGTCTCTCTACCTTTTATTTCTGTCCCACCACTGCCAATAAAAGAGTCAGGGAAACCTATATGTTTTTCCAATTTCTTTTTTTTTCTAACTTCTTCACCACAGGAGTTCAAAAGAATTCTTTGACTCTCAGCTCACACTTCACACTTACGATGTCTGAGGTAAATGCCATTGACCCTCATGTCACGTTAGCAGAAGCACTAGAACTGTGCTGCTGGATTTCTGTCGGCACATTATGCCCCTTTGGTTCTTTGTTGTACAGTTTGGCTTTCCAGATCATTTAATGTCACCAGTGCTATCAAGAACTTCTTCGGTATCAATTCAGGACTTCAATTCGATCGTTCTGAAAATACTCGGGGAGTTGTGAGTATACTGTTGGCAGAGGTCCGTTGCACTATCCTTTTTAAAATGATCTCTCAAAACTGTTTGTGGTTTTCAGAGGTAGACGAGAGTTTCATTTCCAGCATGACTTGCTGGATTGATGCCTTTTACTGTTGCATTGACGACCTCTTGTTTGTCTTTTTTTCAAGCCAATCTCTATCTAAAACATCCCATACATGACATACACTATAAGCGTGCTTGTCTTTTTTGTTCTTGATCTCTTATTTGGCAAGTAATCCCAAAATCTCTATGGATTATTACTTTACTGGGGGGCAGCAGGTATAAAGAAGCTAGCAGGGTTATACCACATAGTCTTTCAAAGATAAAAAGATTGCATTGACATCCACATCAGATTATTTGCTGTTGCCAAATGTCTTATTGTGCATTATTATTTTTTTGAACATTTGTGAATCCAAACGCAACAGCACCACCAGTGGTGGTGAGAAACATGCGAAGAATGGTATGACGAAGCAAGAAGCGAGGCTGCGGCTGATTTCTTTCTAGTCCAGACTGCAGATTTATGCAGCCTGAATGCAAACAAGGTGGATTATTTGCGCAATCATTTTTTTTCTGCAAAAACCATTTTGAGGAGAAACTGAAAATAGATAGACTAAGCACAAATTGTTCAATCAAAGTGCAAATGACCCAGAAGAACAAACTGGAAGTTTAGTGTTTTTGCTTTGTGAGCAAAGGGAATGATTGAATGGGCATTGCTCAACCCTAACAGTTTCATCATCTATTGATATATTTAGTAAATGCAGCATTTTTTTTTTCTGTAGTCTGCAATTCACCAGCATCTTTTATGGCACTCAGATGAAAGGCACGACAAGTTTTGATCCCCGTGAATTGCCTACTTACAAAAGTGCTGTGTGGATTGTTAACACATTGGTCTTGAAAACAAATTTGCTGTTAAAAGCACTGAGACCTACATCATAAAATTATGAACTGATGTAATTTAAGCCACCAGTACAGGGAAAAAGTGCATCAGCAACTAATTTCATTGCTACGATTTTATTCTGATGCACAGTTCTCTGTATGTGCTGCAAAATACAGCTTCACGAGAATTTTACTCATTTTACTCATCTTGCTTGGACTCCAGTCTCTGGCTCATGTGTATGTTGTTATATACGATCTGCTCCTACACACAGCACTGGCACTGGCGTCCTCGTTGTTGGCTCCTGAATATCTGTTACACACATAAAGAATGGAGCCATCCAGATCTTGCAAGGTTACTAATTCTTTATATTTACATGGGGTTCTGAGTGTTAGGGATTTGTGAATCAATATTGAGGTATAAATACTCCTGATCCTGACATTTTCCTTTAAGAACTGATCCTGATTTTTATCTCTTTATCAGACTGAATATTGGATCAAGCTGAAAAGATGGTGCGGCTCTGGAAAGAAAAAAAAAAGTAGCATTGTTTTGAATTAGAAATAAGTTTAATATTGTGGTACCAAAATTAGTCACATAAAATAAGATGAGTTACAGCAGAGGTGGCTAGAAGAAGGGAAGAAAACAGACAGATAGCCCATCTGAAGCCAAAGAAAAGCAGAGCTACTAGAAAAAAATGCCTTCCAGAGAAGCTAGCATTACGCAGGTACCGACTGTGATAATACTGTGTTGTTTTAATCATCTGAACAGAAAGTAAAGACCATTTGTGAGGTGTACAATGTGAGGTCCTGTTATACAGTCTTCAATCTATCAATCAATTTTTAATTTTTAATGACTGTTCTTTATTTTACATTTTCTGTACCTCAACCTTAATCAGAACGTGGACAAATTAGTCATAGCTACACTCTCAGAAAAGGGTTCTTCACGTGTTATTTAAAGGTTTATTGGTTTATAAAATAAATCAAATTATAAAGTGGGAATTTACATCTTTAACCAGTATCATCTTTAGTAGCATTGCTGCCTCATAGCTCCAGGGTCACCAGTTCAATCCTGAGCTTGACTTACTGTCTGTATGGAATTTTGTTTGTTCTTTCCATGTTTCTGAGAATGTGTGTACATGGTGTCCTGCAATGGACAGGCGTCCCTCCAGGGTGTTTTACCCCTTATGCTCAGTGTTTCCTTGATAGACTCTGGCTCCAACGCTACCCTGAGCGGGATAAAGCGCTTACACAAGATCACAGAACAAATGAATGCATCAGTTTCCCCACACTAATCCCCACTCTCTCTGTTCTTTTCTCAGGTTTTGAACTCTCTCACTGTGACGAGCCAGGCGTGCCGCAGTTCGGCTCCAAAGTGAGCGACCAAGGCCACTTTGCAGGAAGTGCTGTCACATACCAATGTGACCCAGGCTACACGCTCCATGGCAGCGGTTTGCTGAGGTGTATGACGGGGGAGAGGCGAACATGGGACCATCAGCTCCCTTCCTGCATAGGTATTTGTCCAAATATCTCAGGCCATCTTACTAACTTTTATAGGAACGCGTGTAAATTTTGGCTTATCTTTATCCAAGGTAACAACGGTATAAGCAGTATTTATATAAATACTCAAAAATTGTCTTCTCATGCTTGTAATAAATTAGAACAACTGGAAATGTGACAGTAACTACAATTGTGTAGCGATTTTGGATTTAGCCATATGCAAATTCTGCTTTGTTTATATGCAGTTCTGTTTTTTAATTTAATTGTATACACTTGGATGTTCTTCTGAATAATCTATGTTTATGATTTAATCCTGTTATCCTCTATTTGAAAGACACTCAAAAGCTGAAGTGGATAAAGATCATGTTTTAGTAGATAGGGACAGTATGAGATTATGGCATGCATATGTTAAAAAGGATTTATATGTCACGCTGTGTGATTATACATGGAGCGCGTGATGTTCTTTGATTATCCTTATGTCACTTTATAGTATACAACTACTTGATTTATTTGTTTAATTCCTTGCACGCCCTCATCTTAAAAGAGTGGCTACATCTGCATTTTGCCTCATTATTTTCATTGCCAGGTTGAAGCAGTGAAGTGATTATAAGGGGCACATAGTGCTTACATAACAGCTAACACATGATAGCTAGGGTATTATATTTTCACTGCCTTCTTGTGTGTTTTTAACATGTAACATTACTGAAATTACATTTAAATATTTTTTTTAAATGTTGTAAAAAGTGTGAATTCTGTTTAATAATTATTGGTTCCTCAATTATTTTTTAGATAAAGAAAGAGTACAGTCCATCCCCATTTTCTGCTGGCTTATGTGGCTCTATGATTTGTCTGTATAATTATGATTCATATGAAACTCCTTTTTCTTGATCCTTTGTCTTTTGCTGTTCAAGTGAATTCAATTTTTCGTCTAGCAAAGTCAAATTTTGACTAACTCTCAATGGATAGATGCTTTTTATTTACTGTGCTGTGTCACTAATTGGTTTTATATATATATTTATATATATATATATATATATATGGCTTCTTAGTTCCTTTTATTCGACTTTTTGCTGTTGGTGCTAGCTTTTAGACCACACTACATCTTTCTGTTCACTCACTGAAAATTGGTGTACATACTTATTTTACAGCTCCCAACTTCTTATTTCTTATAGTAGCCTATATCAAGTCGAGTGTGATAGTCTCATGAATTCATTTTGTCTGAGGCAGTGGACTTATTAATGTAGTCCTTCCCCACCAAAATCTATGGTCATGAGCAACTCCTGGTGTAATGGCCAAATCATTCATCGGAGACGCCCCCCAGCCCCCTTAGTAGTCAGAGCCCTTGGGCATGTGTCCAGTCAGTAATCTTTCCCCAGTATATACTATCAGCCTAAACAGTCGATACAGTTATCTATTGTCTGGCTGTTACAGTTGACCTCATTCTGTACCAATTAGTCCTGCTAGATTCAAAAGAGGAAAAATGACAAACACTGCAAAGCAAAGCAGACGTATAGAAGATACATGCTATGCTTCTCTAGCTGGGAACTCATTCACTGCCTCACTAGCCTCTTGCATGTCGGCCTCTTCTTGTTGACAGTCGATGCTAAATGTAATTATCCAGATTTGCAACCAGAGCAGTAATGAGACTTAATAAGTGATATGTTCTTTTGTCCGGAATTTCTCAGCCTCATCCATTCTGTAATGCCACATCATCGTCAAAGTGACGGCACAGCTGGTTAAAGCATTTCCGCCCCTCTTTCACTCAGCTAATTTTACTCTCCCCATCATCTGCAAAGAAGTTTACATGTAATACAATTATGACTTAGCTGCTCTTAGCACTGATGGTCCATATGTGGCTCTGAAAGCTGTGTTTATGACAAGCACTATGATAAGTATGATTATGGTACCTTTTTTCCCCTAGATGATGAATGCACTGGTCTCCTGCTTCCAGAGTGGGTCTGGGCTCATATATAACACAGATAGGTTTTTAGCATTAATTAACCGTGGAGCAAAGAAGTGCACTTAAAGCATGATGCTCTGCCCATGCATAAACGCCTCTAGCCTTCACCCACATTAACACACTCGTGGAAGAGGCTGGTGTGTGATCGTAAATCTGGCAGAAGTAAAAAAGAAAAAAGAAAAAAGATTTAAAAAGCCCACATATATTTCATCAGAACATTATTAATATAAAATAAATGTGCCACATAGAGTAGGGTCTAAAACTCTAAAACCATGAATAAGAATTAATTAAGAATTATTAATAGACCGTTCATTAAAAATCAGGAATTTATCGCATTTAAAACAGCAGCGATAAATAATTTAGTCAATATAAAGTAAATGTCTTCTAAAAGTTAAGATCTTTATTGTATATTATAATGTAAAATTGCTTTAAGAAAACAATTTGAACAACATTTGAACAACAACAAAAGATTTTGACTCTTATCTATAACCTGCAATAAGTAAATTAAAACAAGATTTTATTTTTATGCAAAAAAGTATGCAATTTGTCACAAAAATATATTGCTGCACTTTTTTACACAATTATTAGGGTTTTATTATAAATTGTATTTTTTTTTTTCCAATTTAATCACAAATGCAATTAGTCAAGGATTAGTAAAGGATGTTGAAATATAATATAATGTATGCAATATAATGACAAATTATTTTTAGTATAAATTATTTTAGTATTTATTGATGATTTTTTTTAAATAAGCTAGATAATTTTTGAATTGCAATGCACTGCCATTCAATCAGCCTATTAAGCGATTACTATGCTACCACCACCATGTTTCACCATACGTTTTCTTGATCCAGCACATCTGATTCTCCTCAAGTTGCCTTTACCTGCAAGAAATTTGTCCAATCAAGGAAAACAAGAAATGTGAAGACTTTAAACTGTAACACTGTCATTTGAAAAACCACCAGTGCAGTAGCTGCCACTTCGTCTTTTGGGAATTTGTGAACAGACCATTTTATACATCACAGATATGAGCAGTAGGTGACAGCGTAATAACCCGTTTATTCTGATCTATTATAGCGGAATGTGGTGGAAGTTTCAAAGGTGAATCGTCGGGGCGGATATTATCTCCTGGATACCCGTTCCCCTATGACAACAATCTACGCTGTACATGGACCATTGAGGTGGACTCGGGCAATACTGTCAGGTACCTCAGCTTTTCCGTACAAAATACATTTCATTAAGACGTTATGAAGGTCAAAGTCTTTTTTTTTTTTTTTTTGCTTCAGCTAAGATTCTACTGCCAATATTTGACCAAGGTTTAGATCAGTAGAATTTGAGGTGCTGCTAAAACAATATGTGTATGCCACTGATTTAAAGGAATTACAGCGGAAAAAGTGGAATTAATTATAGTTTAGCAGACGAGATCAGCAGTGACCCAGAGGAGGAACAGGGAATTAAATGTTAAATATGTCTGCTAATTATATTCTGTGATAAAGCTTCGGAGCATCACAGTAATGGATAACAAGACAAAGATCAAGTCTGTGTCGAATGGTCTCTGAATGCCCAGTGTGAAACAGCTGACCTGAAACATGATGGACGTCCATTAGTGGGCCAGTCTGCTTTGATTGGGTCTTGGTACCAAAAAAAACCATTGTTATTGGCCTGTTTGGCAATGCTGGGCCAAATCCAAGATAAGATGATATCAGCCAGATTTACTAACATTGATACGACAAGTGACAACGTGCGGTCTAATTGCTTACTAATTGCTTCCTAATTGTTTTCCTATTGAAAGACAGAATAAGAACTTTAAAAAGTTCCCATTGGGATTAACATCATGTTACTTTTTTCCCTTTCTTTAGCCTCCAGTTTCTAGCCTTTGACACGGAAGCATCTCATGACATCCTGAAGGTGTGGGACGGCCGTCCCGAGAACGAGATGCTTCTGAAGGAAGTAAGCGGTTCACTGTTGCCCGATGGGATCCACAGCACCCTCAACATTGTTACCATTCAGTTCGAGACTGATTTCTACATCAGCAAGTCTGGCTTCGCTATCGACTTTTCCAGTAAGCTACTTGAATTTAATATAAATCCATTTCCATGATTTCAAAAAAAAAAAAAAAGTTGTGTTCAGGTCTGGCTCGGATGTCAATATGCCAAGCTCAATTATTCCATCAGGATTAAACATCACAGATTTAGATGTTGGATTAATTTTCATGAGTGTTTCAGGAGTCAGTCAGCCAGTAGGATAATCACACTGCGGATAATTGCTGAGAAATCAATACGTAAATAAAAATGGCCCATAGACCAAAAATCTCTGAGTCTCTTACCTCATTCTGTGTATCTAACAGACGGCTACAGGAAATTAAATAAATATCTGATATTTTGCAGTTCTTTTCTATCATTGGTGATCATCATATCAACCAACTGCCATTTATTTCAAGCAATAAATGTAAGAAAGTTTCCGTATCAGAAGGGATTCAGAAACTAGAATATTTTTAGGAAGATAAGAACACTTAACTATACAGCAAACTTTTTTGAAGAACAGTCAGTGGTGTGGAAGGATCTTCTGAAACACTTGATCTGAACAGGGGTGGACAGATTTATTTTGAAGAACATACTTATTTTATTTTGAAGAACATATTTGTAATGTGTAGTGTGAAAACACCTGCTGAAACACTCAGTCTGTTATACAGCGTTGGCTAGAGAAAATATGTTGCACTACAATGATGATTAAGGCGTCAATTCTGCTGTTTTTACTTGTCAGGTTCGGTAGCGACCGCCTGCAGGGATCCAGGGACCCCAATGAACGGCACGCGGAATGGTGAGGGCAAGGAACCGGGTGACACCATGACCTTCGTGTGTGACCCGGGCTACGAACTGCAGGGCGAGTCTCGAATCACCTGCATTCAGGTGGAAAACCGATACTACTGGCAACCGAGCCCTCCTACCTGCATCGGTGAGATTTTTCAATTTGCCGAGCTTTCACCTAAAACGCCTTTGGGTGCAGCTCATTTCAAGCATTTCACATATGCCATGGCACAGAGGAGCAACATAAACTGCACCCAGAAACGAATCTCACCCTTTCAGAACAGAGAAAATGTCGTTAATAATAAATCTTGTTGACAGAAAAATCTGATCGAGTGCTCAGTCAGCATTCAGACGCCAGAGCATATGAGGCATGTCCTATGACTGGGAAATTGCAGGTATTCTGCAATCATCTGCAAAACTATTGGTCAAAAAGTGCTTTAAGTTATTTTATTCTCCAAATTCAGAGTGATGGATGTGTTGTTCTTTTACCCCCCCCCCTTTACAGTCCTGACAAAGCAAGGCAGTGTGTTGATTTGATTTGTTTTGATTTGACATATGCTTTCTTGCATGCTGGTACAAGGTGTTAAAATGGATTTGTCAGTAATAAATAAACTAGGAAGTAATAATTGAAGTGTGGGTAATAAATGAACCCCTACTGGCTTTAAAGGATACTTTGCAATGCAGTCAATCACAATGCAATTCAGACACCTCATTTATTAATAAAATGTTTTTTGCAGGTCCCTGGTTTGGTCTTTTCACTTTTTCACTTTTTGGGCATCGTCGACACCATTTAAGACCGGCCTTCAGTTAACTCACACTTCGGTTCCGTCTAAGATTTGGCTAATAGGAACAAGATATGATACATGGTGTATAACACACACTGGGCAATACAAAGTTTAATTAACCAAAACACCTGAAAACAAAGCTAATGGGAAGAAAACACAACAGTGAATGCAGTTATAGGAAAATAATCAATGACAAGGTGGTGTGACGCAGCTTGACATTAGCACTTCAGGGTCTTGGATAAAGTGATTACTGAGGAAAACGGTATTTGTCATACTTTACGTATAGCGAATGATTTGATTGGTCTGACATTGATAAAGTGGGTGTGGTATTTCCTTTTTTGGAGACCGTTGAAGAAAACTGCATACCAAAAAGCAACCCAACTTTCCTGACTTCTCCCGACCTGCTCTGAGCATATCTGACTTAGCTTAATTAGCTTGAACTAAGATGCAAACCTTTTGATTTGCTGACAATTTTACAGTGAACCAAAGCATTCCAGGTTTCCTGGATTACAGTTCCATTGTACATGTTTTAGAGCAGATTGGGTTTTTTTTTCATTTAATAGTAGTGAATAACGTTATTTCCCTTGTCTTTCAGCTCCTTGTGGAGGAAACATCACAGGCTCGTCTGGATTCATCCTATCTCCAAACTTTCCTCACCCCTACCCACACAGCAAGGACTGCGATTGGTTCATCACTGTGCACCCTGATTATGTCATCTCATTAGCATTCATCAGGTAAGCTCTTTCTTGTTGTTTAGGTTAATTGGAAGTGTGTTTTTAGTTGACTGATAAATAGAAATGAGATTCTTGAGAAAGAAGCTGATGTAGCAGTTTTCTCATGCATCAATCTTTGAGGAATTCACAAAATTCAGTTAATTCAGCACTTTATACCAGCAAATATATTCTCCTCCTATGGTATTTAGGAGAACATAGGAGGTTTTGGTATATCTTACATTAATTTGAGGGTGTGTTTCAGGCAGAATTGTTTAACCTTAAAAGTCTGGTTTTACCTACGTTTAAAAGCTAGTGGAAAGTGGAGCATTTTTATCTCCATTTCACAGAATATCATTTTTGCCATTTGGGGCCATTTCATCCTCAATTTTCACTAATGTCTTTTTCCATCCATGAAGCACACTAAAAGAGCTGCCTCTTCAAATGCGTCTATGATCCGAAATTATACAGTTAGTGTCTGCTAGTGTGGATTACAACTTAAGTTCATGGAATCCTCCTCTTTTCTGTGGTTTTTCTGGCTTCATAGTACAGGTAATACATAATCTATAATTAGAGTCAGACAAAATGACAAATTAAAGGAAAAACTAGTGGATCTGTTCTGCTCTGGGAGGCATTTTTTCCTGCCATGTTTGGCTCCACTTGTCTCTGTATAGAGGGAAGCATCACTGCAAATCAAAATCAATACAAAGTTCCTCTGACTGATCATCTTTATCCTGATGGGAGTGTTCTCTTCCAAGATTAGCCCATCCCTGTCCACAGGCTGAGTCACGATGGCACACTGATTGGTTTGATGAGGACAAAGATGATCATATAAATCATATCGTATGTAAATCATATGCTATGGCCTTTTTGGATTTTGCTATGGATTTTGGAGTGACATGTTAGACAGTGCTCTCCACCACCATCGTCAAAACACTACTTGAGGAAATACCTTTGGACATATATCACTTCCAGAGACTTGTAGAATCTACACCTAGGTGCAACTATTAGAACCTATGACGAATGTGGTTCAAAAGGTCTTCACATGCACGAATCACAACTTATGTATTATGACTATCAAAAACTCATATTCGTGAATCTTTTCTTTCCGTTTCAGCTTCAGCATTGAGCCCAATTACGACTTCCTATACATTTATGATGGGCCACACACCAACAGCCATCTGATTGGGACATTTCAAGACAGCAAGCTGCCAGAGAAGATAGAGAGCAGCTCGAACATCATGCACATAGCCTTCCGCAGTGACGGTTCAGTGAGCTATACCGGCTTTCATCTGGAGTACAAGGGTAAATGCGGCAGTACCTAACATACACATGCATAAAAATGCATACTGACAAAAAATTTGTATAAACTAGAATAAAAAAACAACATGGTGGTGCAGCGGGGAGCATTGCTCCCAAACAGCTCCAGGGTGTCCAGTTTGATCCTGAGCTCAAGTTACTATGTGGAGCTTAGCATGTTCCCCTGGGTCCATGTATCCTCTAAGTTGTCTGGTTTCCTCTCACCTCCCAGAAACATGCTGGTAGGTGGATTGGCTAAGCAAATGCTCTATAGGGAATTTCAAGGCAAAAGCTTTAAGAATGGTATTGAGTTTAGCTTTCCTTGACAGTCACACCTACCTGTCTTCCCTGACAATATTTGACTCATTGCCTTCTTTAGGTGCCTAACCACTTTAGCGAAGCTTTTAACTGATCTCTGTAACAACTAAAACTGCAGAATCTAAAAAGGGATAATATTCCTTGGTTGTTAACCAAGAGTAATGTTCAAGTCCCCACCAACTAACCTTATGGTACCCTTATAAGAGGTTGAGGATCATGGTGAAAACTCATCTCTGATTTTAAAAGCTGCCTCTAGTTGATGGCTTCTGCTTTTATGTGAAGATGACCTTGTTTGTGTCATTATGGACCGTCCACAATCTTGCAGTTCGGTCTTGTGCTGGTCATGGAGGGCTTTTGTGGAGTTTTAATCTCAGCTGTGGGTAAAGTAGGTCCAGACTGTTCTCAAACTGTGACCCGTATTTTGTGACCCATATGTTGTATAACTGAATAAAAAAGTTTGTAGTTTTGACTCTATGTTCTTTCTTGTCAAAAAGTGCATGCCCTTTCTACAGGGCATTGGAGGTTACACGAAAAGAGTCTACTGCAAGTGGGTTGATCTCTTTAAATGTATAAAAAAAAAAAAACGGGTAAACACCTCAATTGTAAACCCAAGGTGACAAAGTCCCCACAGCCCCAGGGTCCCTAGTTTGATCCTGAGCCCGGGTTACTGTCTCTGTGTTGTTCTTCAGTGTCCATGTGGATTTCCTTTGGGTTCTTCAGATCTCCCAACATCATGTTTGAACACCTTTGTTCTCCAGATCTTTGACTAAATATGCACTGTCCAAAATATCCTGCAATACCATCCATCCCTTTTGGTTGACCTGGTTATTTGTCTCACGTGCAGAGGAGATGAAGACAAGCACTCTGTTAACCTCACTTTTTGGAGGTCTGATCTTTGTGTCAAGCTTCTGGGAAAACTTATAGCAGCAAGAGTGAAAAACAAAGAGAGCTTGCAAGAATTAAACAAGACTAAATATAGAGTCCAAGCTACAACCTTTCCTGTACAATGCGACAATGCCAGCTTGCAATCTAAGAACAAATCTGGACCTACTTTACCACAACAGAGACCACAGCCCACAGAAAGCTCCTCATGACTCCTCATATGATCGATCTTTAGGTTGGTGCATATGCCATAATAAAACAAGGTCATTGTAATGTATAGATAATTTGATTTTCTTCAAAGGTGAACACTTTTGATTTTGTACTAAGGCCATTGGAGGCATTGCTTTATTCTTGTTAAACAGGCATTGGAGGTGCAAATTAGCAAATAGGAAAATTTCTTCCAATGGCACATGTCTCATTTTCAAAGACGCAAGTATTCTTCAGAGAGCAAGAGGCACAGCTGACTGGCCATTCCACCAACTGGCACTTCATCTGCCAGCACCATAAGAGCGCACATCACATAATAACACCATCACAGTGGACAAGTACCTGTGATTGAAGTAGCATTTTTTTTTCTCAAGATAAGGCTTTCCAATGTTTCTGGCTCTATTGCCACACTGATTTTTTCTTTACCAGAGCATGGAGCCAGGACTGAGTTTGGCATGAAATGTCCATAATAATTCAGGAGTTGTAAAAAGGACTTCACTTCTGCCATATTTTTTGGCTGTAGCACTTCACAACCTGCTTCTTTTCTTCCACAGAGTGAAGGCCTGTCTCAGAAGGCTTCACAAGTTTGCAAGACATACTTTTATTATGTGAGACACATTTCAGCCTTTGACAGTGCTGAGTTCTTCACTTAAATTTTTCAGAGTTTCTCATTCAGCTACATTGCTGGTCATGGGCCTGAAGTTGCTAGGAGTTGCCAAAGTCAACTTTCATGAACATTTCCTTGATATAAGGGTTGCATAGAATATAAAAACTGTGTGTATGCTAGGATCCCAGCATATGCTTTATGGCCAAATATATGTGGACACCTGACAATCACACCCATTGTGACACCCACAAGTGCTTGTCAAACATCCCATTCAAGATTTAGTCACCCCCTTTGTTGTTATAATAACCTCCACTCTTCTGGAAAGGCTTTCCACTAAATTTTGGAGCATGGCTGGTGGGCTTTTTTTTCCCATTCAGCCATAAGGGTATTAGTGAGATCAGGATCTGATGACGGGTGAGGAGGCCTTGCGCATAATCAGCATGTTAATTCATCACAAAGGTGTTCAGTGGGGTAGAGGTCAGGCCACTCGAGTTCTTCCACACCAATCTTGGCAAACCATGTCTTCATGGACCTTGCTTTGTGCACAGGGGTGTTGTCATGCTGGAACAAGTTTGGGCCCTTTAGCTCCCATGAAGGGAAAAATTAATGCCACAGTATACAAAGACATTGTAGACAATTGTTTGCTTCCGCCTTTGTGGCAACAGTTTGGGGAAGAACCACATATTGGCGTGATGGTCCGATGTCCACATACTCTTGGCTATATCATGTACGTTAACAGTAAGTGCCACCCATTCTGACCAGTGAGTTGCTTTAATTACCACTTTTCTGAGTCTTTGTTCATGTTTCCTTTCACAGCATAATGGACTGGCCTTGCTTTGTTGATGAATCCTGCTATTCATATGTAAAGATGACATTTGTCTTATTATGGGCTGACCACCATCCTACAGATCAATCACATGCTGGGCATGGAGGGCTTTTTGAGAACATTTGATCTCTGTTATGGGTCCAGAAATGTCAATTGCAACCTGCTTTTGTGCTCCAGGTCTTTGTTCACTTTATCTTTAATAGCATAAGGGACTGGCCTTGCTTCGTTTCTCCAAAGGTATGCTGTAGGACATCAACTGGGTATGAAACGTGGTGTGAGACAAGTACCTGCTGTCTGGTGCACCTTAATATTACTACATCCTAGATCAGGTTTCCTGTACTTGGTCTGCATGTATTTGTAGGCTGATTCAGTAATTACCATGTGTGTAATTACTTATCTCCTGATTTGTGGTTTTCTTACTACAACCTTCTACTAAATTGTACTTTTCATCTGTTGCCTGGGTGTCGCCCTCAAGTGTACATCTTTTGCACCTTTAGTATGTATTTTTCACCACAAATGGAATATAATGTACCTTGAAAAATGATTAAAGGTACACAATTAGACCAATATTTTGTCTTTTATCAGCCTTTACAGTAAAGGCTTAAAGTAATAAAGCCTTAACACTTTTCTAGGTAAGAGAGATAGTACATACTAATAGCAAAAGGAAAGGCTGAGTTGCAGTTTATGTGGATAAATGCTCTTGCTTGCTGCGGTTATAGCATGTAACATGTTATAGCACCTAAAATCTTTCTGTACTAGTTTGCTCCAGACCGTTTGCATACCAGTTACCAAAGGTGGGCATTAGTTCTGCATTTCATTGACTTCACTGCTCACAAAGCGTGAACAGTATCTTGTGTATCTTACCTTCCTTATCTTTAAATACCTTTTGCATTTTAAGTCGCCATTATTAAAATTTCTATTCCTACCCCAATATTGAGGACTAAAATGGATTTTTCAATATTCAGTCCACAGTCTAACTTGCTTCCCAACCAGTATGTTCGGCATGTCTCAAAAATTGCGGAGCGAAAGTGCTTTTACTTTCAGCTACATAGTTAGCTATCAGATTTGTCCTGTAGGGACAAGAGTGAAGGTTTGGTGTTATAAAAGAAAGACAGCTCAGGATATGGCACCAGCAAAGGATATGGCATTGGGTGTTTTTTTTTTTTTTACTGAGCTGCCAAACTGCTCAACAAGCTGTATTTGTTTACTCTCAGATTATTTTAATGTAACTCCGTTTGCTACACATCTCCACTACATCATCCCCCTTTGGCTGTCCCACCTTCCTGTATCTTTGTATTTTGTATAAAACCTGGCTTAGCGCTTGTGTGAATCCAATGGTGTTGTTGGCTTGCGTCGATGAGTTGGAGTGTGAATTTCTTCCAGGGAATCTTTTGGGAGGTGGAGAGAAAAGGCAATTACTGCACTGTTGCATGCAAACACTGTTTCTCTAGCGTCTTCTTTCTTCTCTCTTCTGGCGAGCAGCTCCTTTATTCTTCCTCTAACGAGCCGCCGGCTGGGATGGATTGCAGCCTTCATTATCCTCCAGCCACAGGCACTTGGTCCTGGCTCCGCCCACAGGCCACATGTATTTGTTTTTGGGTTTTGAACTCCTCTTTAGATGCTTGATATCTTGCTGTCTAGGTTGCCTATCCCTGTTTGTTGGCATTGCAGTACTATGGTACTGTTAATAGACGCTCAGTCACTAATAATAAATGGATGGGCTGTTATTTAACAAATTAAAATGTATAATCATTGATGTTTATTTAACATTGATGGAAGGACTCATCAGGGTCAGCACTTTGTAACATTCTGGTCAACCTGTAACTTATTTTTTTCCAGCACAGGAAAGGCTTCAGGACAGAAGAGTTTACAATTTGAGATTGTTTGTTTGAGTAGAAATGCAGGTCTTTTTAACCAAAAGAGATTTTAAGGGCAAAAAAAAATATGATTATATTAATGATGATGAACAGTGGAATCTTTTTTCGATCATGTATCCATGTTTTACTCTGCTATCCATTATAGAGAATTTCTTCTTTTCTTTTTTTACCCACTAGCTAAGCTGCGAGAGGCGTGTTTTGACCCAGGCAGCGTGATGAACGGCACTCGACTGGGCAGTGACTATAAACTGGGCTCCAGTTTGACCTTCCACTGCGAGCCAGGCTACCAACTACAGGGCTACTCCACTCTCACCTGTGTGATGGGCAGCACCAACCGACCTGAGTGGAACAGAGCACTGCCTAGCTGTCAAGGTGATGATAATTCCCTCACACATCCACCTACACATAACTGCAAAATGTACTTTTCCTCCTCACAGCTTAAATTAAATGATTCTTGATAAACATCCGCTACTTTAGTTTAGTTTAGCTTTTTTTTTTACTCGTTTTACTGCAATCTGCAATCTGCCTTATACTTAAGTTTCAAGGACAATTAAAAAAAAAATTTCAATTTATACCATCATATACACAAAGTAGTAATCAAGTTTTGTTTGGTTTATTTCATATAATTTTTTATGCCTTTACCACTAGGTTTTTGGGCTGTCCATCCACCCGTCCAAGATTCTCATAATCTCATGATAGATTCTCATCCTTGCATGATATCTCAAGAGCGAGTACCTGAATGTTTGATTTATATAGAATTATTTTTACAGGCAGCAGATGAACTGATTTGATTTCGGAATCAATCCAAACAGGGCCGAGGTCACAGCAAGGTCAAATGTCTGAAATGGTTTAGATTCCTTCCTGTTTGTCATACAGAGACGTTAGGTACGAATTCTTGTTCAGGAACTCAAAGCCCGTTTTCTGGCTATCTAATATGTTTGCCATCAACCTGTCCTTCGGTCTGTCCATCCCTCGGTCTGTCAAAAAAGGGGCAAGGTCAAATGTCTGAAATCTTTCTTGAAAGCTTCTTTCCTGTTTGCAGTAAATTTTACAGGTATTTCAATCATAGGAATTTGTTAACGAGAAGTGCTAGGCTTGTTGGCAGCAGAGGCATCCCCATCAGTGCTACTGATGCCAAGTAGAACTGGTTTACACGGTAACTAATATATCTGTAACTACCCTAAAAAAGACTGCTCTTTAATGTCATATATTAAATTAAATCTGGTGGTATCTTATGCTACGCAATGTTTTTGATCATTTTGTTCAAGTTTTGGGTGCATCATATCTACTTTATCTTGAATTTGGTCTGCACCCTAACAGCAGCTGCTCCACTCCCGTTTCTCACGCTCTTCTTCTGCTCCAGATGGTTTCCCTAAATGCAGCATGCATTTGTGCAGCACGCTCTAAATTTCCACCTGCTATTGACATGCAATTGACAACCATAAGAGAATGACCTTCATTTCCAGGTACCATATGTCACAGGATATCCATCAAAGTCGAATATTTTTCACAGAGGTATCTTTCCCTGAGGTTAGACTGTATTCATCCCATAGATCATTATCAAAATCCCATCAGAATGGAAGCCGAATTATAATTCCCGTTGTAGGATTAAAATTTCTGAGTGATATTGATGAAGTTATTTATACAGTAAAATTCATCATAGCTCATCATAATGGCTTGCAATTCCAGCCCTGCGGACCCCCTGCCTTGTGCCCATTAGTATTTTTCCTGCTCCAACACACCTGATTCAACTTGTCGGCTCACTAACAAGCCCATCAGGGCTTCAAATGGGTTTTTTAGAGTGAGAAAATGTATGAAACTCGGCAGGGCGCAGGCATGTTTCCATGATTCACTATTTTCATCAGTCTCTGAAGGGATGCTCAGGTTCATTTTCTCGATGTGCACCGATATATTTCACGTCTTTAACATGCCAGTTTAATATGAAAAGGATCTGCCGTTGTGCATTGTTGGTACTGACCTCTCTGACCAACACAAATAGCGAATCCACAAAATCTGCAAAACAGTGTGCAAGCCATCAAAAGACTGCAAAGAGTCCATGACCTTGAGTTCTTTTTATATTAATCATGAATCAACAAATAATAAAAAAAAAAGTATTTATCGACACAAACCTGCATGAATTAAGATATTCTACATTCAAAGGACACATCTAGCTGAACCTATTAAATATCAGACAATACAATGCAATATATATATATATATATATGCAAGTACGATAAATATACATATCAGTGTAAGAACAATTATAAATAGTCAAAATTAACTGACAGATTTTAAAAGCTCTTGACAAAAAGTAAAATAATCCTTGACATTAATCAATGGTATCAGAGATTATACAGTACTTCAAAAACAACTGATAAAATAGGCCGTGATCCTTATAAACTCTTCCCCAAACAGCTGATTCCACTTTCCACTTCCACCGATTCCAGAAAATGTTGTGTTTTTCTGAAGAGCGAGCTCGGAAAATCAACTTAAGCAGGTGCATATCCCGAAGCTGGATACGCGTAACTTTCCCCACGTAGCTTTTTTTAACTTAAGTCAGCGTTTAAGTACGTTCATAAAAACAGTCTGTTTTGTGCTACATTCCTGAGGCGCCATCATACAGCATTAAATCTGTGCACACAGGCTTTGCAGTCACTCACCTCACACCGATTATTATCCGAACATCTTTTCCTTTTAAGGGCGGGCCCCCTTGCTGTCACTGCACATATTTCATTACAGAGCCAATCCTCTCAACATCGTGTTAATAATGAATGTAGCCGTGTGTATGTGTAGGTCCCAGGTGAGAGCCTGTAACATCTGCGCAGTGTTCTGTATAACCACGGAGGACAAACATGCTCTGTTTACATTCCCCCACCTCTTGTTGAATGAACCCAGCGGGTGTGAAGTGCCTCCAGATTTTGTCCTTCGTCTTATTACTCATACAGCTGTTTTTTTTTTAGTTACTGGCCTGGAGAACTGCAGCACCGGAGAAGGATGATTTACAACTGTAACAAAAGCAGTGAGGGCCCATCCATCTGTGCTTATGCTAATCTCACGTTTGTGCACGAGAAATACCAACGGGAAATGACAGAGATGTGAAGAAATAACTATTGAAAAAAGAAAGTGTTTACTCGTCTCTGAGATGGAATTGGAGATTGGTTTGTTGGATAGAACAAATATAGAATAAATGGTGAAACATAGCAATGATGTAGTGAGCGTACCTCCATCCCAGATAGCAAAATCGGTTGTGGGCCTTATCTGGTTGAATTTAGGCCCACGTACCACCACGGCCCACTCCCCTCGAATGGCCCTTAAGCTGCAAACTCATGCCAGAGCTCAGCCTAAAAAACTGTGCCAGAATTAAACCAGAAGGGCCTAAAATAGGCCAGATCTCGCCCAGATTTGTTGCTATCTGGGATGGAGGTATCTCAATTTGTTTGATAAAAGAGTTATTTTTGCTAAGAAGCAGTGCTTGTTGTTTTTTTTTTTTTAAAAAAACCCAAAAACATGTAGCTTTTTAGCCAATTCGTTAATTACTAGCTAACGTGAGCTAGTGTAATCAACACACTCAGATGAGCCTGATATCTGAATCTTATATTTGTCAAGGAATTACACACTCTCGGCCATTTCTCTGTGTTTAAACCAATAATGATATTAGTTCCTTATGAGGAATAATTGTTGGTATTCCTGTGCTCTTTCTCCAACCTGATAAGAACTTTTGTAAAAGAGCAATGTGGTTGGATTTTGTTTGAGTTCGTTGAGTTGCCAAGCTCGTCCATAACCGTAACCTTAATCTTTGTAACATTCCATACAACTAAAATCAATAGCATTGTGAAGAATTTGAAAGAGAGAGGCCATGTTGCCTTTCTCATAGTCTCTCAAGCCGGGTTTCTAGCTATCCTACACTAGCTATCATTCACTATCGCAGCATTTGGCTGACCAGTGACAGACATTTCACACAGCCCGCTGGAACATATGCAACAGTATCTTCCCAGGTAGCCGAAATGCTTTGACACAACAGGTGCAGTTTATTTTGCAACACCTTCCTTTGCTAATGAGGATGACATTGGCATAACGTCCCTTCTTAAATCGCCCGCTACTTGCAGACTTCCTTGAATATGATTTAAACTCATCAGTGTTGTAGAGAGCACATCCTATTAGTGATGATTTATTAAATTTCACACTCCTGCCCTGCGATAAACAGATTCAGCTCCCTTCACATATCTTTCCTCCCGCGATTAATCAACGTAACCAGCCAGTTCTGGGGCATCATTTAGCCAGTAGCAAACAACTGACTAAATATTCCAACATGTCTAAAGCTAGGAAAAAAGTGACATATTAAGAACATGCATTAACAGCAATCCAAAACAATGTTGCGTTGACGTCTTCTCAATTATCAAGCAAGCTGCATGCAGATTTAGTCGACGCATAATCGGATGGTGTTATCTTGTTTACGCACCATTACTCATCGCTGTTTCAATCCAGTGACTATATCTTTCTGTGAAAAGTAAATTATGCCGCGTCGTTCAAAAGTTTTAAACTTCCTCCTGTATATATGGGAATGTGAAGAGCCAATCAACCTTAAACTTTCAGAATCTTGTGGCCAAAGTGCACAATAGGCCAAATTAAGATTAGCTTTGCGAAAACGCTTGGGTGTAATTGGCGAAAGAAAGTAAGATGATGGGAGTGCTGTTAAAGCAAAATAATCAACTATTTTTGGGATGTCGTATGTGGCCCCATGTGAAGTGTTACCGTTACCCTAATGTTAATAGTTTCCCTATATCAGCACGTCGCGAAGTGTTTCAATCCTTATACCACAGCAGTTTGCCAGTGATTGCAATTTTTAATGTATTAATGAACGAAACGCCATACTTTTAAAACTGTTTATAGTTACGTTTAATGTTGTGAAATGTCTACGAGACAAGTAAGTTCCTGTTATCACTCTTTTTTAAGTCAATAAGACGAAAAATTGAAGCTTGTCACTTTACCATAAAACCACAAAGTGTAAACTCCTCACCTAAAGACGGAACCCTAATCACCTAATGAAAAATGTAGGACACAAACCTAGTGCCCTTTATAATGTTCTGACACTGGAGACTCCTTCCATAAATGTTAAATAAATGGCGTCTTACAGAAAATGTCATTGATTATTTATTATTACATTAATAAATGCTAATTATTTATTAGTATAATATACTCCAGATTTTTGTATGCTGAGTGTGTTCATTGAAATTAGCAACCACACATTCCTATATGTTTTGTACTGCGTTATTGCCGAAGCTGGATTTGAGCTTATGATTATAAATGTCACCTTACAGGAAGATTTACGTTGTCAAAAGATATGATTTGAAAGCCTTTGCTCAGCCTATTATAATATGGACCTTAATGTTTTTTTTTTCTCCTGCTCTGTTGCGGTAATGTTACGTCCTGACGCTTGCCTTATATTACACTAGGTTACAAATCAACTGAAACAGATTCAGCAGATTTTTCAGACGTTACCAAATATGCAGTGGTTGGAGATTGTATTAGTGGCATTTCATCGATTATTTTCGAGCTGTCTGTCTCATATAATCACACCGAAATGCCCGTAGTTGCAGGTGGACAGTTGAAATACGACTGTACACTGTTAACAAGGCCTGCCATAATTCAGTTCCTCTCACAAACAAGTCGAGCTGGACCGTGTGGCCTTGAGTGATTAATGACCACGCTGGCTTTTAGGAGCTGTCAGAGAGCTGCGTCTCATTTATTTATGCCTTATGTTGCCTTTGTAAAACACAGTTCAAGTGCGAAGTTCCTCTAGATGTCTGTCAAGAGCAGGGTTTTTTTTTAAGCATTTAAAAATCTAGTATGTTTTTTGATGTATTTACTTCGCCTTTTATTTTCACTTCTGTTGTATTGTTGTGTATGGCTGTTCTTATAGGTAAAGACAATTTTAGTGCGTATGACATACGTGTGCAAAACTGACCCCGCTGTAATTTGTAGAAATTGTTAGAAATTTGTGAGTGTGCATCCATATTGAGTTTTTTTTTCTGTCATTTGGTAGTTTTACTCACCTCGTTAATCTCAAGGTCTAACATCTGTAGTAATATGTTTGAGTCATCAAACAATTAATGATGCTAATTTATATCACAGCGCTACTAAATTCTCAAATCTGATTGGTGAGAAGGAGTATGCATCATTCGGTAATAAATCTGGGTAAATCGTTAGCAAAGTGCTGTGGTATAAGAGGTGTTTATAAAGTTGTGTATTATACGTTGGTATCAAATTATTATTATTACACATTTGCACAGTTCAGCTCACATTTGATACTGTGCCTTAATATTAAATGATAAAATCTCGATCTTGAATGTTTACCCTCGCAGCGCCTTGTGGAAGCAGGTCGACGGGGTCAGAGGGCACCGTGCTGTCACCCAACTACCCTCGCAACTACACCGAAGGCCAGACGTGCCTCTACGAGATCTCTGTGCCAGGAGAGTTCGGTAAGAGTCTTCATTGTATTATTGTTTCTTATACATTTAATGTGTAAGAAAAATGTGGCAGAAGCTCAAACCCATGCCGTCGTAGAAGAGACCTCCATCACTCACACGAGCAGACAGTGCAATACTCTTTTTATTTCACACTCTAAAGAACTCACATTTACTGGGACCAAGTGAAGCGTCTTTGTGAAGTTAAATAAAAAAGAAAGAGCAAACACATAATTGAAAAACTTCAAGCTATTTAAGTTTGGCAGTGGTTTGTTTGATGTCAAAGTTTAAAAAAAAAAAAGAAGAAGAAAAAACGAAAAAAAAAGGAGGCAACGCGTCAGGCTCAGTGGGTTCTTTAATTGTGTAATGGATCCATCCTTAAATGTAATCATCTTCCTCATGCTGCGTCTCTGCTGCATTTTGTAGTTAAATTCATGCCATTGTCACTTCTAAAAGAATACAATAGCTACTACAAATTAATATTCTTTTATATCGTTATGAATTTCTAAGTTGCTGAGGTTTACTACTGCAGCCCTGAACTGCAAATCCAGTGGGTGGTAAATATCATGTCAAATGGGTTATTAAGTCAAAATAACAAGATGATACATTGAAACAATGAGTTATTATGTTGAAATTGAGGTAAGATGTTATAAAATTTATGAAATGAAACGAAATAAACTTTATGAAATGAAATGCACGAATAGCAAGTTATTATGTCAATATAATGATTAAAAAGTTTAAACTGAAAGATAAGTTAAATATGAGTGTGAGATAATGCATCATAATAAAAGCTGTAAAGTTAAACTAATGAGAGAGTATGTCAAAATAATGAAGTACTGAGTCATAATTATGAGATACAATGTGTAAATAAGTTATAATGTCAAAACTAGTGAATTAGTAAGTTGAAATAATGAGTTATTAAGAAATAAGATAATGTGTTAAAATGTATAGTTTAAATTTAAGTTGAAATAATATGATAGTATCTTGACATAATGAGACCGTAAGTCAAAATATGAGATAAATTACCAAAATGACAAGTTATTAAGTTGATGAGTAAATGAGTTAATATGTTGAAATGATGGATTATTATTATTATTATTATTATTATTATTATTATTATTATTATTATTATTAAGAAATAAGATAATGTGTAAAATATAGTCAAAGTTATAAAGTTGAAATAATAACATAGTATTTAGAAATAATAGTATAGTATTAGATACATATACATATACATAATAGTATAGATAGTAAGTCAAAATATGAGATAAATTACCAAAACTACAAGTTAGTTGAAAAATGTAATACGCAAGGCTTCACTAGAGTGACCGGAGTGTGGGCGGGCACTCATTGTTCATTGGATAGTGCGCTCTTCATATGTCCCGCCTCTGGATGCACGGCTTCTTTTTATGATGATCCGTATACCTCTCAAAGGGGCAGGACCTCATAACTAACTGCCAATCACAGAAACAGGAATGAACATGACGGACATGTCAAACTTAAACATTTTAGTAGTGGTGTCGTTTGTAAATAAGTCATATGAAGTTCTGTTTAATTGTTTGTTAATAAGTCTAGCTAGCTAGCTGTCACTTCCTGTTTCTGCTTAGCAGCTTAGCTGCTTTTTGAGACAAAATGGCAGACTCTGCTAATGTTGACCTGGTTTTGGAAAAGTCTTTTGTTGCTCATACTTACGAGGAGAGACTGAAAAGTAAACAAGAGGGCAGAACAACAGCCAAGATTTTATTTTAAGAGCAAAAAAATAGTCCTTCTAGCTGTCTTGGTACAATAAAATCAATTGGCTGTGTTTATTATAAGTCTTAGATTATGTGTACTTACACACACACACACACACACACACACATATATATATATATATATATATATATATATATGTAATGTACTATCCATAACAGACAGTTGTGCAAAATGTAAAGCAAAATCAAACAAACTCTTGAACTCTTATTGCTTAGGTGAAAGTGTTTCTTTTTTATATCCCCTAAAAAAAATAAGAAAACATTTGGCCGAGAAGTCTAAAAGTACAAAAGTTTACTTAGACCCTGCAGAAGGTCACGTTATTAAAATACATCAGTGCGCTTAAAATGCAGGGGAGCTGGCTGCGTTGGCTTTGTACATAGGAAAAGAGCGCTATTGCGAAGAATATAAGATTATATGCTTAGTCTCAAAGACATGTGGAGTTCTCATATTTTATACATGTATATAGCGTATCTGTGCTACTGCTAACGCAGCTGGAAGCTGCTGTAATCCATCCTACACTTCTACACATCCTACACATCCTCCCTGATCATACAGTCCAGCCTCAGGAACATTTCAGAAATGAAAGCTTCGTAACTCAAGCACAGCAAAACAGATCAGTTAGACATTGCAGTTTAATGTATGTGATTGCTGCGCATCACGTAACCAACGTCGCCCATGAAACCCGGCATAAAAGGCAAATAGCATAAAAAGCAAACGGACGAGTGTGAGCCACATGCGTGTTCAAGTTGTTTATTAGAGCAACGCTGGATGTTATTTTCTCTGAGTCGCTCTCAAAACCCATCACGGAGTCACTTCAGCTGAGTTTATCATTTAATTGCGCACTTAATCGCTCATAGCCCAAGTGATTTTCTCAGTATTAATTGCTGTTAAGGTGACTGATTGCTTTAAAAAAAAATAAATATCCCGTCTAAATAAATGCAACACAACTTTTCATTAGTGAAAATGTTTTCTACATATTTCGCTTTAAATGTCCAGAAGTGTTGGTAAATACCTTGTTCATCCTGTCAAACAGATAATAATGCTTAATGGAAAAGGGTGTCGAATCCCATGAGGATGTGATGTCATTATGTACCTTTGCTTCAGAAACTTAAGGTTGTTTTCACACTTCTGTTTTTTTTTTTTTTTTTTTGCCAAACTCCAAGAGTTTGGAACGTTTGGTGAAGCGTGTCAAACCATGGTGTCATGTTACTTCCTGTTTCAAGTTTCATTGTGGTGGGAAAAGGGTTGTTACTGTGATTAGCCGTACCTTTGTGTTTCAAGTGCAGCGAAATTTGTGAAAAAAATGCTGGTCTGAAAATAATCTCACGCGAGATCAGTTCCTTGTTTACACATATTTCTGAGCGATGTACATGCTGTGCATCCAAATAGTGCTGTATAACTTGATAACTTAAAAAAAAACACAATAAATGGATGAACCTGTCATCCTTTTATTAATAAAAAATAAATAAATAAATATCATGTTACTGTTACTAAATGTATATCATGCTGTTACTCATAGGTCCACATCATCTTCAAGCTTCTAACATTTCACATCGGTCAAAATTCTTCAAAATCGTTTCACATATATGTAAAAAAAAAAAAAAAAAAAAAAAATTCAAATAGGTCATTTTGATCCCATTCAGGAGTTAAGTTTGATGCTTCCTGGAAATGGCCTGTGCAGGGAATTTTACATCCTGTTTGTTTCCCCCTCTTGACCTTCTCGCTCTTCCCACCACTCTTCCATCTGCCTATCTCTCTCTTCTCTTGATCCACCGCCCGTGCTCTCTGTCCCTGTCCCTCAGGCACCAGCACACATTTTTTTATCTCTTTCTCATACTTTTTAGCAAATAAGAGAAGTCAACACCAAAGAGCTTGGTATATGTCCAGAAGGATTTTCTTGCTCAAAGAAATATATTTAGTATCGTACTGCAAATAAACGCAGAATAGCGAGGGTAATCCCTAAGCTCCTGTCTGCCATGAATGCACGGGCTTTGTTTTAGGGGCAGAAATCCATCGTATCCATCGCTCATAGCTTCCGAATTCTTACATCAGGCTTAAATGATCTTTACATCTTTTATACTAGGTAAGAGTGAGCAATACACCAAAAATATCCTATCAGATACTAAAAGAGATTTCTACAATATAGCATAATGTCTATAAGATAATAGAAAGAGATACTGCTAATCTCAAGACACTTCCCGTTGAAATAAAGGTTAAATAAAAGAAAGAAAGAAAGAAAGAAAGTTTTGCCGGTAAAATGTCTGCTTGAAAAACAGAAATGTTACACTAAAGAAAACGTTGGTGTTTTGGTTTTGATGCTTTCATTTGTTTTAATTATATAATATATTTATTGAAATATTAAATTATACAATATATGTAGTGAATTATCTGAATTATACTCATTTACATATTTATTGCATGTATTTGACATTGAAAATCACTAATTAAAAAAAGCATTTTACAATTTTGATTTCATTTAAGATTTTAAAATCAAGTCAGTTTGAAACTGTTATTTATGTAAAAAAAAAAAAAAAAAAGGTCTAAAAAGATATCATGATATGTGCGATTAATCAGCAATATTTACTGTACCTTAATTTATCACGAGATCAATATTATATCTGCATATCGGCCAGCATATCTAGTGCATGATTGTTATTTCTACCACACGAACATTTTGTATTAAAACCATACAGTCTCGAGAAGAGGTGCCAACACTTATGTTTTAGCCGTAGCGTTTTGCGAATTTTGAGCCCACGCTGCGGCCTGGATGCTGCGCTTTTCTGCGTTTTCGGCTAAAGCAGCGGTCAGACTAAACGCGAATAAAATTCACTGAAGGGGAAAGGACATGGAATGTGAAATATGGATTTTCTTCTGTTTTCGGTTACTTTTGCTTTGTGCCGAATTTATCTAGGCGAACTTTGACCTGTGAATTCACGAGCCTCCGTCTTGTGAGCCAATAGAAAATAAGTGGGCGGGACTGTGGGGTCTTTGGTCAATAAAAATGGAGGATCCATTTTTAACACACCAGACTTTTGCCTTGCTATATGTACTGTATATATTTTTTTTAATTGCTGCTTGGCACACATCTAAAAAATTATATAAATAAATTAGCCATCTTGGCCGCTAGGTTATTTTGTGGTAAAATCCAGTTTTTTCTCTTGCTTCTAGGTTGTTCCTGTTGGCAACATTGTCACATCTGTATTTGCCTGAAAGTCAGTACATATTGTGTTTTCTCAACTTATAAGAAAGCTTCTTCTGATTCTGTTCGGAAAAAAGAGTATGTTCTTGCAGCCTACCATGCTAATGATAGCATTAATATGACAGCTAGCCTAGGCAGCACTTTTAACCTCCGCTGGCTTTGTGTTGAAATTTCTGGTGTTAAATTAACACCCTTGAAACTTGGCAGTGGCTTTCCCTCCGGCGGTCCAGCAAGTGTGACGAGGGAGATGCCGTTGCTGCTCATGGTGGCATGTTGGCAGTGTCATGAAAGTGCCTGTGGGCATGCGGCAGCCTTGAAACCAATTTTTATCCTCCCACATGCTTTATTCTTCTCTTCTACTCTCTCTCTCTCTCTCTCTCTCTCTCACTCTCTCTCGCTCTCAGACTCACTCATGCGCTGTCTCTCTCTCTATCTCTTTATCTCCCTTCCCAGATCGATGGCTATCTCTCTGAGTGCAGAATGACCTAAAAAAAAAACTCATCACCCCACATCAGGCCATGGACAGCCAACCTCCCATACACACACACACACACACACACACACACACACAAACATCCTGCCCGTCCCAGTGGCTTGTACCAGATTGTAAATGGATGTAATTAATATGAAATCCACACTCTCTTCACAGCCGAGCTCTAGAAAGTGAATGTGCTGCTACATACTAACGTGCTGCACCACCATCAGGAACATGGTGTTTATACACAGGGATGTATTTAGAGTCAGAGAATGAAGTCCAGACGTTAGTGAATATTTATGCAGTGTAAGTTCCTTGTATTCAGAGTCGGGTTAAGCACCTGCTTACGTTGATTTACTGAGTAATTACTATTCACAGTATTAAGATCATGTAGTTCATGCTTCTGAGCTTTGGAGATTTTTCTTGAGTAGAAGCACCCGAGATGCGTTTTTTCTTTTTAGTAACATCTAGACCAAGACCTTTGAACACTTTAAACAATTAAACCACTCATCTGGACAGCTGAAAAAAAATCAGGGTTAGGAAATAAGAAGGAAATAGTGTTTATTTTTCCTTTTTATTTTAACAATGTGGCTTCCATCCTTATTATTCAGTTATTATCCTTATTATAAAAAAGCACTTGATCCAGCATAACCTATTATTTTGCATTTTATTTATTTTTTTGCCAGAGTTTAGCCTTTATTGCACTATTTTGTTTGTTCAAATAATGCCAATTTATTTGTTAATCCAAAGTACTGTCCTGTAAAGAAAACATTCCCACCGTTTGAAGGATAAGCTGACTGAGCACTCCTCCGCTACGCTTACAGCTCACTTTAGGTTAAGATCTAATTTTATCCATAAAAATTTCTTTCCTAGAGAGGAGTAATGCCTCCCGTTTCTTCTGACGTCCTCATTTTTGTAGCTGTTAAAGGGTCGGTACTGTAAATGAATCAGTAGTGTCATATTTACATATTTAATATTGTCCTTGTATATCTTTGAGTTTATTTACAGGCAAAACATACATTTTTGTGGGCCATATTGTGGTTATAGCAAACTTTCAGACAGTGGCTTGTAACTCCTTCCTATGAGTGCTTAACTTTATTTCTTGTATATATAGCTTTATTTGTGTTTTTCTTTTTTTTTTTAAATCAATATTTCTGGAGCAAAAAGACCTCAGGGCTCTTGGATATCGCCTGCAGCAAGCCTGATGTGAGGAACATGTGATATACTCCAGAGATGCTCCATACTTCCTCTGTTCTTCAGCGCTACCTTTACAGGCCGTGACGCGCGCACACACTCGTTTCACAGCCTTGAATAATCATCATGTGATTCTTTTTGGACGGCATGTCAATCCTGGATAGACGTCTCATTTCTGGAAGAGTGGCATTTAGAACTGGAGACAGTTTCTGCAGCTTTTTCTTTTTCTGAAAATCCAGATGAACTCCAAACTGATCCCTTTTCCGGCGGAAACTGCATGCATCTCATCCTATTCTCATGATATCCCTTCTTAATGTTTTAAGACTTTAATCCTCTCGCAGATGAGTCTATTCAGCAGCTTGTCCGTTTTATGCCGAGTGGCTTCTTTTCTTCGCTCTTTTTACTCCTGTATGTTGTTTCTCAGGCTGGGTGGATACTCATACAAACTGCAAATGCCTTACAGGAAGGCCACTTTTTTGTCTGTTTACTTGTTTATTTTTCTTTTTTTCAAGATGCTAATCACTGCGCTAAATTATACCAAGAAAAATTAATTTCTGATAGATTGGCTTTCGTGTCTGTTTTTCTCTTCTATCAGGATACCACTAAATCACGACTTAAAGATCCTGGCATAATCGTGATATTATCTTGCTGCTACATGGCTAGTGCACATATGACATCACTGGGTAAACGGGCCGGGCCAAGCCAATGATGTCATGATAAACATTTAATTGTTCTATAGTGTATGAGTATATACTGTATATATAACTCTGCTTAGCATCAAACTGCCACACTACTACTACGTCAATGATTATTTTCCTATAACATCAAAGCGCGAAAGCGTGTTTTATTTCTCTAACACCACAGCAATTTGCCAGCGATTACAATTTGTGTTAATTTACAGTTGCAGTGTGTGTTGTGGAACGTCTAAGGAACAAGTCCTCACTTAAGTTTTAATAGCTATAAACAGTTGCTCACTGACAATCTCTTTTTTTTGTCTCTCTTGCAGTTAAAGACAAAAAAAATGCAGTTACAGAGATCCAGCAAGCTCCTCTGTCCTGAAAACCTTCCCATGTTGGGAAATTTAAAATTTAGACAGCTTTAAACTTTGTTGCAACACAATTTGCAATTAGCACCATTAGATCTGTGACTGGATTGTCATTGACAGTAAACAAATGTAACAGTTAGGTCTTATTCCTAAGAATTAGTGCAAATTGAAAAAAAAAATTTATTAAACCTTAAGAGTGCTCTTGAAAGGTGGCGTATTTACTGGTGTAAAATCAGAGTTAGGCAGTAAGAAGAAGGAAATAGTGTTTATTTTTCCTTTTTATTTTAACAATGTGGCTTCCATCCTTATTATTCAGTTATTATCCTTATTATAAAATAGCACTTGATCCAGCATAACCTATTATTTTGCATTTTATTTATTTTTTTGCCAGAGTTTAGCCTTTATTGCACTATTTTGTTTGTTCAAATAATGCCAATTTATTTGTTAATCCAAAGTACTGTCCTGTAAAGAAAACATTCCCACCGTTTGAAGGATAAGCTGACTGAGCACTCCTCCGCTACGCTTACAGCTCACTTTAGGTTAAGATCTAATTTTATCCATAAAAATTTCTTTCCTAGAGAGGAGTAATGCCTCCCGTTTCTTCTGACGTCCTCATTTTTGTAGCTGTTAAAGGGTCGGTACTGTAAATGAATCAGTAGTGTCATATTTACGTATTTAATATTGTCCTTGTATATTTTTGAGTTTATTTACAGTATTTACTGGTGTGGTCTTGCTTTGCGTATAAACTAGGTCTTGGACACCTTAGGGATGTAACAATAAGAGTACATTATTAGGATTGAACAGATAATATGTTCTAAACAAATACAAAAACAAACAGAAGGTGCAATGTTAATACGCAATATTATTTGCTTGCCAGGAAGCTTCATGTTGACTAGGTGTGTGCATTGAGACTGGGATCCGACAGGACAAACCAGAAAAAAGTCGCACAAGATTTAGATTTTTATTTACAAGGTGTGAGTGTGAAGCTTGCTCACAGGGTTGCCAGGTATCGGAAAAATTCACACCCCAAAAAAAGGCTCAGAATTAACCCAAAACATTTGGCCGTTGGACAAGAGAGACATATTTTTCTTCTTTTTCTTAGTCTTTGCATGACACATTTCTAACTCTAAAGCTGTTTTGTGACATTATTGTGCACAGATTATGCACAATACAGGGTGTCCTCAATCGCAGTCAAGTCTGAGAAAGCCTGAGTCGTGGAATAGATTGGCCAGCCTGTCCGTTATGTCGCATATGTTCGTTTCGCTCCCAGTTCAATTAATCCAAGGAACTAAGCAGTGACCTCGCCATTGGTGGACGCAGACGCAATGTAACAATTCCCTGCTCCATTTTTATGTCCTCGGTTCCATCAAAAAGCAGACCTCAAAAATTCAGCTGATCTCAATTTTTCCCCTCAAATCCATACTGAGAGTCAGGGCAATGCTTTGAATTATTCACGTTCCCCCTTCACGTGAATGATATACCCCTCCGACATTCACTCCTAGCCTTTTAATAATGCACTGTCCTTGGCATACGAAGACATACGACATGCATGTTTAGCTTCATGGAAGATCACGAGACAAACTTTACACAGAGCCATCCGTCGCTCTTCATTCACCTTGTTCCGCCGTTTAGCAAGTGGGCGACTGGATATGTCACCTTAACCCTAGCATGTCTGTTATTAATAGCTTGGACTTCATTTGTATGCTCCTTACTCTTTTCATACTTAGCGAATGCTGGATGACTGAAATTCTTTGTTCGTGCTAGATGGGGATGTGAGCGGCATGTCTATATCGCAGTCACCACATTTGACTGCGCTCATCGTCGGATTCAAGCCATGACACTTCTTGAAACTACTTCTCTGAGAAAACTCTTCTTTTGCTCGGGCTTGATCTGACTTTTTTTTTTTTGAGATGGTGGAATGCCAAAGAAGTTGCTTAATGTCTGTTTTTTTTTTTTTTTTGGACATCTCTCACAGTATTACGTTGTCAATTCTGAGAACTTTTAAAACACATTTTCACTCCTAGCTTTTAACTACGAATCTTTCCTGCCGTAAGCAGACTTCTACAAAATGTTTTAGAAGTCGTTCTCAGAATTCTCAGTTTTAAATCGGCGCTCGTATTAGAAAACTTCATTACAATAAGTAGTGGTTTAGGCTCGGCATACGGTATATTTGAGCTTCATTATTGCCTCACCGTCAGGCTACTAAAGGAAAATAAGAACAATAATTTAAAAAAAGTGAATGATGTATTTACTAGGAAATGATTTATGTGTAGACTACAGTGGACGAAAATGAAGCAGGCAAATAGAAAGTTAGCTAAATAGCACAATGTGTTTGCTATTTTAAGATTATTCAGTTAAACCCTCTGGTAAATAGCCGTGGTATAAGTGAGATAACAGCAGCTGTTATTAGAAAATGACGGACTCCGCTTGGCACTGTGGTGTTCTTGTCTGTTATTTCCTGATACTGGAACACGTTATCTCTTACATAAAGCCTTGCTTTCTGCACAATAGCATCCAAGACACTGAGTCATGAAGACCTGGTTGTGTTCCATGTGTTATGAGAAATTAATAATATCATATTTCTCAAGCAAGTTTCTATGATCGCTTGGTAACGTAGGAGTCAAAAGGTTTGGTTCTTATTGACTGAATTGAGCAGAGGTGATAAAGTCAACTCGTTCTCACAGGAAAAAAAAAAAAAAAAAAAGTTTGTATGCAGCTCATTTGCATCACCTTGTATATGTTGGATATCAATATTCTGGCACAAACTTTCACGTGAATGCTCTGTACGAGACGTTCTGCAGCAGCGTATCTTCATCAAGCTAGTTTCTACCAGTATTTGATGAAGACTGATAATTACTGTAATAAATCATTTGACCTCTTTTTTACTGGGCTTACTGGGCTCATGAAACCTCTCCTCTACTCATCAGACACGATCAGGCTTGCAAGTCACCTAGAAATACGGTTTGGTAATACGAGTAATTTCAAAATGTCCACATCCTTTTGAATTTACAGGGTAAAAACTGTCCGCATTTTGCAAATACCTTCATTTTAGTGCTGTGTTACCATGTGACCTGGGTGACTGGGTTGGATAAAGTTCAACACATAGAGGAATATTATTCAGGTTAACTGAGTCAGTATCAGACAACAAAGCAAATAAATAAAAAAATCATATATTACAATATAAAAATATGTATAATATTTAATAATTATAGATATAATAATCTATAGATAGATAGATAGATAGATGGATAGATAGATAATGTCTTTGTGTTATTTTTTATACATATTTGTGAATAATAAGTGTAGAACTTTTGTCGAAAATTGCAAATGATGGCTCATATATATATATATATATATATATATATATATATATATATATATATATATATACACATACATACATACACTATATATATATATATATATATATATATATACATACACACACACACACACACATATATATACACACACACATATATACACACATATATACATACATACACCATATATATATATATATATATATATATATATATATATATATATATATATATATATATATACACACACACACATATATACACACATATATATATACATACACCATATATATATATATATATATATATATATATATATATATATATATATATATATACACACACACACATATATACACACATATATACATACATACACCATATATATATATATATATATATATATACATATATATACTCTCATCTCATATGTAGGTTGTGTATGAGTGCACATACTGGTTCTCTCTGGTTTCCTATCTACATGTTCAACTCCATTGTTTGGAGGTAGAAAAAAAAAAGTAGGTACTGACATCTTTTCGCAGGTGATGATAAGTCTGACCCCGCTGTTAGATCCTCTCTGCAGCTTAATGAGCTGTGACCTCCTTGTTAAGGAAGAAGTAGAGGTCACCCTTCCATCATCTGACATTATTTCCTTGCAACATTGGGAGTTAATGTAGCCAGTCCTCTGTTTTACAAGCACCCTGTTCTGTTCACTTAGGAAATGAGGTCCCATTAACCCATCTCGTTTTGTTTTACAGCAGTATACCTGTAAAAAAAAAATATATATATATGAAACACCTAATATATCTTCCTCAATTACTGAGCAGTAGTAATGAGCAGTATCTCTTTACATATCCACATGAAATATGAGGTGAAGGTCAGAGCATAAAATCTCCATTTTGTTTTGTTTGATGATTTGACATCCTGTCGTTACTTTTGGGAATTTGTAATCTCTGTAAGATTTCAAAAGATTCCGTTTCATTACAGAAACAGAAGCAAGAAACACAAAGAAATTCAAAATCTAATTTTATTAGAGATTTTGGCAGCACTTTGTGTGTGTCCTCTGTTCATAATGCATCGTAAGTGTGTTATAACATGGTATATAGCATATAAGAAACCTTATAATGCCAAACATAAACCTGTGTAATTACTTCAGGTCGAGGTTACATATATAACACTTTATAAATCAAGAGTATATGACTTCATAATGTTTTATAACATTTGTTCACAAGAACATTCTAGACACTGATGTTATAATGCGCTATAACACAGGCTTTACACTGCTGTTCATAATGTTCTTTGGCACTGCACACATCGTTATAAGCAATAAGCGTTACAGTTTGTAGCTTAGTTATAATGTGTTTATAAACTATTACAAGAATGCATTATAGTTAGTGCTTATAGCACATTATATAATCTCATAATGCACGAAACAAAGTGGTGCTTTGTGATATAATGTGTTATGAACATTACTTATAATGCATCATGTTAACAATTCATAATACATAATGAAGTAGCTAGAATCTGTAATGCATTTTCATGAATAATTATAACAATATGTTGAATGTCTTATAAATGCATTACAAGATGATGTGAATGTGTTCATAGTTTAATGTAGATATGAACTTCATAGAAAAGGTTACCCATCTTTTCCAAAGAGCGCTGTAGGCACAGAGCCTGTGACTACCTATGTTATGAACAGATTATAATGCATGTTATGTCAAGTGACGTAACAAATTACTCATGCTTTATATACTCACATACTTGTATATCATAGACTCGTTCATGTTATGCGTGTAACTATGAGCATTTATATAGGTTTATGTTAGATATCATATGGCATTATGTATGGTGTGTGTTAGAAATGCATCTATAATGCATTATGAATGCTGGATTGATAGGAAGTGTTCGAATTCTAGGGTTAAATCATTAGGGTTAACAGAGTGGAAACTGGGAACCAACAAAACCCCACAGCACATTTAGGAACCTCTCTATTCGATAGATTATAGAAATAAGTGTTTTTGCTCATAATTATACTCCATCTTCCTGCTGCTACGATGTGCACAATTGAATTGTCACAGGCAGCAGCTTTATTTCGTTCCCACTGCCTTCAACATCGTCTCCCCGCTCTTTTGGGGAACACGGGCACGCCATGTCAGCCTTAATCAAGCCCAGAATTCTTAATGCTGACTTATTTACTGGAAAAAACGTCTGTATTATTTTCTCTGCATATGCTTTCGCAGCCATGCGGCCCAGGGGGAGAAGATCTGATGTGTCCTGAATGCATATTAATACTAGAGGTCATACGTTCCTGCGCTAGCTTTGTTATTGACTCAGGGAACTGAAGCGATTATAGAAGACGAGCAGGTACGGGGAGGTATTTGTTTGGTGATAATAAAGAACATCTGAGCACAATGTGTGGTCTAAACGAGAGAAAGCGCTTTTATAATGGAATATATTGCATTATGCAGTATGGTACATGATCCTGTGTATAGGTGTTATTTATGAGAGAAGGCCACTCTGTAGGATGCGAGACACATGGCATAAAAGGGAATAGATAGATAGATAGATAGCTTTAGGGATTTGTCATTTGCTGGAGCAGAACTTGCATACACTGTCTGTCACTTCTGTATTTTTAGCTAAATGCTTCTGGGAGTGTATGCATTGAATTACCAGCTAAATGGACTATACACCATTTTCATACATTACATAATTTTTATTATTTTTTATTATTTTTTATTATTAACTTTTTTTTAATCTTGCTAGAACATGTAGTATTATGTATTAGCATATTATATATATATATATATATATATATATATATATATATATATATATATATATATAGTTTAATATAGCATATATTATAGTATATATTATTAAAAAATAAAGTGGAAGTACTTAGTCAAAACTATTTATTTATTTATTTAGTGATTTATTTATTTATTTTTAAACATGAGCCGACTCCTTATGAGAACATTATGAGCAGGGTTGGTATTACTACTGTTTCTTATTAATTTTTTATTTTTTTTTTTAGAATCTTTTTTAACTATATATATGAATTTCATGTGGTCAGTTTTGGGGGTTTTATGTCGTTCTTTTTTGTTCTTTTTTCTGTTTTAATTGAATGTATGAAGAGGGAATGGCTTCAAAAATAGCTGTTTGATGATGTATGTAGTAACGGATATCGAACTGATTTAGTTAGAAAAAAGAGCTAAAATGCACAGAAGAAATGGCAAGCGAAAGAAAAAATCTGGACGTTTGAAACAAATGTTTAGAAGGTTGAAATGGATTGAGAAGGAGTAAGAAGCGCAATTGTTTCAAGTGAATGTAAAACTTAGCTTGGACTTAGATGCAGTACAGATCTCCTAACATGATACTTGAGTGCAATAATGAAATACAGTTGCTAAAGTTATATCCGTAGTTATAGTTACATTTCACTGCTAAACTTTGCTGACTCGTCTGCTCCGCAGACTTGGCCTGGTTTATTTGCATCACCTAAATGTGAAACAAGTCTATATAATAACTCAAATTCAATGACAAAACACATGCTGCAATTTTTCTCACCTGGAGTGTAACGACGTGTTGTTGCTTTGTCGCCTGTCTAATTTACGCCGGATTGCCCCAAGGCACAATGTGCTTACTCCATGTCTGAGCAAAACAGTCCAGCACTGCATTAACTATCGATTCCTCTCTCTTTACTGGTCCTTTCACACTCACAATAAGAATCTATTGGATTTCTTTCCCTCTCCAGGACTCAAATTCCTCGTTAGGGCTGTGTGGAGAGCTTAGCTTGGACATGGTCTTGCAGTCTAGGGCAGATTTGATAAGCTATGATTATCTGGGGAGCGCCTCACTGAGATTAGGTGAAGACGGGAGGCGGGTCACGCCCTTTAGTTGTTTATTTCCTTCTGGACACCTTGTTAAGACTTTCAGAGACATTTAGACGACCATTATTATTGTACAATGCTAGAAAGCTACAATTCCTCCATGTTAGCGAGACAGCCTTGCTAAGTGTATCCGTTTCTTGTTCGTAGTGCTTTTTGGCCAGTTCATGTTCTTTCAAACCACCTCCAACGATGTGGTGGACATCTACGATGGCCCTTCTCCTGAGTCTCCTCTTCTAACCTCCATCTATGGCTCCCATTCAGGTAAGAGCACTTCCTTTATCTTTACCTTTAATTGTTGGTTTGTTAGCGTGCTCGTATGATCGGCTGGCTTGAGCATTCAAGCTTTCTCACCCCAGTTCCTGTGTCTATTATTATTATTATTATTATTATTATTATTTCCTTTATAAGGAGAGCCACTGCCTCTGAGTGCTGGCAATGAAATCACCCTAAAGTTCACAGCAGAGGGTCCAAACACTGCCAAAGGCTTCCATTTTGTCTACCAAGGTAACTAGCTAAAGCTGTGTGCATGCTGTCTCAGATACTAACCTGTTGTCCATTTGCAAACTCGGTGTATAAGGATACACCATTATGACAATATACCATGATTAGGATATCATTAATATTACGCTATGGATGATGTCACAAAATTGATTAGACTACAATTTACATTCAAGGGAAATATTTGAGATTGTGTCTATACTGACTTTATTGTATAACTAACACAAGGGCTAAAACATACGATCATATAAAAAAGGCGATCGATTAACATGTGATGACACTCAAATGGGAAATATGGGATGATTCCGCTGTAAATCGTTCGGTGTTGCTTGAGGTTTCGCACGTATGTTCAAAGACACGGCCTAGTCACATACACATGCCATTACTGTCATAAGACATTGCTGTGGTCTTTGTGCTTGGGCCCACTAATCGCTGCTTAAAGCTATATTTAAATTATGTAGTAAGAACATACTGAGACTAAAACTGTCATCTTTTTCCAGCTGTACCGAGGACCAGCGCTTCCCAGTGCAGTTCGGTCCCCGAGCCTCGCTACGGAAAGCGGATTGGAAGCGATTTTGGACTCGGTGCCGTAGTGCTGTTTGCGTGTAACCCTGGATACATGCTACACGGAGCCAGCGCCATCCGGTGCGAGTCCGTGCCCAACAGCCTGGCCCAGTGGAATGGCACGGTGCCATTATGCACAGGTATGTGTATGTGTATCTTTATTTTTCTTGCTGAGGAGTATGGAGAGTAAAACAAAGTATCCCTACACCACCATTTTGTGGTCTGAAAGAAACCAGACAAGCATTTGTAAGGCTGCAAGAATTGATTTTATTCCTGTGTGAATTTATTTTGGTGAAACTGTGCCCGTGCAAACTGACAGGATTACCTTCCCTCCAGCATACTGTCCTCCATTTTAATAGAAACGCTCCTATAGGGACATCCACTGTCACGTAGGGCTGAGTACAACTTCCACCAGCAAATCGAAATGGTGTCACTTTCCAGATACGAACAACAACGTCGCTTTTTGTTATAATAATGACAGGTTCATTTTGTAATGATTTTTTTCTATGCTGTGTTTCCTTGGCACTGATACAGTTTTTTGTCAATCTTATTTAAAATAAGTAATGCTTAATTTAAATAAGTATATTATTATTTTTGCTAGGGTTCACTGTTCAGATAAATCTCCGTTCATTAAAAAAATAGTCCCCTATTAGACTTACTTTTAGTATAATAAAATGTATAAAATTAAAGTTCTATAAGAAAATATACATAAAAAATATAAATAAGATATATATTTCTTTCCTTCAGCAGCTTCAGCAGTTTAATTAAATCTATGAATGTTTAATTAAAACGACTCAGTAGTCACCAGTACGTTAGCTGCGTTTAAAATACTTTGTTTTATTGTGTTAAAAAATCGAACTCAGTTCGGTTGAATTTTCTTTAACCTTCACTAAAACCTAAATGCTGCATTACTGTTGAGTCTGCATTTATCTTTCTTTCTTTCTTTTTTGCACGTGTACAGTTCCAAAAAGTATGTTTCTGTTTTTATTGGCTATTACGGGTTTACAATCTAGATTTTTCCGTCAAATCGTTCCAATGTGTGTCATATTGTAATGAGCAAACTTCTTTCAGGCTTTACGGCTTCCAGCCTCATCAGTCAGCAGCTTATAGAATAGCACTTGATCCAGCACATTTTTATAGGGATGATGCTAATAATTAATTAATATGTTATACGTTCGGCCTCAAATCGTTTTATTCGGACTCCATTACACGTGTGCGTAAGGTTTGCGTAAATTCTGAGTATCTTTTAACTCCGTGGTTCCGCGTGAGGTCTGAATACTGACTGAATACGGCTCTTTGTTCCCTTTTTCGCTGGCACCTGTCGTCTTCTCCTGTTCCTGCTCTTTCTAAAAGACTAAATCTCAGTGAATTACCAGGTTGTCAGGTACAGTGTGTACATGTGTCACGTTCGTACGTGTGTGTGTGTGTGTTTGTGTGTGCGTGTGTGAGTGAGTGAGTGTGTGGGTTAAGGGGGTTGCTATTGGAAACCAACCTGCATGCTTCTTCCCTCCTATCTGGTCTTCTCCTTAGAAAACATAACAGGATATAACATTTTGTACCATTTCTCCAATCAGAAGGTGTTGATTCATTTCCTAGAGCGGCGGCTCTGACGTTATTGCCAACCGTAACATGAATGAGCAACGCGCTCGTTCGAATGCATTATCGTTTCTATAGTAACAGATCATTCACCGGGACTTGTATAGTGTTGTTTTAACAGAGAAGATTACATAATTGTCGATATGGTGCCTTTTTTTTTGTAAGGAGATGTTTTATTATATTTAACATGCTTTGGAAGGAGTCTCCAGTGTCAGCGCTGTCTGTGAAGCAGACAGTAAGCTGTATTTATTTTTTTTTTGGTCATGTTAACTTTACGAGAGAGGGACGACTGTTTATAGCTGCTGTAACGTGAGCGACAACAGGAACTAACTTGTTTCACGGATATTAAAAGTAGCTATAATTGGATAAAAAGTATGATGTGTCATTTGGTCATGAATAAAAAATAACGTGTTGTATAAGAGAAGCAAAACACATGCTGTTTCCGCTGGGGGGGTGGGAAGAGTGACTCCACACTGATTATTTTGATTACTTTCCTATAACAACACACCCCCAAGTGTTTTCTTCAGGCTCAACAGTTATCTGTTGTCTGGTAGTAAGCCAGTGTTATATTTTCAACTGGACAGCACAGTCTCCATGGATCCGCTAATGACACGCGACAGGTAATTAGGTGTCTGGGTTTAATTAATGACAAGCGCATGTCATCATCAGCATGCGTGATACCCTGTTAGATCTTTGGATCTTGCTCGCTATTAACAAACAGGCGAAGTTAAGCGTTTTGAAAGAGCAGAGTGGAAATGAAAGCCGTCTCCGTGAAGCGATGCTGTATTCTGGAGACACGCCGGTGTTTCTCTCATAGTGCTGGTGGCTAATGATGACATTAAGGTGGCTGGAAGCCTTTCTGATTATCATGGGAACACACTGGAGCATGCACTTCACCGGTGGAATATAGATGCGCTGGAAACCGCAGTGCGCTGAATAATAGCATTGATTTGGCCATCTAAAAACGGCGACGGGGAAAAACGGGAATTAAATAATGAGGCACTGCTAAGGGGATTGCTTTTTGTTGCTGACTTTCTTTTTCTTTTTTTCTTGTATATTTCTAGACAAATGGTTCCCAAATCCTGAGCAGTTTTATAAATAGCAATAATTAAAAAAAAAAAAAACTCCTGCAAATTATTGAACGTTTCAATCAACTGGTTATATCTGAATATTCTACAATGGGTCGAGTGTCTTTCTTCTTTTTTTTATTTCATTTATTTAATTTTTGCCTCAGGATACTTTTTTTTTCAGAAATTTGCATAAGGCACTCAAATCTTCCTGATGGCGTGTATATGCACAGGTGTGCGAGTTTAAAAAAAAACAAAACAAAAAAAAAACCAGAAGGTACTGGAACGAGTACTGAAATCATCTTTTCTATTCTCCGTTCCATTCTTCTTCAGTCCATGGCGACTCACCGTGTTTTACGCAAAGAATAAAACACACTGCATCGTGCTGTTACAGGAAAATAATCAGTAACAGGGTGGTGTGACGAAGCGGTATCACCCCGAGGTTGATTATTTTCCTGTAACCGCACAACATCGAGCGTTTTATTCCTCTTATGCCGCAGCAAATTGCCAGAGATTGCAATATAGAATTTATTAAAGAAGGACAAATCATACGTTTAACCATTTGTTGAATGTCCCAAAGAGACAGTTATAAACAATTGCTCCCTCACCAGCTTCTCTTTTTTCTCTCTCTCTCTGTTGAAGTTAATAAGACAAAAAAAAAAAAAATAAGCCTCTCATGTTCTTGACAATTATATGAACAAAACAGTAAGTGTAGTATGCTTATTGTCAGTGCTTGTACTATGCTGTAGTGTAATTGCTAGTTTTGGTATCAGAACAATTTGCCATTAAATACATAAAAAAATACAATACATAATTTGCAGAGCTGTACACACTCACTGTTTGCAGTTACACTGGATTTGAAAGGTTACGCAATTGCTCTTTATTTTGCTTTTGTTCTGTTTTGTTTTTTCCTGCTAAAATGAATTCTTCGTGTCAAATGATATTTATCTTCACAGTTATGCTTGTACTGTAAAATCTTTGTGTTATTCTGCCCACATTTAGAGTAGATTTTAGAGCGAGAAGTGTTCAGATGTGTAAATTAGCTCCCAGTGTAGTTAGCAATGATGACAAGATTTATTACGCCATTTTATACCTAGAGGTTTTATCATATGGCTCACATGAATGGAAAACTATAAATGGGGAAAAATTTGACATGTTCTTTAATAAATGCTAAAATTCGCATCATTGGCAAATCGTCGTGCTGTAAGAAGAATAAAACAGCTCCGTATGTGCTGTTAGAGGAAAATGATCAGCGTCAAGGTAGTAGCAACAGCAACAAAATCGACACTTCCAAAAGTCACTTGATTGAACTTTGAGTTTTAGGGTTTTTTTTTTTAAAGGTTTCAGTTCGCCGGCACACAAAAGGAACAGGTGGAATCCATTCTAGGACGTGACTGAATAATAGAAAATGATGAATTCATAATGTGTTTTATGTAGATCAGTCCCAGGCTTTTTTTTTTTGGAGCCTCGAATTTACTCACATACTCCAAGACGGCAAAACTGAAGGATGAAAAAGTAGCTCTTGACTAATAGCAGGGCCAAAGTCACATTAATATGGGGGTATTTTTTCCAGCTCTTAGAAACGCCGAGCTTTCAGCTGAGCTTTTTTTTTATAGCCTGAGAGAGATTAGTCAGGGAGAGTGTTGAAGAAAACCTAGGTCTAGCAAATCCATAACCATCTGAGGGAAGATCCTTTCTAACTACTGGGCTGAGCTCAATAACTAAATATGACCTCTTAGTCTTTTTAATGCTCTGAGAAGGAAAATACACGTCAGATTGCAGTGGTGTCGGAGTACATTTACTTCCTGAACACGAGTCGATCACTACTCTCGAGCTGAAGTTCCAGTGTTTTCTGAAAGTGTTGGACGGTTCCTCGCTAAAGAGCCATCAGAACATCACGAAATGTAAAAAAAATCAATGTATCTGTACTTTGTGTACCCTGATTTTTCTCCTAATGTCACAAAGTTCCCTTAAATCTTGTTGTCTTGCTTTGCTTATTGTTGCTGTTTTTATCAAGTATTTAACTGAACTTTGTATCTGTGTGTGTGTGTGTGTGTGTGTGTGTGTGTGTGTGTGTGTCAGTGTCCTGTGGAGGTGTCCTAACAGCACGCAGAGGAACCATCCTGTCTCCTGGTTACCCCGAACCTTACGATAATCATCTCAACTGCGTCTGGAAGGTCTTTGTGCCAGAAGGAGCTGGGATTCAAGTAAGTAAGGAATAAAACACTCAGTGTCATGATGTTATAGGAAAATAATCAACAGTGAGGTGGTGTGATAAACCCTGAAGTTTTCAATTTTTCCAATGATTATGAAACTTATTTATTAAACAGTGACATGAGGTACTGTTTATCCCGTTATAGTTGCATTGCGAAACAAGTTAGCTCCTGTTATCACTTACGTTATAGCAGGAATAAACATTCGTTCCTTCACCAGTGTCTCTGTTTTGTCATCCCGCCAAGAAACCACAAACTCCTCCATCCTCAAGATGTCAGAAAACGTAAAGTTACAGCTTTACATCTGACCGTTCAAAGCACTGACACCGGAGACTCCTTCCATCAGTGTTGCTAGCTGTTACTATAGAAACGACTCCTACAACTAGATAATATATTAGAACGAGTGCAATTAATATAAACGTGATCTCCAGCTGCGCTGCTGTCAGAGCTGCTGTTACAGAAAATGACCTTCTGACCAATCAGAATTGTCGTGTAAGACATAATATCACATTTTTTAACTCTGTATATCAGAAATAAAAGATAAAATGGCAGCATCTACGAGTAACTCCACATCATCACACCACCCCGTCGTTGATTATTTTCCTGCAACAGTACAACACGGAGTGCACACAATGTTTATGGCCAGGTTTGTCGTTATTAATGACTTATAAAGTCATGATATATAAAGAAAGTCTTGAAATCCATTCATAACATTCATTCGACTTTTTCATGTCTAGATCACAGTTGTAACGTTTTCCACGGAGCACAACTGGGATTCGCTGGATTTCTACGATGGTGTTGACAGTAACGCACCGAGACTTGGCAGCTACTCAGGTAGGACTATCGCCAAGAAAAAGCTGGCACAAAGGCGACAGGCGATGAGATGCACTAAAAAACATCACATTTCTCTCAGCCTGCTTTGAATGTGTGGTAAAAATTCATTTCATATCCACAGCACTCAGAAATATACAATAAAAAGCACAGACGTTGTGTTTTTGAGCTATCTGCGGCTCTTTACAGTCACTCAGCCGCCTGTATGTGCAACAGTTCCTTTGTCTCAGCTGCTTTTCAACTCAAGAGGGGTTATCCAGAGGATTTCTCCCGCACCATATGGCACTTAGCTTTCAAGAGATTTGTTTGTCATCCCAAGCACATCAATACTTGAGACGTCACAGTGCACGATGCATCAGTAGGTTCATAAGCAGCAGGGTAGTAATGCGAGCACAGGGAGAGGATTGTTGACAGGTTGACATTTAATCTGCTTCGGTAGCAATGCGAGATTAAAGAAACATTTGGTGAGAGATGGATGTAAGGACGTGGATGATGAAATGGCTCGCTGATGGAGTGTGACTGAATCCTCGTGTTGTGTTCGGGTCAAAATGATGGATTTTCTCATTTTTTAGTGAAATGAAACACTTTTGTGCTTTTGTGGTGAAGAAGAAATATCTGAAATGAAAATGCTTTCCTCCAAAACAAACCTAGCAAGCCGGTCTCGGTCCACTTCCAAGCTAAGTCTAGCATAGTAGCAAGTGATTCGACTCTGAGTCGACTCGTGAATCAAATACGCGGTGTATTTCGGGTTGTAGTGCTTCGCTGCAGCTGCGCGCTGCTAAACTGAACCGTGAGACGCAAGCCTGAGCCAAAGCACGGAGCTGTAGCGCCGTGTGTTCTGGAGATTTGGACAAACAAAACGAGAAAATAAATGCTGGATGCGACACACAAAATGTTTTAAACTAGTTTTTTTTATATAATTATCTCTCTTAGCACCAAAGTGTTGTTGTTGCTTAGTGGTTTCTGTCTCTGTATTTCTGACCAATGACTGAGTGAGTTTTATGAGGACATTTTTTAAGTCCCCACAGACTCCTCAGACATTTTTTCAGCTTTTTGGTTCATTTAATTATGTGCAAATCAAATAGAAAATGCACTACAAGTATCAAATCAGCTCTGATTTGGATGGACAAGTGGACTAACAGTTGTAAATAATGGTCGTCGCTCTAGTAATGCTGTTTTGGAAACTAAGATCCGTATTTCTTTAATGAGACTTTAAAGAACCTTTTTTTTCCCCTAAGAGTGTACTTTTTTTTAAAAATAAATATTGTCTTTAATGTTTGTTTTATGTCTTATGAATCAGTTTGTCAGTAGAAAATTTTGCAAAGATTTTTTCCTTTTAAACACTCGTTTTTCCAAAACATTTTTTTTTTTTTACAGAAAAATGTTAAATCAAATAAAATATGTAAGGAATCAAACAACCTGTGCTGTGCTGTAATAGGAAAACAATCAACAATGGGGTGGTGTGATGAAGTGAAGTTACTGGTTCCACCCTGCAGCTGATTATTTTCCTATAACAGCGTGTCTCATAGTGAGTTATTCCTCTAATTATACCACAGCAATTTGCCAACAATGACAATATTTTATTTTATTATTATTATTGTTATTATTTTATGCGTTTATAGCTACAGAATGTAATATATTGTGGAACATCCGTTCTTGCTATCACTTACGTTATAGCGGCTATCAACATTCTCATTCTCTTACCAGCCTCTTGGTTTTTTTTTTCGCTCTCGACGTTAATAATAAACCAAAAAAAAAAATCACAGCTTGTCATGTTACTGAGAAACCACAAAGCGTTACCTTAAAGTTACTGCTGACACTGGAGACTCCTTCCAAAAATATTAAATAAACATCTCCTTACAACTTTAACGAATCACCAGTTACACGTTTGTTAATCTGTTTATGTGCGGCGTCCACTGTACAAGTCCTTGGGTAGGCTGTTACTATAGAAACGATAACCTATTAGAACGCGCACGTTAATTATGAATTATTAATATAAACCTGCTATTTGCATCAGAGTCGAGAATTCAGCAGCACCGGTTGATATGTATGATATGTAATAATTCGCATAGTACGTTCAGAGAGAGAAGCATGTGACAACCAAATTCATTTGTTTTAGTAAATATTGTGATCTTTGGAAACTTTTCATTTGATTATTTTTACCAAGCGTATTGACTTTACAGCATTTCTTGCCCTGTGCGCAAGGCTTTTGTACTGTATATTGTCAGCGCTAATAATTGACATGCAGTTTCAATACAGTGTCATTTTATTATCAGTACCAGTGAGTTCTCTCGGAGTAGACAAGAATATGTTTACAAATGTCCTCTCCTGCCTGTCGAGTAGCTGATACTTTCTTTCTTGTTTTGATTAAAAATCATGTTTGTCTTCCTAAATTGCCACGAGTCATAATTTTAGCTAGCGAACACCATTTCTCCTGACAGGCGGCGTGGGAATTCCTGAGAAATCCGAAATAAGTCCGCAATGCTAATATTGTCCTTGTCAGATTGATTTAATAAGCTCAAAACACTGCAAAACGGATTAAATTGAGAGCGAAAAGGAAAATAAAAGAACAGTAATATGACAGTAACTTGATGCTCGTGATCTCTTTTTCAGTCTGGGGGTCAGCGAGGCCTCGTTTTAGCCTTCAGGGTCTTCGGCTCCTGTTTCCTCCCATTTACGTCTCCCTTTATTCTCGGAAGAGACGTTTTAATGCGTGTTCGGGATATTTTCTGTAACTATTCATGACCTTCTGATGATTATGGACATTAAATTACACTTGCTTTTGAAATCTGTTCACAGGTGATGCTAATGCTAATGTAGTTTTTTTTGTTTGTTTGTTTGGTGTTAATGACTCTTTCAGTGGTACATCAAAGCCGGATCACCGCTTCCTTGCAGAAAACACGTCATATCCACGGATATATCGGGTCTCGGCTAATTAATCTACGGAGGAAATGCATTTCAGATGAAAGATATATGCATATGCAGAATACAAATGAACAGGAAATGTGTTAAGCAAATATGAATACCGCTTCAAATAGCAGACGTACTATTTCTTTTCCTTTCTTTGTTTCTTTATTTTTTTTATTTTGTTTTATTTTTTTGGAAAAGCTCGCCAGTAAGGTTCGCACGGCATCTCGTTGAGATTTGAAGTGTGCAACAAGGGACTAAAGATGCAACAAACGTGTGCATTTTTCACTTTCATGATATGAAGCTGGTGAGTGCGAGCGGGCGTCAGATATGAAGTGTGTAGCGGTGCTTTAAATTAGGCTACGAGTTTATTTTTTGGGAAAATATTACAGTTACTGTTAACTATAAAATATAGTTACTATATTTTGGTAACTAACTGAAATCATGGAAAAAAAACAATTTGGTACAAATAAAAATAATAAATGAGAGCGGGATTCAGAACATCAGTGTTAAACGGTTTAGATTTCATTCGGGGGAAAAAAAAAACCTTCCAGTTTAGGCCACACCTACTTCAGGTTTATATTCGAATACTGATACTGATACAGATTGTACAGATAAAATGTGTGACTGTTAGCTGATGCACTGCAGTGGCTGAGCTGCGTTATTGGAAGATTTAGTGCACACTTACGAGGCGCTCTTTTACCGTTTAGTCATCATTCTGTCGTTTTCTGTTCATCTGTTGAGTTTTGTGGGCGTGGCTTAATGTATATCAGCTGTGTTAATTGACGGCCGGTTATCATCATAAGTAAGTACGAAGAAAATCAGCGAACGTTTTGAAAAACTTTTTTTTGTTCTGTTTCGTCAATTTTGTCGCGTAGCTGAAGAGCACATTTACGCGCAGCGCGATGTTGTAAAATCCGAAAAAAAAACTTTGTGTAGTTTTCAGAACTGCATTGCTGCTGACAGCTTTGACAGAATGGAGACATCTCAGGTGACATGTGTCAGCATCCTACGAAGACCTCGAGCGCTCGTTTGCCACACGTTAACAATTTATTTGTGTTGTTCTGTGGCAAAATCATCTTTCAGGAATCACCATCCCACCGCTTCTGAACAGCACGTCCAACAACCTGTACCTCACGTTTCAGACGGACATGAGTGTTTCCGGAGCGGGGTTTCACCTGGAGTACGCAGGTATGGCTTACACAAAGACTTAAACGAATACGCAGATTCAGTTCTTTCTAATAATTCTCACGCGTGTCCATGGAATAATGTCAAGAATGACATCGCTGAATATAATTTCCTGAAAATTCTTTCAAACAATGGCGCGAAGTTTTACTCTTCAGTCTGCCTTACTGACAAGTGAAGAGAGTTTCCTGTGTCCTAAGCAATAGGTTTGGACTCCTGCCCAGAGCCGCAGACCCCCAACAATGGTATGAAAATTGGCGAGCGCTACATCGTCGGAGATGTCATTTCCTTCCAGTGTGATCAGGGATACACGCTGAAGGTGGGTGCGAAATCCTTAAATCCACAGGCTTCTGTTTTTTCCCTACTTCTTAATGGATGTCCATGTTTATCCACGCCATAGATAACGCATTTATTTTGAAAGGCACAACACATCTTCAGTTCTTACCGCATTTATTATTTGCAAATTCACATACGTACACGCATGCATACATACATACATTTAAAAACGAAACTTTAAAAAAGTCCTCGCAAGTTCAAAGCTGTCATGTATGCTAGGGAGCTCACATAAATATATACCCCCTGTCCCACCAGTATTATCTGAATATTGCGTAATTGACTTTCTAATTTTCTTATCCTGATAATCGGATAATAATCACTCACACTTTTGAAAGATTTTTATTTTGGGACATAATGACAAACTTTTTTTTTTAATCTGTAGCCTCTCCTTTTGATTTGTTTGTTTCTTTTTTCTGTAAAAAAAAATGACACTGGACATTTTTTCACTCGTTACGTAAAAGTTAGAAAGGCGTTGAATCTAGATTCGAGGAATAATTACGGGCTGAGATTATTCCTGAAAAATACAAACGGGAGATAATGACATCATATAGCTGTTTATTGCTGAGATGGGGGAATTTTTCCTGCAGCTGAAGTAGATCTTGAATGTAATTTGTCTTTTGTAGGGTCCTTGTGTGTGTTTTATTACACATTTATTCCAAATCTTATTTATTTACTTATTTACTTTTTACTTCACACACTGATCCCTGTGTGTCTGTGTGAAACTCAGACTTCTTTCTGCTTTTTTTTTTTTCTTCCGATTTGTATGTAGGGAAGTGCGTATATAACGTGCATGCCAGGACCCGTCAGAAGATGGAACTATCCGGCACCTCTCTGTCTGGGTATGCTTCATTTTTTTCCTCCTTCTTTTCAAGAACATTCCCTGTCTGGCTTCTCACAGCGTCTCACTTTGATGCGCTATTATTATAGCTGTCTAAGCTCTAGAAGAATGTCATGTCTTGTTTGCTTTATCTCATTTCTTTTATCAGTAGGGCTTTCTACAGGTAACATCATGTTCTTTTACATCCTCTTCAGTCAGTGCTTGCTAATTTCAAAAGTGGGGCTTTTATGCTTAAATCAATTAGCATCACATTCGCTTTGTCAAAATTTTCCCTTTACGTCTGAGTCACCTGCCATTGTTCGGTGCTGAGTCAGAGCCTCTAATGTTAAAATCAGACTATCGCTGTTCTGCATAAAAACACAAGTCTGTCAGATTTCTAATTTAGATCGCTATTCATGTTTTTTTTTTTAAAAAAAAGAACGTATACTGTATAAACCACGGTGCCGTCAGTAAGTCAGGACAGAATGTTTCACAACCATTAAATGTAGCTATAAACGGATAAAAGGTACAGTCTTGTTCTTTAGTAATTAATAATGGCAAGTCGTTGTTGTGGTATAAGAGGACAGTGAGAATGACCGCACTCTTCCTATAACATCAGATGTTCCACAACACTAAATGCAACTATAAATGGATAAAAAAAAACAGGATGTTATTCTGTAATTTAGAGAGAAAAAAGACACTGCTGTAATAGTTGGGAGATGGCTGTGGTATAAGAAGAATAAAACATTTCAGAAGGTGGTGTTTTGAGGTGGTGACATTCTCTCCGCCTCGTTCTCGCACCCCGCCGCTGATTATTTTCCTGTACCAGCACAACACGGTGCTGAATTCCTTACGTAAAACCGGTTTCTTTTTTCTTTTTTCTTCTTTCTATAATGGGAGGAATAAAACTCTTTAATGCTTGCAACACAGCAACATGTAAACGATTTATTTTTTTTCTTTGTTACGGAAATTATGTTGTAACTTTTATCCTTTTATAGTTACTTTTGCTAGACAATCCCCAAACTCACTCACGCTCTAGCAGCTGTAAACAGCTGATCCCTCGTTTCCCTTTCTTCTCCCAGAACCTTCGCATTGACTGTTTTTTTTTTCTTTTATTAAACAAATGTATAAGAATCAGCACATTAATATATTTGTCGGAGTCACCGTTACAGGAAATGAATCAACTTAATGAGTCAACAGTGGTGTGGTATACAGAGATCCATCACATTACCCCTAGCAGAGAAATTCCACCTTTCTTTTTTTTTTTTTAAAGCCTACATGCCGAGACATGAGAGTGAATTTCGGATTGATTCAGTGTAAATGCGCAGTTCAGCGTTCGGTATTGACGAATCAGTTTAGCTGCACCACAAAATGGCCCCAGCTAGAGTTGATGTTGTAGCCTCTTGCTACTAAAGCACACCCGTAAGCACACCCACATCCACGCGAAATCGACTCCTACACTCAGACATGGGTATTCGCACCGTCTGGAAGGACCGCGTGAGAGATGATCGGCCTCCGCAGCGGCGCTCATTCGAAAATTCATTAAGGAGAACATTATGTAACATGAAGTTGATTGTTTCTCTGACCCTTGAAACGCTGTTTTTCTTTCACTCTGTGGAAATGCGCATTGTTCAACGTCATTAAACAGATGTTTGCTGTAGGCGGACGGAGCACGGAGAGCCGTTTTATATGTGCAAATGAGTTCACTCTGTATCAGGCAAGAAATAATCCATTTATGATCCTTTCTTTCTCCCTCTCTCTCTTTCTTTCTCTCACTTCTTCTCACTTTTCTTTTTTTCTCCTTTCTCCCTCTTTCCTCCTCTCTCCTTCTCTCACTTCTCCTTCTCTCCTTTTTCCTTTTGTGCCTTTTCTCCTTCTCTCCTCCTCTCTCCTTGTCTCCTTTCTCCTTCTCTCCTTTTTCCTTTTGTCTCCTTTCTCCCTCTCTCCTCCTCTCTCCTTCTGCCATTTCTCCTCCTCTCTTTTCTCCTTTCTCCTCCTCTCCTTTTTTCCTTTTGTCTCCTTTCTCCCTCTCTCCTCCTCTCCCCTTCTCTCTTTTCTCCTTTCTCTTTCTGTCCTTTCTCCCTTTCTCCTCCTCTCTCCTTCTCACCTTTCTCCTCTTCTCCTTTCTCCCTCTCTCCTCCTCTCTCCTTCTGTCCTTTCTCCTTCTCTCCTTTTTCCTTTCGTGCCTTTTCTCCTTCTCTCCTCCTCTTCTCTCCTTTCTTCTTTTCTTCTTCCTTCTTTTCTACTCCTTTCTCCTCCTTAGTAGTAATACAAAGTGATGCAAACTTAGTAGAAATACAGAAAGCTACAGTTCTATTTCAGTTCGACTCTAATGTATACTGCTAATAAAGATCCTTCTTTTTTTCCTGTCGTTCGCTGATTTTCAGCAGGTAGTGACTGAGTCAGTGTGTGATTCAGTGCTGGTCCTTCATGTGTGCTCAGTGCTAGTGCTCTGAGTCAGTGGAGGATAAGCTGATCTCAGCCGTGATGTTCCCCTTTCGCTCGGTGTGTTGAGATGAGACTCAGTACCGCGTGTTCTCTCTCCGCAGCTGAGTGCGGCGGCGCTCTCTCGGACATGACCGGGGTCATCCTGAGTCCCGGCTTTCCTGGAAATTACCCAAGCGGCCTCGATTGCACCTGGACAGTCCGACTCCCTGTTGGCTTCGGTTTGTGTCTCACAGCCTGAGGTCCACTCAGAGCTCTGTGTCTGTCTCTCTACCACATTTATTACTTCTCCTTCTCTCCTTTCTGATTCTCTCATTTCTCCTTCTCACCGTTCTCCCTTTTACTCCTTTCTCCTTCTCTCCTTTCTACTTCTCTCCTCCTTTCTCCCTTTTACTCCTTCTCTCCTCCTTTCTCCTTCTCTCCTTTCATCTTTCTCCCTTTTACTCCTTTCTCATTCTCTCCTCCTTTCTCCCTTTTACTCCTTTCTCCTTCTCTCCTCCTTTCTCCTTCTCTCCTCCTTTCTCCTTCTCTCCTTCCTCCTTTTTCTCCTTTCTCCTCCTCTTCTTTCTCTTTCTCTCCTCCTCTCTCCTTCTCTCATTTCTCCTTCTCACCATTCTCCCTTTTACTCCTTTCTCCTTCTCTCCTCCTTTGTCCTTCTCTCCTTTCTCCTTTTTCTCCTTTCTCCTCCTCTCCTTTCTCTTTCTCTCCTCCTCTCTCCTTCTCTCATTTATCCTTCTCTCCTCCATTCTCCCTTTCTTCTTCTTCCTCCTTCTCCCCTCCTTATCTCCATTTTCCTTCTCCCCTCCTTTCTCCTTCTCTCCTTTCTCCTCCTGTTTCCCTGTTCTCTCCTTTCTCTCCTCCTTTCTGTTTCTCTTCATCCTCCTTTTCTTCTTTCTCCTTGTTTTTTTCCTCTAACAGACTTACAGCAGAATATATAAGTAACAGATTTAAAACTTTCAAAAATACAAACTAATACAGCTGACTGATTTCTCTCTTTCTTTCTTTCTTTCTTTCTTTCTTTCTTTCTTTCTTTCTTTCTTTCTCTCTCTCTCAACTTCCTATCCACTGGATAACTATAAATACATGCTGAATTGTCCGCCCCCGGTATCATTTCATCTTCTGACATTGTCCTTCATTCTGTCCTTCAGGGATTCACGTGCAGTTCCTGAACTTCTCCACCGAGGCCGTACACGACTATCTGGAGGTTCGGAGCGGGAGTTCCGATTCAGGCACCGTGATCGACAGATTCAGCGGCTCTGTCATTCCCGAATCGTTTTTCAGCACCACCCACGAGACGAGCTTCGTCTTCCACAGCGACTACTCGCAGAACAAAGCCGGCTTCCACATCGTCTACGACAGTAAGGGCCATCTGTTCTGAAGGTCACAGTTAAACTTAAGAGATTCGAAACTTCCGAATTTTCCCCGTGATTACATGCTTCAGTAGAGTTTATATATTGATTTATAATCTCAAAGCCCCTTGAAGGTTTTTGTGAACACCTCAATTTAAGATATATATAGTCACTCAGATCACAGTTTGAAACTTTTTTTAAGTGAGAAGGGATTTTGAAGTGCAGTGTGCATCTCCAAATTGATCATCATCCTGTTTTCAGTGGAGCTTGTTGTCATTTTTAAAATTTAAATTGAATAAAATCCACTGTCTCAGCAGGAAACACCATCCTCAACCTTTGGCTCAGCAGGAAACATCCTGCTTTTTAGATGTGTCTTCTTTTATTGCCAGTGTGTTTCCAAAATGTGACATTTTTTAAAGGAAGAATTAAAAAAACATTCTGCAGTGTTCCACCCTGAAGTGTACGCTAAATTTTAAAAGGGATATCGGTGCGTATCGGTGGGTATCGGTGGGTATCGGTGGGTATCGGTGGGTATCGGTGCGTATCGGTGGGTATCGGTGGGTATCGGTGGGTATCGGTGGGTATCAGTGCGTATCGGTGGGTATCGGTGTGTATCGGTGGGTATCAGTGCGTATCGGTGGGTATCGGTGGGTATCGGTTATCAGCCTGACACCATGCTTATTTACTCAAACATCCCATACCAGGTCATATTATGTGCCACAAGCCTAATGTACAACAGATGACACAAAGCGACAGCGATCTGGACGTATTTCACAATTTCACAATTACTGATGATTCTAAAATATCAAGAGGAGGATCTGCACCATCTTCCTACAAAACCTGATGAAAGCATGAGCTGTTCATTGCTAGCATCATATACTGGCTAGACAAAAAAATGTCCACAGACAACTAGACAGCTCTGTAAATGAAAATACCCACTCTTAGCCAGTATGTTGTTCTTGTCGATCAGCCACTATCGGTTGATAACAACAAACAACTCGTTCTCCTCCACTTCAGTTGTACGTAATCCAAGCTAACTGATGTAGCTGGCTAATGTACTTCATATAAAATCATCCAGCTAACGTTCTAAAGAGCAAGTCTGTTCGCCTAAGTGCATGAACACGCACGTGTAAATGAGGGAAACATAAACAGAGCTAAATAAAATGTTCATGATATCCCTGACTTATTAATACTGAGTAGGTTACTCACTTTGGCACCAGTATCGGTATAAGAGTTGAGACTCGGACATACTGGTACTGAGACTCAGCTGTATTGGTACTGAGACTCAGGTATAATTGCCACAGAGGTAATTAGGCACTGATTCCAACATTCCCGTTCACTCTCCAGCCTACGAGCTCCAGCGCTGCCCGGATCCGAGGCCCTTCCGAAACGGCCAGGTGATGGGCACAGATTTCAGCGTGGGCATGACCATCTGGTTCCAGTGTCAGCCGGGCTATACGCTTCTCGGCCAGGCCTCGCTCACCTGCCTGCACGGAGTCAGCAGGAACTGGAATCACCCTGTCCCTCGCTGTGAAGGTAACCAAAGCCCTCACTGGCCACTCGCCTGCTTTTTGGAAGTTCTGGAAGTCTTTCTGCTTTCTTGTATTTTTTTTTTTTTCTGATGTAATTGCAGCCAGCTAAGCAGGAGAAGTCCTTTTGTGTCCTGTTGCCTGGAAACCCAATCAACTAGGCTAGAAAAGTGCAAAACTAATGTGGTAACACTTTCTATCAAAGGCCATAATCTATATATATAATCTGCTCATCCTGGCTCCTTATTTGTCCAGCACTGATTTTTAGCCTTTCACACTCATCAGCGAAGGCTGATGTCAGTCCCAGAGTATAAAAGGAAGATCAGGTTGAGACTGTAGGTGGTCTGAATCGTGTCTGATGAAGCCACAGGTCAACACTATAAATATCATATAGTAGAGTCAGGGATATGAATTTCACTAACATCTGCCTTTGAAATGTTAGAAAAAATACAGCACTCTAGCTGACAGTATTTAGTACTTTGAGTTAAAATTTGCAATTATTTTTCTTTTTGGAGAATTAGGCCTCATTTCCCTAAAGAAAGGAGCTACGAACAGTTCTAAAAATCTGTTTATTTAATCTTTTCTGAGAATCTTCACTATTATCCCTGGCATATATCTGATAGCATATGTTTTCATAGTTCAGGCATGCTAATTCTGTTTGCCAAGTTGTAAGAAAGCACGAGTGCGACCTGCAATACAATAGGAGCAAACCTGCATCTTGTTTCAGAGGCTTCTCAGACTGATAACAGTAGTTAAATGTGGTCACACTAAGACAGAACAGATGCTCACACTAATTTCCATTCTCATAGGGATGGATTGTTCAAGCTGGTTGATACAAAGCTTATAAAGACTTTTTTTTTTTAAATTGTAGAATTATGGTTAAACCACAGTTCACAGTGACCATATACTGTAACATAATAATCATGGATTCTATGATATAGCAAAAAAAAAAATGAAATGGGTAAAATGAAAACAAAGCAAAAAAAATCATCATCATTCAATTACAATTCATCTTTAACTGGATGATCTTAAAAAGATATTTCTGTGTGATGATGATGATGATGATGATGATGATGTAATAGACATTCAGTGATTTATGGTGTTTACTTATGATTTTCCAAGCCACCCTCAAATGTATATCAGACAGAGGGATGAATGTATAATGGTTTAATTAATTTTTTCCTGCTGTACATATAAAGTTTTTTTGAAATTGTGTTACAGTTGTGCTGCTTTGCCGGTAAACCTGTAACACAAGACTTCTTTTCGTTTCGGCGAAAATGTACGGTACTCGCTCACGACATTGATAAACGTGCACTTGATAAGAGAAGCACACATGTTCACGCTCTCATGTAGAAACGATCATCATTTAAACCAGAAACGTGACAATTGTGCTGACTCTCCCCTACTTGCTAAGTAAACATTCATTTTCTCAAGGACGACATCAGAAAATGCGAGCACTAGCATTAAATTAGAGCAGTTCAAGGCTTTGGAAAGGTGCAGGACAAAAAAAAAACGAGTGCATGTATTTATAAACACGGAGTAATGAGACATAATAAGATGGCTAACTAGGAACAGGTGCCGCTGATTCTGAGCACCGAAGTTTGCTAACTGGAATTTTCTGTGACAGGCGCTAGTTTGCACTTTTTATTTCTCATTATGTTGGAACGGTGGAGAAAATCTACACACAGATACACCAAACTTACAATGTTCTCTAGCATACAGTTCATGCCTGATCTGATTTCTTTCCATGGGATTGTTAGGAAGGTGTGAAACCCAGCAGTTAGCTTGGTCATGCTGATGCTAGGACCCCACGACTAGCTGACATTTTGGACTTGAACGGTGGTTATTTTTCTCTGTAGGCGCTGCATGGCTAAACAAAGGCTCTTGAGAGTTGCAGTTTCTTCTCTGCATGCTTTGTGTTACTGCGTCCCACACTACAGTATTTACTGTGAGCTCTGACCTTTAAAAAAAAAAAAAAAAACAAGACTGAAACTCCAGAGTGCGCTTTCTTTAACACACAGCAGGGCCATGGACATGGAGTTAAAAGACAAGAGCGCTGTTTACAAGGCTATAGGAAAGGAAAAGTCTTTGGTGTAAGTGGCATTTTTGTGATCTTTTGTTCTCTGCTGCTTTCTCAGCACTTTGTGGTGGAAATCTCACTGCTTTGGAGGGCACCATCTACTCCCCAGGTCACCCGGATGATTACCCCAACCTGAAGGACTGCACGTGGACCATCAGGGTCCCACCGGGCAACGGCATCTACATCAACTTTACCATACTGAACACCGAGCCTATCTACGACTACATCACTGTGTGGTAAGAAATTGGCAAATTTTTATGTTATGAAACATCCACAAAACAAGGTAGTTCCTATTCATACTTACGTTATAGATCCGGAGGAACAATATTTTTATAATTGCAATCTTCTTAAAATCATAGACACTTTTACATCTTCATTTAGACAGTACTACAGTTATTCCCCAAACTCATCTTCATATTCATCTTTATCGACTGCACACTTACCATCAGGCAATTAACATCGTGGTGCCTGAGGACGATTGTGCAATTTTCCAGCTTAGTGCAATCTTCCATCTTCAGTCCTGTCGTCAAATTGGCCAAATGCACTTCCACTAAAATCAGACTTAGCAGCCACATCATCTTCATTCCAGAAGAGGCCGACATCATTAAAGGGTCTTGACTCAACGAAAATAACCACCACTACCACAGATCCTTGCCAGCCTCTCTCTTTAAAGGAGAAGCATGATCTACTTTTTAAATGGATTAAACCATTACTTTAAGACCGATATCTTTCAGTCAATAGCTTGTATTAAAAACAAGACATTTGCTGCATCTGACCATTTGTTACCATTCCAAAATATTGGTATATAACTGCATAACATAATTATTCTACCTACCTAGGGGAGGCCACTGAGGTACACTGAACTTGTTCATGTACCTTGTATCTTGTTCATGGACCCAGTTTGTGATGACTTGTGCTTTGTGACGTGGTGCATTATCATGCTGGAAGTAGCCATTGTAAAATGGTCATAAATGGATTGATGTGGTCAGCAACCACGCTGTTGCATTCAAACGATGCTTGATTGGTATTAAATGTGCCACGAAACTTTCCGCACACCATTCTACCCCACCCACCAGCCTGAACTGTTGACCTAGGGCAGGTTGGGCCCATGGAGTCATGCTGTTCAATTGTGACCCAACCTTCAGCAGAAATCGAGATTCATGTTTTCCGTTGTTGTTTTCTGGTTTTCCTGTAATTCGAAAAACTACATTGTTTTGTTTTTTTATGTCTCTGCCACTAGGTGCACTGTATAAAAGTGTAGTGTATAAAATCAATTCACATCAACCATCACAATGGGGAAATAATGTGATCTCAGTGATTTTGACCATGGCATGATTATTGGTGCCAGATGGGCTGGTTTGAGTATTTATATAACTGCTGATCTCCTGAGATTTTCACACACAAGAGAGTCTAGAGTTTACTCAGAATGGTGCAATTGTGGTGAGCAGAAAAGCATCTCAGAATGCACAACAGGTCGAACCTTGAGGCGGGTGGGCTACAACAGCAAAAGACCACGCGGGTTCCACTTCTGACAGCCAAGAACAGAAAGCTGAGGCTGCAGTGGGTACAGGCTAACCAGAACTGGACAGCTGAAGACTGAAGCACAGTCTTTCTGCTGAAGCACACAGATGATAAGGTCAGAATTTGGTGCCAACAGCATGAATCCCTGGACACAACCTGCCTTGTGTCAACAGTTTAGGCTGGTGGAGGTGGTGTAATGGTGTGGGGAATGTTTTTTTTTTGGGGGGGGGCACACTTTGGGCCTGTTAATAACAATCAATCATTGCTTTAATGCTACAGCCTATTTGAGTATTGTTGCTGACCATGTGCATCCCTTCATGACCACAATTTACCCATCTTCTAATGGCTACTTCCAGAATGATAATGCACCATGTCACAAAGCAAAAGTTGTCTCAGTCTGGTTTCATGAACATGATAACGACTTCACTGTGTTCTTCAGTGGCCTTCCCAGAACTGAATCCAGTAGATCACCTTTGGGATGTGGTATGAAAAATGCACCTGAAAACTCTGCAGGAATTGCGTGATGTTAACATGGACCAGAATCTCAAAGGAATGTTTCCAACATCTTGTGGAATCTCTGCAACAAAAAAATTGAGGCTGGTTTGAGAACAAAGGGAGGCCCTACCCAGTATTAGTATAGTGTTCCTTATAAAGTGCTCAGTGAGTGTATGTGAAGTATATTTTAAGGGGATTTCAGGAATACAAATTAGTAACAATAGGGACTGGACTTGTTGGCACCGGATGCATCCCAGCTGACACCGTTGGCATCGACTTCTACCTGTTTTTTTCTTGACCTAGCTCTAAGAGAAATAAAAAAGAGAGGCTGGTGAGAGAGTGACTGGAGTGAGGCAGTGATGTGGGGGTAGGAACAATAACTCCACTTCAGCACACCACCCTGTTGTTGATTATTTTCCCATAACAGCACAACACGGGGTGTTTTAGTCTTTACATCTTATAGAATGATCCTTACAGGGCCTCTCTTTTTAAGTAACCTCCATAAATCTCCTCCAAACTTCTAAGGTATGGCTGTCAGTGAGTGAAACAAATGATCTGACAAATAATTACAGTTCTTACGATGTGGTACGTGGAAATTGATTAATGCAGCCATTAAAATCAGAGGTCCTAAAGATCAGTCGTCCATCACTGCAGGAGTTTATTGTATCACCAGCAAGAGATGAAATCAGCTGTACTTTGGGGAAACCAGGAGAAATTTCATCCAGTGCCTACGTACTGTCAGAATGAAGGTTTTTTTTTTTCTTTCCAGTGCTTCAAGACCAATGGATATAACATTAATGGCATCTGTGCTAGTTGTTGCCATGGCAGCAGTGAAGTGAAGAAACTTAACCTGTAAGAGCTCACGTATACTCTCTGAGCTTAGAAACCCACGAAATAAATGTTATGCTTTAAACATTTACTAATTAAGTTTTTTGCGTATTTGTGTAAAACAAGCTGTTATCTGGAATGTGCTATGCTGAATATACATATTTGTGCTAAAGGGCGAACAATATAGAGGCGATTCCATGATTATGAAGCCATTAGTCCTTGTAATACTTTATGTAATACAAAAACCTTTTTTTTTCCTCTATTTCACTATTAAATGTGTTGAAAGTAACAGGGTTGGTTTTCTGCATAGAATTAGCAAATATACAAATTGTGGTTTAACTATTAACAGCTTTCCAATAATTTGATTTAAATTAACTTCTTTAATTAATAATTTACTTTAAATCTATTTTTTTGGGTAACAGTTTTATATTTTCAAAGTGACCTCTGTCAATATCACCATATTGTTGATAACTACTATCCTGTCATGGCACCATTTTACATCGTGTTGTTTTCTTTCTAGTCTTGGTGTATAAGAAAATACACAAGGGTTATTATTTTGCATTGCTTTCCATAAAAGCCTATTATTTTCCATATTTTCTGCAATTTTCAATAAATGCTCAGAGCTGAATCGAAGACAGATCAAAAGTGGGCCCCTGTTGGGCACTTAGCAGTCAGGGACCAAGTGCTTTAGGCGCCACTTGTTTTTTTTACATTATTTTAAAGAACAGAAATTACATTTTAAAATTCAGACTAATTCAGGGGTATTTACTTTCTGTTTTTCCTTCACTAGCAATAATTTTTTGTTCTCGAAGCTTCAAAGCTTATTGTCGCACTGTTTTTTTCTTTCCTGTCAAACAGAATAATAGTCGTACATACACACGCGTCCTGAACGGTACCGAGGAGTGATTTTTTTTTCACTGTTGCATTTTCACTAATGCTTCGGCGTCTAGGGCGAGGCAGATGTTCGCCGTGTAGCACATTAGTGTGCCTGCAAATTGAATTAAATGGATTCTTATGTGGCATGTGCTGCGTTCACATGGCAACATTTCAAACCCTTCATTTTTGATCACTTTGGCTTTGGCTGGAAGGGATGAGAAGCCTGTAAAACCAAGCATCAGGTGGGAGAAAGAGAGCAAAGAAGGCATGTCTTTGGGCTCATATATGGAAATGATAACTGTTAACAAGAATATGGGCATGTTGTTATATCCAGTCTTCAAGTAGGAAGAAGGAGGTCAATATGCTTCTGCAAATGTTAATGCATATTTGATGAACTTAGAAAAACCAAAACCAAAAATAAAATAGTAACTGGAGCAGATATTTGGACTCTCTTCCAGTTTTAAAGTCTCAGAACTTAATTAACATGGTAGAACTTAAATGGCACATTAGGACTAATTACTCAGGTCATTAGGAATAACAGATCCAGAGCGTAGTAAATTCTCTCTGCTAGCACTCAACAACCATGCAGGAAGGTTTATCTGACACAGGAGCGGTGGTGCTCCGTTCTACTTTGCAGCGTTGCTTGCACAAATATGATCTGCATGGAAGAGTCATCAGAAGGAAGCCTTACCTGTGACCTTATCACAACAGTGAACATCTGATATATGCAAAACAACTTCTAGATAAGCCAGGCATTTCGTACACAATAGCTGTGGACTAATGGAGTAATAGAAAACTACTGAGACATGCAAAAATGTAAGTAAAAAATTAAGTAATAAGCGCGATCCATTATTGTGGGGGCATGGTGGCTCAGTGGTTAGCACTGTTAGCACCTCAGGGGTTGGGGGTTCGATTTATGTCAACGAGAATCTGTCACTTTATTCAGGTGGTATGTCCACTTCACAAATTTGACGTCTTTCCCACCTGTTGGAAAGAAATATTTTGGTTTATAAATACGTAGGTTTAAGCCAGTTGTCATGAATGCCTTATGCAGGAGTTATAAACCCCAACTTTAAGTAGAATGTATAAGAATAGGTTGCAGATAAAATGGTGCTTTATATATAGATGTGGTGCATCAAAACAGAACAAAATAACAGAAAACAACATTTTTTTTGACAAATGTTATGTGTGATTAAAAAAACATTGAAGCAGTTTCCCTTGTCAATAATTTAGTACATGCACCACCTCTGCAGTGTTATAGACATTTATTAGCTCCATCTCAGAGAGTCATTGTGATATTTATAAGCACGGATATGTTGCTTGTTATTTTGTAATACCGTGAATTTTTCATGCCACAGGGACGGCCTGGACCAGACCTCACCTCAGCTCGGTCAGTTCAGTGGCAGCTCGGTACAGGAAGCCGTCTCCAGCACCTCCAACCACATCCTCCTCAAGTTCCACAGCGACTTCAGCACCAGCGGATTCTTCGTTCTGCATTATCACTGTGAGCGCCGTTTCCTTCTTCTGGCCTCATATTTTCAGCTTTATCGTCTTTCTCCTGACCCGACACCTACACGATGAGTTATGTGTTATGGATTCTGTGAAATAGCAGCTGTTCTTGGAAATTATTTGCCTGTTTTAATGCTTCTTCCATGTGATAATGCTAGTTACGTGGTTTCGCTGTTTGTGTTTACGCCATGTATGGACATGTGGCAGGTTTTTTTTTTTCTTCACTGGAAAATTGCTATAGTTAAGCAAGCCATCATGGTGACAGTCACTGCATCCAACAATCAGATGTTAAATATATTACACAAATATGTCACCGGTGGATGGATGTACAAAATACACCACACAGCCAAAAGTATGTGGACCCCTGACCATCACACCCATATGTCCGTCTTCCCTCAAACTGTTGCCACAAAGTTGGAAGCACACAATTGTATAGAGTGTCTTTGTATGTTTTAGCATTAAAATTTCCCTTCGCTGGAACTACGAGGCCCAAACCTGTTCCAGCACGACGATGCCCCTGTGCACAAAGCGAGCTCCATGAAGACATGGCGTGTGAAGGTTGGAGTGGAAGAACTCGAGCGTCCTGCACGGAGCCCTGACCTCAACCCCCACTGAACACCTTTGGGATGAACTGGAACTGGAGCCTCGTCAATCAACATCGGTGCCTGATCTCACTAATGCTCCTGTGGCTGAATGAACACAAATCCCAACAGCCACGCTCCAACATCTAGTGGAAAGCCTTCCCAGAAGAGTGGAGCTTATTATAACAGCAAAGAGGGGAATAAATCTGGAATGGGATGTTCAACAAGCACATATGGGTGTGATGGTCAGGTGTCCACAAACTTTTGGCCATATAGTATAAATCTTTATACATTTTTTAACTAATTTGCTAACAAATTATTGTATACCTTTAATGGTCTATCTATCTATCTACCAGCTATCTATCTATCTAATAAATGTTAAAGGTGATTTATAATCAGTTGTCCAGTGCACCATATGCCAATACCACAGCGCTGTTGGATTCCTGATTCTGATTGGTCAGAAGGTGTTGATTGATTTTCAATAACACCAGCTCTGACAGTAGTGCAGCTGCAATTCACAGGTTTACATTACCTTCTAATACATTTGTTCGTTTCTATAGTAACAACTGACACATGGATGCGTATGCAGAATGCTCCGCATAAACTGATTTTAATTATTGATATGTTATATGTACGTTTTCAGTGGTATATTTAAAGGTATATTTAACATTTATGGAAGGAGTCACCAGTGCCAGTGGGTTTGTAACAGTCAGAGGTAAAGCTGTAAGTTTTCCAACATCTTCAGGACAGACGAGTTTATGCTTAGCAGTTTTTTTGGTAAGTGTCTCATTAACATCAAGAGCGAGAAAAAAAGAGAGGCTGGTGAAAGGACTGTTTGTAGCTGCTGTAACGTAAGTGAGAACAGGAATTTTTTTTTTCACAGGCATTCTACAACATTAAACGTAACTATAAACAGATAAAACGTTTGACATGCTGCTCATTAATAAATTAGAAATTGCAGTCGTCAGAAAATTGCTGTGGTATAAGAAGAGTCACTTCAGGAAGTGCTGTCTTTGGAAAACAAACAGGATGATTGCGGTGATTGCACGTTGTTGATTTTTTTCCCCCTGTAACAGCACAACACGGAGTGTTTTATTCCTCATGAAACCTAAGGCCCACAGAAGAAATCCTAATAAACTAGAGCTAAAGCTTTATACGTGTCAAAAACAAACTGGTAGCTGTTTTTAAAACACGCAGAAAAGCACTCATGGGCTTAGCGAAGTTGCACAGTAGTGAAGAATCGAAGAACATTTGAGAACTCAGCACTAATGTAGTATACAAATTATTTGCTTTTATGAGCCTGTACAGGAATCTGAAAACATATAACAGTGATTTGTTCTCTTCATCTCATTTTCACGAGGAGACGGAAAGCAGCTCATAAAACTCGCAGGACCGAAAGCACCTTCTAACCCTCTCGAGATCGCACAGACGGATTCGGAGACCATGCTGAAAGAGGCAATTACTCGCTCACATGCCAATATTCTCATCAAATAAGCACTTGAATGGCAGATTTCGTCCCGGATCTATAGCGGCGAGAGAACGGAGGAGAGGAACGTTACGAGCGTCCGTGGAAAAAGAAAAAATAAAGTTTAAGAGCGAAGAAACAGAAACGTAGCTCTGGGACTGCCACCATTTCCATTTTATTATCTTTTAAATTCGTAATGAGCTTTGCATTGCGAGCTCGTTATTGCAGTTCCGCCCGTGCGATAATGTTTTATGTGCAAAGTTTGAACGCATCAGCACAATCAGCGCTAATGTCAGTGATATTGTCCTCTCTCTTTTCTCCCTGTGGGAAAACAGGAGCTGGTGTTAACCTGAGCGATGAAGAAAGTCAAGATCTACTTTTTCTTCTTTTTTTTTTTTAACTCTCAGAAGCTTCCTGGAGTTGTAAAGAAAGTCAAAACCCACAACAGATCACAAAATGTGAAATCCTGTGATGTAATATAGAATTTAGAGCTTTCCACAAAGTCTGTACTCTTAAAGAGGTCTTTTAATGAAGTAACAGTGTGGTGTCAGCATTTCTGTCGGCTCTAATAACATGCAGAGTTACTCCAAAGTTGATTATTTTCCTATTCCAGCACATCCTGAAGTGTTTCATTCCTCTTATACAACAGCAATTTGCCAACTAGTATAATTTTCTTAATGAAGTGGCCAAGTACGGGGACCCATACTCAGAATTTGTGCTCTGCATTTAACCCATGCAAGTGCGCGCGCACACACACACACACACACACACACACACACACACACACACACACACAGCAGTGGGCTGTGGCGCCCAGGGAGCAGTCGGGGGTTGTTCAAGGGTCTCACCTCAGTCGTGGTATTGAGGGAGGAAGAGAGCGCTGGTCATTCACTCCCCCCACCTACAATCCCTCCCGGACCTGAGACTCAAACCCACGACCTTCAGGTTCACCTTCGGGTTACAAGTCCGACTCGCTAACCATTAGGCCACGCCTGCCCCGATTAAAGAATGACACATCCTACTTTGGTACTTTTTTATCCATTTCTAGTTACATTTAATGTTGTGGAACGTCCATGAAACAAGTTCCTGCTCTCACTTATGTCATAGCTGAAAACAACAGTCGCTCCTTCACCAACCTCTCTTTTTTTTCCTCTCTCGAAGTTAATTAGACCAAAAAAAAACAAAACACAGAAACTAAGGAATTAGAAAGCGTAAAACTGAAAGCATAGTTTTTGAAATTGAAGCTTTATAAAGAACTGGCACTGGAGACTCCTTTCATAAATGATAAATACACCTCCAATACATGATTCATTTATTTTCCATCTGATTTTTTTTCTAAACGTGATTCACGTCGTTTTTGCATAATTCATTCATTTTCACATGCTTTTCTTAATTTTACACTTTTCTCAATTTTATACGTGATTCATGTTTTGTTACTAATGTGCTTTTTGTCTAGATGATTCATGTATTTTCACATGATTCCTGATTTTACACACGATTCATTTCTTGTTTTAATGTAAATTTACGTGACTCGTTTATTTTCACGTTTTTTTTTTTTTACACTTGAATGATTTTTGTTAGCATGAATTTTTTTTTTCCACATAATTTACTTATTTTCTGGGTGATTTTGTTTCTCCAATGAATCATTTATTTGGACATGTGATTTTTACACGCGAATTATTTATTTTTCTTATGTTTTTTTTTTTACACATGATTCATTTATATTCCATGTGATATTTTCTATTGAATCATTTATTTCCGTGTGCTTTTTACATGTGATTCATTTATTTCCCATTTGATTTATTTTACACATCGTTTCTATTTCTTTCACATGATTTTCACATGACTCATTTTTATGCATGATTAATTCATTTTCTTTGTGAATTTTTACGCAAGTCTTTTATTTGCAGATGCGACTCTTACTCATTATTCATTTAGTGCTACCTTGCACGTGATTCTGTTATTTTCCCATGCCATTTTTCTTTCCAGCGAATCGTTTCTTTCTCATGTGTTTATTTTTGTCCGCATGACTGGTTAGATTTTTCAGGTGCTTTGATTTTGAGATTATGTGAATAATGTTTGAGTAAGTGTACATATTAATCACACGACCCCATGTGAAATCAAGTGAGTTTTCCATAATGGTTTCTTCCACCCAGACTAAAAAGGATTTTTTTTTTTAGCTGTCATTTTCTGTAGGCCATGGAAAAAAAAACAACCAGAACAGAACCAACGGTCCGTTTACTTTTGGTCCGCGTAAATGTGTGAAAACATCTGTAATTTCTATAAGGTTTCTACCGTATAGATAGAAATCCTCAGACAGAAGACTCGAACAGGCTTTGCAGCTGATTAAAATGCATTCCGCACATTAAGCTCATAATTATAAAAATAGTTTTCGCAAAGCCGCCAGAAGTGGTGACGACCGCCGCCTGCCCTGTCTCAGATTTCTATCCTCATGCCGCCTGGCAGAAGATTCCGGAGCGTGTCGCAGTGTGCCGCTACTCTTCCATATGCTGCTGCCCACTGGTTCATGATCTGTCTCGTGTAGCGAGTGTATCGTGGTGCATTTGTTGCTTTTTTTTTTTTGGAACTGTTTTTTCCTGCACTGGTCTTAGACTCGTCTCAGGTTTCAGTCTCTCACTTCCTGCCTGTCGCTTTCTGTCATTTTTAGCATACCAGCTCCGTGTGTGTCAGCCTCCTGCCCCCATCGCGAACGCCGAGATCCTCACTGACGACGACGAGCTTGAAATCGGTAAATCAAAAACACATTACACTGGCTGTTCGTGGCGTAACAGTATCAGTATAGGTATCAGTATCTGCATCTGATACACGTCACTGTGACGTCAGCCATGCTTTTTTTTGGCGCGTCCTGCAGGATCCTAGTCCCCGTGCAAACACTTAGTCTCAACCCGATGCCCAGTGAATCTTTCTGGCATGTTCAAAAAAAATCAAATAAAATAAGAAAATAGTGCACCTCTCACGCATATCTGTATTTGTATTATCTGTTCATTCCGAAGAATGTATTCGTATTTGGTTACGTCTCTGCCGGCGGATTCTTGCTTAATCCAAATAAATTAATTCCAACTGCAGAGCCGGATGAACAATATATGAAGTACAGTACTGTGCAAAAGTTTTCGCCACCCTAACGTTTAGGGGGGATGGGCAGGTTGGTCGCAATTTTTCTGTGGCACCAAAGAGCAAACGTTAGCCTTCGAAACATTCATTTTTCATAAAAAAAATAAATGTTATGGAAAGAAATGTTTGAATGCCTTTAAAGAAAGTAACATTTTAAGTAGATAAAAAACATAATGATGGCTGTCATGAATATCCACTTGCTGTTTTTTTGTTTTTTGTTACTCTTACTTCCCCTTATAGTCCATTCTGATATGTAGAAAAGTCTCACTTTATTATTTTGAAGGCATCTTTGCAGGATTTCTTTTGCACAGTACTGTATATGTATGCTGAACTGGACACTCTGTAGACAATCTTCACTTATGTATATGCGATATATAATCCAGTCCAATCCGATCTAGAGTAATGCACATGAGGTTTAGTGTCAGTGTTACCATCCTGCACCAGCGATGAGCACATGAGCGCACTCAACTTTCTTAATCATGCTGCCTGTGATTTAAATTATTTCCGTCACAACAAAACCTCATGCGAGTGTGATTTAAACACCGCTGTTACCATGTTACCATGGACGACCTGGATTGCTGTAACGGAGCTCAGTGAATTGGTCGCGCTACACTTCCTCACTTCCTTAAGAAAGGAATAAAACACAACATGCTGTGCTGTTACAGGCAAGTAATCAAGAAATAATCACCATGTTAGTTCTTGTTATCACGTATGGTATAGCACCTACACCAACCTCTATTTTCTCTCTCTGTGAGTCCAGTCAGTACTTTAAATTATTCATGTCACAACATTACCTTATCTAAGTGTGATTATTGAATGGACAGCGAGAAGAGATGAGTATGTGTGCAAGTGGTTCTTGAAAATAACAAAATGCACATTATCCGCCTTCCTCTAATGTTACCAGCTGTCTGGGAATAACTGCAAAATAAACATAGCTTTTATTATTTCTTAGGTTTTTTTTTTCCCCGCGTGCATGTTTTTCATCCTTGCTGAGTTTCTGATGAATATTAAACCCTGCTCCTACTTTACCGAGGTTCGTTTGTTCGTTTGATCTCCATACGAACTCAAAATGAACTTAAATAGATGAAAATCAGTAACTTACATGGCCGTTTTCTTACACCTGGAGTACATCGTGACGCAAACGCACACGCACAGACTGTTTCCTGCAGTGAAAGTAATTAGTCAGAAAGGTTTACATGACTATTTTTTTTTCGATTTAAAAGATGACACAGTTTGTTTATCAGTTTATTTATCAGTTTGTTCCGATGAGGTGTATACGTGAACTGTTTATATTTCCGACTGAGCTCTCAGATGGATTATTAACAGATTATTTAACTGCTTGTAAACAGAGCTACTGGCTCGGGCATTTATTTCCATTATTCATGTGTAAGCAAACCCTCACTGCAAATGTTTCCTTTGTCCACTTGGTTTGTCATCATTACTGTCGTCCTTCTAAGCAGACAAATCTTGCTAATATCTTTGTGTGTGTGTGTGTGTGTGTGTTTGTGTGTGTGCTCAACAGGAGATATCATCAGGTACCGGTGCCTTCCAGGCTTCACGTTGGTGGGCAGTGAGATTTTGACTTGCCGTCTGGGTGAGAGGTTGCAGATGGATGGCACTCCTCCAGTTTGCCAAGGTGAGCTTGGCAGTGACGCCTCATTTGTTTCTCACGCCGTTTTCTCATTAACATCCTGTCCCGCGTGCTTGGTCAGCATCCTTCAGCCTCTTTAGTTCCACATGTGACGGGTTTATGATCCTTAGAACTGCCATTAGGCTTTAATTAGAAGTTTTATCTGTAATAAAAAAAAAGAGCTTTTTCTGGAACCGACATTGTGTGTTTTCTTAACTCTTGTTTTATCCACGCAATGGATTTCCCATCGATCCAGGTACTGTGAAATTGTGTTGTAAAGCAGTTCAAATATCAGCTCACGTCGGTTGTTAAGAAACATAAAAGATCATTCAAGAAGTAGGCTCACAAAAGCCCTTTCCTTGGTTGGGGATCCTCCAAGTGCGAGTGCAAATAAGAGAACTTTTAGCGTGCAGATCAAAATGTCAAAATCTTGGTCATTCAAAAGAAAACACAGGGTTTAATGAAAATATAGAGGCGCAAACCTTCACTTAATGGCTGCCCGTACTCCCACGTACGACAGAGAGTGCCAATATTTTAATCTTTAGTGAAAATACAGAGGAATTCAGGAGAATGCAAACCTAACCAGAGGATGTTTTAAAAACAACAACAAACAAAAAAAAGGAGAGCTGAATGTCTTTCTTTCGAATGTATTTCTACAGTATTTATGATCTCTATTATATTAAACGGTTAAACAGGGAGCAAGCAAAGTGAATGGATAAACATTTGGGATTTGCCCCAATTAGAAGATGGCAAGTTTTATTTGGATGAAATCGCTGTTTAAAAGGAATCAGGATGACTGTTTGACTGTTTAATCACAATTTTTAGCTCTTCCCACATGTCCAGGATTAGCCGATATGCTAATCAAATTGGCTTGCTTGCCAGAGGAAGTAGCAGCAACATGGAGGATTGTCGGTCATTTGCAAAGCTAAACTGTGCCAAACCATCCAGTGGAAAAGCACTGCACGTCTGATGATAGACCCTTTTGACCTTAAGGGTTCACATTTGCTTTCTTTCCAGTGCGTTGCCCTGACAACGAGGTGCTGTTTGACTCCACGGGCGTGATCCTGAGTCCAGGCTTCCCTGAAAACTACCCCAACCAGCAGATGTGCTCGTGGATGATCAGTGTGGAGAAGGGCTACAACATCACCCTGCACTTTGAGCTCTTCCAAACCGAGAAGGAGTTCGACATCCTGGAGATCTTTGATGGTAACCATAGTCACATGGACACATAGACACATATTCCTGTTACCACCTCAAAATGTATTGTTCCTCTTATACAACAGCAGTTTTTCAATTGTTACAATTTTTATTCATTCAAGAACGTCAGGCTTTTTATCTATTTATAGTTCCATTTAAAGTTGTACAACATCCACAAAACAAATTAGCTCCTGTTATCACTTGCAAGCAGTCGTTCCCTCACCAGCCTCTCTTTTTTTTCTCTCTCTCTCCTGAAGTTAATAAGTCACAAATATGCAGCTTGTCATGTTACCGAGAAACGGCAAAAAAGGTCGTGTCTGAAAACCTAAAGTTACAGCTTTACCTCTGACTGTTACAAAGCACTGACACTGGAGACTCCTTCCAAAACCATTAAATAAACATCTCCTTGGTTCCTGTCATCTGCCACGTGTACACGTTACTATAGAAACGATAACGTATCAGAACGAGCATATTAATAGAACCCGGCACTACTTTCAGAACCGTGCGGTTCTAGAAACCTAACGTTCTGACCAATAGGAATGCAGAATTCAACATGGTGGTATAAAGGAGAATGATTCAATGCATAATATCCGGAATATACACATGTCGTTAAAATAATCGTTCATTTCATCACGCCTCACTGACAACTGATTGTGATCATTTTTACTGATGCATGACTAATAATTAGTAATAAATAAAATAATAAAAGAAGCATCCCTTGCTCATTTCCATATCCCATGCTTAGAATAGTAAGGCCAGACACACTGGATGCTGGATTGCTGATTGGAATTTATTATCACTATATTTATTATTCTGAGCCGCATTTAAAATGTCATTAGGCAGTAATTACTTAAGTGCGCACTATTAGCAAATTACCCCATTACTCATCATTGATTAGTAGGTCATTAAATGCCCATGGCAATCACAAAGCCCCAGTGGACCAGCAAGCGAGAGGACTTGTGCGTCTTGTGCGTCATTCTAAGACTTCGGTATTTACACACATACTTTAGAACAGGGTACGGTTCTGGAGCATTCATCAATGTCAACTTTTAGCGTTATGTTCTACAGCTGTTTGGCACGGACAATGCCGCTCGCTCTCGGTTGCTTTTGAACGGAGGTGTGTTGCATCAGGATGTTATGACAGACGCTTCACGAGAGACGAAGCTTCTTCCTCATGCTGTCTCGAATCACTGCAGATTGCTTATGCTCGTAGGTCTGCTCATACTCGAGTCCCTTTACAGGACTACTATGATAATAACGCAGGGAGATTAGCTTCATGCATTCTTGATCTCGATGATGATTGGGTGCCAGTCATTGTTTCAAAATTCTATGAATAGAAATCAGGTTTTGGTTTATTAGAATCACACAAAAGAGAGGCAGCTGAATTGTACTAGCTTTCACATCAGAGCTGGCCATGCTTATCTTTTTTTGGGTGAAGTATTTTTTTTTGTCTGCTTGAAAGGCCATTTTGAGAGTTATGTCAGTATTAAGGCGAGGAAAGTTACGTGTATTCAGAGTCAGGTTAAGCACCTGCTATTCAGATTATTAAAATTACCTGTGTGTAGTTTACACCTCTTTTTTTTTTCGAGATTTACTGATATTTTCTCAAATAGAAGGGTCCAAGATTGAGTTTTTCAGTAGTAGATGGACCGCTACCTTTAAACCCAAGCACCTGCTATTAACCCTGAATGCAGACTGAAGAAAGAAATTGTGTTTTTTTTAACTATGTTGTCAATCGTAATATGATGTAATATGAGAAAAATTAAAAAAGACTAACATGATGATAGCAAGCATTGAAATAAACATCTGAGAGTCTAGTACAGGAGTAGTATATTGCTGATATACCGTATTGCATGAATAGTCCACATTAAACACAGCAAATTCCTTTTTACAGCATGGCTTTTAGAATAGCACTTGATCCAGCATAACTTCTGAATAGCACTTGTATATATAGATATATCTGACGCCTGTATACGGATGTGCACAGTTTCTGTATTAAATCCTCACTAAGCGTGCATAACTCAGCCCGAATATGTCTATTTTAGTCCTTTACTATCTCAAGTGAAGTTTATTAAGTGAACAAGAAGAGCCGACCCGTTTAACACACTTAACGTTATATCATTTATCATGACATAACATGTTGAAATTAGTCAGTTTTACATGACGGTTGATGTAACTTCACTGCACAGAAATTAGAAGCTGCCCCGTGAGCAGCGTAGCTAATTAGCAAGCTGAAATGACTCATTCATTTTAACTCAATTGTTTTTGCTTCCATCAGTCAGTTTTAAAAAGTTGCAAGTGGCCACTTGTTTATGGTAGGTCACTTGTTCTCAGAGTGAGCAACATCTACGGAAACAAAATCTGTACTTACATATTAAGTAACCGGAAAAAAAAAAAACATATAAATATATAAACCTTTTAGACAGAGCTCGGAGCTGGCCAAAAAAATTCCCACATAACCTGTGCAGATTTTAGAGAAAATTACTCATATTAGGAATGTAATTCATCCATCAGAACAGATTTTTGGTACAAGCAGGATGTTGCACTAATGCTTCAGTCACCGATGGGAGGGCTGTAATGTTGCAGAAAATGACAAACATTAATTCTAAAAAAAAAAAAAAAAAAAGTAGCTGCACAATTTAAATAAAAGCATGGAATTGCACCTCAAAAATAATTTAAATGAAATATTTAATAAACAAATCAACAAATAAATAAATAATAATAATAATAATGAGTAATAAATACTCATTAAATGTCAAATTATATGATTAAAACTAGAGAAAAGCTAAAGTAAAAATCTATGTTTTATACATTCTTCTACGCGTTTGTTCACTCAGGACCCAACATCTACAGCCCGAGCGTGGCGGTGTTGAGCGGCGAGCTGGCCGTGCCCTTCACCCTGAGCACCACGGGCCACCAGCTCCTCCTGCGCTGGTCCTCTGACCACGGCACCAACCGCAAGGGCTTCCGCATCACGTACGTGGGTGAGTATCAAAGTATGTATCCCCCCCGATTGGTAATTCTTTCTCAGTCGCATGCGTGTCTCACGTTGCACGTGTGCATCTGTCTGTCCTGGCCACGTGTCCCCCATCCGTATTGTCTGTAAGCCCATGACGTCTTTCCATTTGTTAAATGTTTTGTGCTTGTGTATGTTTTAGACGTTAGCATACTGAGATAAATAATTATGTAATACATGACATCACATACACTTTCACACAGTTAATATTAGACTATAAATATAAAGAATACGATGCTAAATACTATCCATAAGAGCGTGTGTGTGTGTGTGTGTGTGTTTATATGCATACATACAGTATGTATAGTAGACTCTGTCTTTATTTCATTCATTATGACAAACAAATGCAGTGTTGTATGAATTATATTTACGAAAGATTACATCACAAATTACTATTTTTTTTTCTTAATATCTTAAAGCAGTTGGCACGCAGAGGAGTATACTAATTAATAATTCACTTTGTTGTTTCCTTGAAATAATATCAACTCTATACAAATGTTCACACTTGTTTTAATTAATGATGAAATAAAAAACAGCAAGCTTACTCCATTTTGGTTCATTTCTACGCCACACCGTAGCACTTCCAGTATATTTCACATATCTGTGCGTTTATCTGTAGCGATGTACTGCAGCACCCCAGACTCTCCGCAGCACGGCTTCGTGGTTAGCCAGACTGGCGGCCATGTTAACAGCGTCGTGCGCTGGGCCTGTGACCGAGGATACAGGCTGATTGGGAAAAGCATGGCCATGTGCAAGAAGACCGAATTCGGCTATCTAACCTGGGACTCTTCCGTGCCAGCATGCCAAGGTATAGCATCGAATTTAGCAACTCAGCTAGCCTTAGCAGAACTAGAATATTGCTAGCGTTTTAAAAAATAATCTGATAAGTACAAATTTTGCAAAGCCTTAGGACAAAACTAAAATTTTATTCATAGCAATGTGACATTGAATCTGTTGAGTTTAACAGACGTTTCTTCATTATCTATAAATGTTCAAATAGTGTGTTGTGATAATAAGTTCTCTTTAAAAAAATTTAATTCTTCGCCAACGTTTTTTGGTTTCAAGATCAAAATGGTTACCGCAAAACTTTTTTTAAACTTGCCATACATCTTCAGCTTGTTTCTTGTTCCTTCATGTTTCTTTTAAACTCCTTCAAATGTATTTTTCTTACCCAGAAGTCAGCAGCATTATTAACGCAGGGAAAGTTATGCGTATTCAGAGTTGGGTTATGCACCTGCTGCATCTGTAGATCACTCCTCCAAGATGGACAGATTTTTCTTGAGTAGAAGCATCAGAGATGAGGTTTTTCAATCGAGTTCATAAAATAGTAATGTGTTCGCAGGACATAGACCGTTTTATCGTGATTTTAATTTGCTATTTTCATTTTCGCTCTCCTGTAAAGGAAACATGCCCAGGGTATAAAGGACAATCTGATCCTGAAACTGAATACTGAACCTCGTTCGATCTGAATATGATGCAAGAAAAATGGACTTAAGTTCAAGGTCAGAATCACGTAACTCTCTGAATACTGTTAATCTGTAGTTACATCTGAGGTCTGAATACAGCCCTGGGGAGGGGGGTGAAAACTTTTGCAGTCTATGTAATGCCACATACAGTCAGGTCCAGAAGTATTTGGACAATGACAGAGTTTTTGTGATTCTGGCTTTATACACCACCACAATGCATTTGAAATAAAACAATCAAGATATAATCGAAGTGTAGACTTTCAGCTTTATTTTAAGACGTTCCACAAAAATATGGCATTTACCATTTAGGAATTACAGCCATTTTAAGCAAAGTACCTCCATTTTCAGGGGCTCAAAGGTATTTGGACAATTGACTGACAAGAAGTTAATTGACCAGGTGCGGTCCATTCCCTCGTTATTTCAAGACAAATGAAGCAGATAAAAGGTCTGGAGTTGATATCAGGTATTGAGTTGGCATTCGGCAGCTGTTCGACTGGAGCTACCAATATGAAGTCCAAGGAGATCTCAATGCAAGTGAAGGAGGCCATCATTAGGCTGAAAAAATAACATAAATCTATAAGAGAGATAGCAAAAACCTTAGGTGTGGCCAAATCAACAGTTGGGTACATTCTTAAAAAGAAAGAAAGCACTGGTGAGCTCAACAACATCGAAAAGCCTGGAAGACCACGGAAGACAACTTAAAGTGGATGATCGCAGAAGCCTTTCCTTGATGAAGAAAAACCCCTTCACAACAAAAGCCAAGAATACTCAGGAGAAGGTCGGCGTATCGTTGTCAAAATCTACAATCAAGAGACGCCTTCATGAATGTAAATACAGAGGGTTTACAACAAGGTGCAAACCACTGGTAACATTCAAGAACAGGAAAGCCAGATTAGAACATAAAATAAAAGCCTCCCATGTTCTGGAATAAGATTCTTTGGACTGATGAAAACAAAAATAACTTGTACCAGAATGATGGGAATAGAAAAGTATGGCGAAAGAAAGGAACAGCTCATGATCCAAAGTATACCACATCATGTGTCAAACATGGTGGAGGCAGTGTTATGGCATGGGCATGTATGGCTGCCAATGGAACGGGCTCACTGGTGTTTATTGATGATGTGACTGCTGACAGAAGTAGCAAGATGAATTCTGAGGTGTTTAGGGCTATACTCTCTCCTCACATTCAGCCAAATACTACAAAACTGATAGGACGCCGCCTCACAGTGCAGGTGGATAACGACCCTAAACATACTGCGAAAGCAACTCAAGACTTTTTGAAGGCACAGAAATGGAATCTTCTTCAATGGCCAAGTCAGTCATCTGATCTCAACCCAATAGAGCTGCTTTTCACTTACTGAAGACAAGACTGAAGGCAGAAAGACCCACAAACAAGCAGCAACTGAAGGTGGCTGCAGTGAAGGCCTGGCAAAGCATCTCCAGGGTGGAAACTCAGAATGAGAGTTTTGAGAACATGGGCTCCAGACTTCAGGCAGTCATTGACTGCAAAGGATTTTCATCCAAGTATTAAAATTATGGTTATATTTACAATTATGTCACTTTGTCCAAATACCTTTGAGCCCCTGAAAATGGAGGTACTTTGCTGAAAATGGCTGTAATTCCTAAATGGTAAATACCATATTTTTGTGGAACCTCTTAAAATAAAGCTGAAAGTCTACACTTCGATCACATCTTGATCGTTTTATTTCAAATCCGTTGTGGCCGTGTATAAAGGCAAAATCACAAAAACTCTGTCACTGTCCAAATACTTCCGGACCTGACTGTATATTGTACAGATGTAAAGGCAAATTTAGAACCTGTTAAACATGAAGACAACACCAGATTGTGTGTAATGTGACGTGACACGTAGCCTTTTTTTTTTTTTTTTTTTGTTCCTTTCAAACCGGATACCATTGGAGGGGTTTTATTGGTCGACTCATCAGCACAGGAACAGGCGATGTCAAGTGGCAACAGCAGGCATCAATTTCGCCTTTGTTCTTTCTAATTAATACTGTTAAACAACAAAGGGCTCCGCACTCTGTATGCGCTGTTATTAGCATGCTACGTGAGATCCATTGTTGCTTTGATTTATTTCATTAGGTTTTAGTGCTCAATAATTGCACATCTCATTATGTCCCATAGGCTTATTGATGTCCGCTTTGAACAAGCTCCAGCTCCGGTTTGGCTTTCCGGGACTTAATTAAACAATATCTGCCGTGCTGGCTAATCAGAGCCTTGTTTCGATCAAGCATTTTTTTTTTTATGACTTCATTCAAAGGTGAAGTGGGGCAGGGGCGGGGTTTACCTGAATTAATAGCTTAGTGCGTTAAACAGTCAAAGGTTCAGTATCGGGCTTTCCTCTCAGATTTAAACAAGTAGCTGCTAGGAAATGTTTCACTGTGGTGCGGCTCAATCAATGGCATTGACCTGCAGACAGAAGAAATGGCATTTCTTTGACCCGGTTGTGGATAATTGGTCACTGAGAGCCCATGTGTATTTGATGCTACATGATCTGCCGTGCATCAGTGCCATTTTTCAGATGCTGATATCAATACCTAAGCTAGATCCTTAATTATGCATATGAGTAAAGAGCTTTAAAAAAAAAAAAAAAAACTAAGCTCCATCATGAGCATATTTAAAGTAAAAATCCGAACAACAGACATTATTATAGCTCTGCAGCCATATAGTTACGATTTCTCTCTGTGTGATATTTACAATATTCACCATATTTCACACTGAAATTCCTGTTCTAGGAAATTTTATTTCCCACAATACACTCGAAAATCCCACTGAATGTCGTTTGAGGGAAATATCAAACAGATAAAATAACGTGTGAAATTCAACATAAATAATCATATGATGATTATTAATATATACATAAATACATATGCTGTATATATATGCAGACACGTACCTTTCCTTGCATAAATAAAATGATATCATGGAAAGCTGCCTTAAACAAGCTTTGGCTATTTCTGTTATTTCGTTTCTATAGTAACACCTCATTCCTGGTGGCTCATATGGCGGATCGCATAATCTAAAACTAATAATAAATGGACTGCGGGGAAAAAAGTGTTGTTATTTAACAAGAAAAAACATAAGTCTTGATGTTTATTAAACATTTATGGAAGGAGTCTCCAATGTCAAGAGAGAGAAAAAGAAAGGCTGGTGAGGGAACAACTGCTTATAGCTGCTATAATGTAAGTGAGAAAAGGATCTTATTTCGTGGACGTCCCACAACCTGGATGTAGCTATAAATGGATAAAAACTATATGTTGTGTTGTTGTGTTAATGATAAAAAGAGTACTTGTTGGCAAATTGCTGTGGTATAAAAGGAATAAAAGACTTCCGGACAGGCTGTTATTGGAAAATAAAATATGTTAGGGTGGTAACAGTAACTCCACTTCATTTTTTTTTTTTCCTTACTTGATATCGTGTAATATTTACGACAAGCTAATTTAAAGTATCCTTTAAATACTGTGTACTGTACTTTTCCTCCAGCACCAACTGGACCCCAATTAGAGAAAGAAGTACCTGATCCAGTCTTTGCCAAAACAGTCTCATGTGATTAGAGTCTTGTGTACTGAGAGAAGAATTAATTACGTCCTCCTTTTTCCCCCAGCTGTGTCTTGCGGCATGCCAACGGCTCCCGTGAACGGAGGCGTACTGGCGCCTGATTACTCGGCAGGCACACGGGCTATGTACTTCTGCAACGAAGGTTTCCGTCTCTCCTCTAAAGAGGTGACAAGCACAGTGTGCCAGGCTGATGGGACTTGGAGCAACCACAACAAGATCCCACGCTGCACTGGTGAGGCATGATGAAGCCGCACGTCTCCTCATGTCCACGGCTTCATCAGTACAGTTGGCATTCCTGGTTTGAACAGTAATTAGTCCTGTCGAGGCGAAAGACACCTTTAACTGTTTTGACGGTGCATCTGCATACGGAGCGATTAGTCTTCATTAAGCTTCGTTAGGTTTCGTGTTACTTAAAAGTTGAGGACGTAGAACTTTGGATTTTTGAGTTCATCCAAGTCGATTTAGTTGAAATGTTTGTGGTTCGCTGGAAAAGTAATATCTTATCAAGTGAAAAAAAAACAAAAAAGACTTGAGCATAACTGAATTGATCTAATATTCCTCAGTATGATATTATTATAAAACAAATATAAGAATGTAAAGCCTGTTTCTGGAATTTGGTTGGATAACCCGGTTGCTTTGCGCTGCCCTGCACCGGGTTGGCATCCCTCTCCTGGGATAGAAAATCCACCGTATTCAAGATAAGACAAGTCGACTAGTCTCTTCCAAGGAACCTGATTCAGGACATTATCACTGCATTAGTGCCGATAAATATATACAACGGCAAAGAACGTGTCAAATCACACTGCAGTTAACAGCCACACAGGCTACAGATTACATTTCAAGCTTCAAGCTGTTAATGAGGGAAATAAATAAATGAAATAATTGACTGTGAAACTGAGAACGCGCAGCATGGAAGCTTTTGTCCATCACCATAGCCCTCCTTGCACGCTCGTTCTTTTGCATTCTTTGCAGTCTAAAAGGCAAACAGGAATGAATTTAATTATGTTCAGTGTTGTTAAATGGCTGTGTGTGTGCGTTATTACACAAGCATTATGCTTATATTGTAAAAGTCAATCAGTAAGTGCAATATTGTGTAAAATTCGGTAACGCTTTTTATGCAGGCCAGGTATAATGACCAATAAATACATTCATAAGCTTTTATAATGTAGGGGAGCATGATGATTCGTTATAATACACTAGGAATACTGCGTATTTGTATTAGTGCTAGATATTAATTCATAAAAGATAAAAAATGTTATATAAAGTGTGGTGTTTTTCTTTAAGATAACAGATTATACTGTGTATAATGGCTTATAAATGAATTATAATATATTATGAGTGTGTCCATAATTCGTTACAGAAAAGGTCTTTATAGAAAGTGTTTCTGAAAATTCATGGATTGTGACGGGTCTAGGTTGTGGTAGTTATTTAATATAGTAAGATTATTTAATATATGAGATAATATATACGATTATTTCATATATGAGCTAAAGAACCATTTTATCCCACAGTCATGGTGTGCCCTAGTATCGGCTCCTTCACGCTGGACCACGGAAAGTGGAAGATTGTTAACGGATCTCGCTACGAATATGGAACCAAGATCGCCTTCAGCTGTAACCCCGGTTACTACCGCCTTGGCCCCGCCCACATCCACTGTACATCTAATGGGACGTGGAGCTGGAGGAATGAAAGGCCGCGCTGCAAGAGTGAGTTCAGAACTGATCTCGTTACCTAATGCGCCATGACTGTGGTTAACACGCCCCATATATTTACAACTTTAACCGCCTTTAACTGTTTATTGCAGGTTGTCTGTCAGCATTGTTTTTATGGTCTGACAAAGCAGAGAGCAGGACTAGAGGCTCTAATGCTGAATGTACAGGATGGGGGGGAGGGGGGTGCAGGACGATACTGGAAATGTTTAATAATCGGTGCTAAACCTTGATTTTGGAAACAGATCAGAGAACAGACAACTGGCATAGTTGCATAATTTGAAACATATTTTACCCCAATACTTATATTTTATTTCCATGGATAAAACTTATCCTACAAATGAGAACACTAACAGCAGCTTATGAAAAATATTCCACATTATGAGTCTAGTGATTGCTGTAGGCTACGGATAAATTAGAAAAAGCAGCAGAGAGCTTATGATTGCACCTGAGAAAGAAAAACAAGATCAATACTCATTACATTTATTTATGATGCATTTATTTATGAGGCATTTCATTTTTGCAAAATTAAAATTAATTTAAAATTGAACTGTTTTATTTGGATCTTGTTGATAACTCAAATGCAAGGGGAAAAGAAACAGTTTTTCGGCTGTGTACTTTATCAGCTCCTTCGTCGCTTCTCTGTGCTCGGACTTGAGGTTTCTACCAATCACAGGCGATCATGGCGCACATGGGGCGATGACGTGAGCTAACTCTTAAGCCACGTCTAGACTGAAGAAGCTCATGAGTCGTGTTTTTTTTTTATTCATGCGGAGCTTTCAAAATGTGTAGTCGGTGAGGAAAAAGTTGCTACGATAACATAACATCCTTTCTCTTACAAAACGATATTTTGTTCGAATTATTTTTAGATATCATCCAGCCTTAGTGTAGGTCACCTACAGTACATGGTCCAGAAGCTTCTGAACTGAACTCGGCACCGTGTGATAGCATCACCCACGTCCTTATCGTTGGCAGGGAAGCAGTCAGTGACGGCCTTTACCTCCTTCGATAAAGTCGCCGCGCTTTGCTTGCATGTGCGCTAGAAAGTCAAAGCCGTTTATCAGCGTCGTCAGCCCAGCGTTGTGTGAAAGATCAATCATCTACCATATGCAAAGACAGAGTGACCGCGAGAACGGCACACTGGCAGATGTAGGTGAGACTTTCCCAAGAGAAAGGCAAAAATTTCCAGGCGTCTTATCACTCGTCTGGCTCCGAGGGCGAGAAAATCTGTACCTTTTTTTTTTTCAGGGGAAAGTGGCTTGGCTGTAGAGCTCTGGCTCTGACTATAAGAGTAACAAAGCTCGTATGTTGACATCAAGTCTGCATGTCGTGTTTATCTCTACTCCTCACTTCGGAAAAGCGTTTTGATCTGCGATGTGATACAGCGTGTTTGAGCGGGACTTGCTTGCTTTTACCCGAAAGCAATAAATCCGAGACATGATCAAGATTAGTCAGCTCTTCTTGTGTTCTCGCTCTGTTTTTAAGGGGGCAAAGAGAAGAGATGAATAAAAAAAAAAACCCAGACCATTAAATTGGGTGTAAATTACAGCTGTACCTTTGACATTGTGATACTTGCCAGCTCATTCCTCTGCTTCTATATTGCCTCTTACTGCAGTTATTTCTTGCGGGATGCTGCCCACTCCTCCTAATGGGAAGAAAATTGGAACTCAGACGACCTTCGGAGCGACGGCCATTTTCACCTGTGACGCGGGCTACATTCTGGTCGGCTCGACAGTACGCGAGTGTCTGGCGTCGGGGCTGTGGAGCGGCTCTGAGACCCGCTGCCTAGGTACCAAAACCCAAAATAAGGAAAGAAACGAATGAAATTGAGTAGGTCATAGTCAGTATGATTTCATTCTTTCCGACTAATTAGCTTTAGTTCAGTGTTTGTTTGCAATGTTTGCATTTATGGTGAGGGTTTTTTTTTTTTTTTTTTTTAACTTTAGCTTTATTAAACGTTATTAAACGTGTCTGCAAAAAATGTTTTAGACTCAGACTTGGAATGGCTGAAAGCAACTTTGTGTGAAACTTTTTTTCTCAGTGTTATATAAAGTAATATCTCCGTAGTGTAAGAGGGTTGGAAAAAAAACATCTCATCACTCCAGACTCCAAGGATACGGCTGCATATGAATACGTAATTTGGAACGAACTGAAATCCCACTGGATGCAAGAAAAAGTCACACAAGCTGGAGGTTTTTACTTCCGTATAGGTGCGAAGGCTCGTGGGACAAACAGTGAACCTCATGGGACAAGCAAAGCCTCACTTACATCATCCTCTTGAGTAACTGCCTGGTCAGGATCACGGTTAAAATTAGGCTACTACTTTCTTCATATTTTGGGAAACAGAACCAACTACATTTGTTAGAAAATATGTGTATATGTGAGATGACAGTGGCTCAGCAGAGTGTTTGAGCTCTCCTGGTGAGGGGAGCGATTGTATCATCAGTCACTAGGTCCCACAAGCTGCTCCACTCCGGATCCAACCCAAACACACACACACACACACACACACATTCCCATTCCTCATGCTGTCTTTGAGCTGAGCCATAATTTTACATTATGCTTTCCATCATGAGATCCATCAAGGCAGAGTCTCAGCTCTCCCCAAACACCTGCCTTATGCAGAACAGATGCCACAACGCCTTTACGCAGCAACACCATCTTGCTCCATTTTGTATGCGGCACCTTGACACAACTTTAGCAATCGCTCATCTCCATCACGCGATTCTGCATGCGTTGATTCGAAGCAGCGTCCGCAGCAGGAAGTGTCAGCGTCGCTGGTGTTGCCCTGAGTTTGTGTTTTCTCGGACCGTGCAGCACCTTCTGCTGTTAACTGCTTTCCTGAGGCTCTAATAAGAATAATTATATTATACCGCTTCACTGTTGAATCCTCTAGTATGTAGTAAAATTTCACTGTAATCCAGGTTGTGTTTTTCACTCTTCAGCTGGCCACTGTGGCGAACCAGAGCGGATTGTGAATGGTCAGGTGATCGGCGAGAACTTTGGCTACAGGGACACGGTGGTGTATCAGTGCAACCCAGGCTTCAGACTCATCGGTTCTTCCGTACGAATCTGCCAGCAGGACCACAGCTGGTCAGGACAACTGCCATCCTGTGTGTGTGAGTGTTCAGCCTCCTTTGGGTGTCCACTGGCATGTCCAGATTTTGATCCATGGAGCGATGCTAAAAATGGTTTGACTCAGATTCTCTAATGAACATTTAAAACATTATTTCTTTTAAATCTCATTTATTATTGATATAGAAATTGGTATACATTTGTATTAGGGGGTTATTAGGTGTATTAGGG
>CM040996.1:2276601-2298539 GCA_022985145.1 Pangasius djambal | reverse complement strand
CACACACACACACACACACTCTCTCCCTCTTCCGCCATCTATCTCTCCTTCCATCCATCTCCACACACCCAGCTGTTTCCCTCGATTCACACATCTGCCGTTTCTGACCTCATAACCAGAAGCATTTCATCTTTTCTCTCTCCGCCTCATTCATCAACCCTGGACGTTCTCACTGGATCTCGAGAGGAAGGAATGAGGAATCATTCTCGCGTGCCTGCCTCTGTTCTCTTTCAGCCTTAATTCCTCACTATCGAGTCGCGTTCCACGTTTTCGCACGTTTCCACGTGGTTTTTTTGTATATTTAGTGGAGAGTGAAGCCTGTTTTTGAGAAAACCTATCCCTGGTCCTCTTGAAAACTGACCCTGAAAATCACCCTGTGGTTAAAATAATAATAATAATAAAACCTAGTGCCTAACGTGACGTATGGAATTGCGCAGTCGTCCCACAAGGAATTCGCAAGGAAGCCTTCTATGTGTAAGCAGATGTTGCAATAATTAGCCCCTCCCCCCAGATGACCCCAGAATCAAACGCAAATATTCGGGCCGAGTGTGAAAACGCCGTCTTCCTTCTCTCTTTCTCTCGCACTCTTTCTGAGTTCCATGTGCACGTTTTCCAACATATCCACGTCTTCCAGCACGCTTTGCCAGCGGAAGAGTTCGGTCCTCTTCTCTCTGCAAGATCTCTGCCACCCTTAGGGCTTTGTTAGAGCTGTACCATGTTTCACTTCTAAATCACATGACTTGCTGACATGAATCTTGCCATGGATCGAAGGACTTTCATCTAGTGCAAAGCAGAAACGGGATCAATACAGAGCTTGCACAAGCAGGTGTGTCGGAGTTAAGCCCGCTTCTCTTAACCTCTTGTTTTGTCACAGAACAAGACTCGGAGCTTGATCACACACTCTTAAACGTGTGTTTAAATTTAGCAACGGATGTGTTGTTATTTATTTTCCTTTAACAGCAGGAGACAGGAGTGTTTTATTCTTTACTTCACGTAACTAGACACACTCATTTCTGTGCTTTGGGAGTCTCCTTATTTACAAGGACCAGTCATTTTTTAACATTTTGTGCCACCTTTAGTATCATAATTGATAACAAATGTGACAAGACTAATGCCTGAGGGCTTGTGCACAAAGTATTCATCCCGCGGGTGACAGTTGAGCCCTGGAGGAGGTTTTAATTGAAAAGGAGAGTGAAGAAATGCAGACGGGGTCGTCTGAGGGCATGAACGGCGATGCTCAGTACGTGATAGGTTCAGATAGTCGGCAGCTCGGTGTTAGTGCCTTCCTGAAAAGGAGAGAGATTTTAGTTTTTTTTAACCATTTTTCCCTGCCATGACGCTCCTGCCGCCTGGAGAAGCTCCATGCTGCTTAGTATCCTGCAGCCGTGCATCCGAGTATGTGTGTTTGTTTGTGTGTTTGCCGCTGGCCCCGGTGCTTGTCATGTCACTGTTCCTGATGCTGATGTTAGGCAGCCGGTGCTCCAGGGTCAGCAGTACCTGTGTACGTAGACGGGTCTCACACAAAAACAGCAGCAGGAGATGGACATCAGGTTAGAAGCTCTTTTCTGAACATTCTCGCTTTGCAGCAGAAACACAAAGGGCTGCTCGAGGGCAAAACATTAAACCATTTTATTCATAAATTCATAAAGGACAGCTTACATTTGGAACTTTCAAAGATATAACACTAGTTACGTAGGGAAGGTTTTTCATATTCACTGTTATGCAGGTGTTTAACTTGGTTTCATCGAGATACATTCAGATTGAATTAATCTCCACACAGTTCGAGCCTAAAACAAGAACGGGAACAAACAAATCAGGTGACCTGATTAAGCAGTGGGAAAGAGACTGGCGATTGCACTATAACGTAACATAAAGCAAGAGAAAATTATGTTTCCTTTCTAGAATAAACTGCATAGTAATAGGAATATGCAAATGAACAGGCTAATATTCAAATAAAAAGCTATGAAGTACTTAAATTCAGAGTATTCCGAGTTGGCGACTGAAGTTCAAAAGTTACGGCAATATTTACGTGGGGAAAGTTACACATATTCAGAGTCGGGTTATGCACCTGATTAAGTGGATTTTCAGGGTGTGCCATTCAGATTATGTGAACGTGTAGCTCCATATGCAAGGTTGCCAGATTTTTCTTGAATAGAAACATCATAGACGTAGAGTTTTTAAATAGAACTAGGAAACCACCATCTTTAAACACAAGTGCTTGTGTGAGGAAGCAACTAAATTTTAAAAAAGATTATTACACCAATATACCATGGAGAATATTGTTATAAACCTGTGATTCGCTTAGCAGGCGGAACTGTTGTCAGGGGAGATGATACTGAAAATGAATCAACACTTTTTGCCCCATCAGAATTCTGAATTCACCAGCGCTATGATATAAATGTAATAAGATTCTGAAGGTATTTCCATGTTGCCGAATGTTAGCATAATGAACTGCGTACGTGGCTTTCAGTCACTGTGCTGCTGTAATTAAGTTTTATTTGCTATAAGGACAACTGAGCAACCAAGCCATAGCCCATTTTCTAAATCGTAAAATCTCACCTAGGGCCTTGGCACTAGATACAGTACAGCTTTTAGCTGAAGTGGAAGAAATGCAGAATAAAATTCAAGAGTAACCTGAATAATCGCAAAATAACAGAGAAATGCCTTTTGTTACGGAAAACGTTGTCCCACGCTCCAAGTGCTCTGTAGTTTAATTCTGAGTTCTGAATGCTGATGAGGACAGTTTAAGCATTAACCTCTCACTACTTGTCCTTAACTCAACTCTGAACACAGCCCATACTGCTGTTCTCATATTCAAGGTCACTTTCCAATTTTCTACAGAAAGTTAAGGACGCTGGGAGTAGGAGGAGAGATAGTTGACAGAAAAGGTATGTTATTAGTAAGGCTTTGAAAGAGGGCGATGAAGAAGAGTCAGCGAGAGCTCAGGAACGGTGAATGGGCTGGAACGAAAGAGCCTAATGAGCTGAAAAAAGGCTCCGCTGTGTTTTTTTTTTCCCCTCTTTTTTTTCCTGACAGTTCTGTTCTGACTGGGTGGCATTGGGTTTGTTGAGGAGTCAGCGTCCATGAAGAGCAGGGCCAGTGTGTGTGTGTCTGTGTGTGTGTGTGTGTGTGTGTGTGTGTGAGAGCTCCTCAGCTTCCGAGGAGAATGCCCCAGACTTCTAACAGACTGAAAAATGAAGTCTAGAGAAAACATAGAGGTAGAAACAACAATTGTGGTCATGTCAATCATTTTTGAATGGATCTATAACATGTCTACTCGTAAACTGTAGCAGTGAAAAGTGTCAAAATTCAACAAAACTATTTATTTAATTGTTTTTTTTTTTTTCCCACACGTAACCAGTGCATTATCTGAAACTTTGATGACGGCTCTGTTTCTATTCTGAGTTTGGTAAATTAAGTACAAAAGATATATCAGTAGTTTTGTGGAGAATTCAGAATCAGGTTACACACACGCTTAAGTTGATTTCCTGGGCTCTCCATTTAGGTAATTTTTTAGGCAAATTACCTCTTTGTTATTTCTTGAGTCAAAGTGTTTTTCAGTAGAGTCTAGACCACCACTTTTAGCACTTGCCATAAAACCTGAAAAACACAGGGATAGAAAATGCGGACTGAAGAAAGAAATAGCATTGTTGTTTTTTTTTCTCTTTGCTGTGAAAATGTAATTTGATGTAACCTAAAAGCAAGAGATCATTTAAAAATGGAAAATAAAAAAAGACTAATACAATGAAATAAATATCTACTGTATTGCCAGTATGTTGCTGCATGAATATTTCTAGTTCTAATTATCACATTAATCACCACAAGTGTGTTTCAATGGCTTGGTTTGGCTTGGTTTCGATGCTCATTATTCAACGTATAAAATAGCACTTGATCCAGCGCAGTTAGCATTTTTTTAATATTGTGCTCCAGTTTTTTTTTTTTGGATATAAATACGATACTGTGTCATGTTTATATATCTAATATTGGCCTCAAAAAGCATGCCATAGATGACCTGTATTGATTAAAATCCACAATTCTGTTGCTGAGAACTGAGAAGTGTACTTCCATTGATTTATAAAGAAAAGCCGAATTAGCCAAAGGATGAGGACAAATCTGCGGTGCGTTCATGCTGTTCATGGTCCTGCAGCGCTTACAAATTAATTACAGGCTAAATTCTTGTCCTGTGTGTGAAGTGCACAAGCTTCATGCCCTCTGAGAGCCTGAATGTGTGATTAAGCAGAATTTCATGTGGGTCATGGGCGAATGACGACTTATTTCCGGTCGCTGCATCCGGATTGCTGCTTTACAGAGATGATTTGTGCTTGTCATTTATGCCATTTAGCCTTAGGATGATAATTGGTAGCCTGGTGTTTTTCACAGTGTAATTTCTAAAAGGTTATTCTTTTTTCTCCCAATCCAGCAAATTTATATTCAATGCTGATGGCCTAGTTTGTTATTTAATGTTATTTTGCTATTATGCTATTTTAAAGGATCAAATTTCTCAAGCAAATTATCCTTCACTAATTTACATTGTTGTTGTTGTTGTTGTTGTTGACTAAAGCAGTAACAGCATAGTGTGAATTCAGCTATATATAGACATCATCTGAGGGGGTGTGGTCACATCAAAGATGAAGTTGACCCCAAAAATCTTTGGGTTTGAGCTGACAGGAAGGCTATGTTAACAACAATAATCACTCTTTACAGCGGTGGTGAGCAGAAAAGCATCTCAGAACACACACCATGTCAAACTTTGATGGTAAAGTTAAACCACGCCTCTACAGAATATGGAAATCTTTAGAAATCAGAAATGTTTTGTGTGTTATTATGTCGTATTTTATTTTATTAATAGCAAGAAAGCTTAGACAATACGGCCATTCAAAAACTGTCCCAGTATATCTGACTTCACCCTAAACAACAACTTGACTATTTTTGTACAGACGCAATCATAGTTGGTTATTGCTGTGAGTGTACACGATTTTTTTTCACCAAGTTCCTTTTTTATGGCTGGGGGTGTGGCATTCAAAAGATGTCACTAAGATTTATATGAATAGTAATCAAGTGTAATCTTGTCTGCCTTAAGGAGCTGTCAGGAAGTGTTTTATAAAATACATAGAGCGTAGTGCATAAAGTGCATAAAGCGATCGTTCCAACTCTTGACACATGCTATAAAGTGTTTATAACATGATCATTTCAGTCTCCAAGTGTTACTGATTGCTCTCCTTTTTAGGTAATGGAATGATCTAGATAATTAGATAACGAATTAATAATTAGCAGTATTACTGAGCCAGGAATGAGGAAATAACAGTTTTTGGTTATGGAATCATGGATTTTTGGAACTTGTGCTATATTTTCTAAATACATATGATAATGCTGCTACATCATACAGCTTCTCACGAAAGCTCATTTCTAAGCAAACTGCTAGAACTTGCTCCTTTGCTCGGATTCCCAGCAGGAAGCCATGTAGGAACGCAGGAATGTCCGGCACAGAAATCCTCCGAGATTGGCACCCGCTGTCTACCCAGGCAGGCAATCCATCCGAGACTAAATCCCTAACAAGCAAAGCACGGGCCCTGCAGAATCTCACAAGCAACATGGAGCTCTGGAGTTTCAGATTTCTGGATCACTGACAAAGACGTCAGAAAAAAAACTGTGATCTTTTTCGATTAATAGCTATTTAATCAAAATTTATATTCAATCACCCAATACTCATTCACATCCAGATTTATTGGCACCTTTCATAAACATTTGTAGAAGGGGGATAGTTTCAATTTAACACAATATTTTAGTTAAACGATAAAGTTTTTTTAAAAAACTGGTTTTAAAATGATTCCAGAATTAATAATTAGTGGAGGATTTCTCGCCATCCTCCCCACTGTAATATCCCATGATGCCACTGATGACAGAGATATTTTACTGTAATTATAAGTGTACCACAAAATTTAACATTTAAAAATAACAATAATATTTAATAAATAAATAATAGAAATTATTTAAATTTTTTATAGATTATATGTATGAGTACCAATAATTTTGCTCACAGGTTTTGATATAAATAATTTTTTTTAAATAGGATAAATAATAAAATAATCTTTTCAAATGGAAAATTGGAATTAATATTAATAATAATAATAATAATTTGTAGTTTAATACATTTAAATTCAACTCAATTTGCTTTACAAAGACAAAACGACAAGTAAAAAAACAGCATCAGGGAAAGAGACGGAAATAGAGAAAGTAAAAATGTAGCAGAAGAAAATTCATAATTCTAAAAATAAAAACGTAATTAAGATAAAAGAATAATAATGAACTGGAGACTCATTGTGTGAATCATTGTTGTTTTTTTTTCTCATTTTATGATTTAGTGCCAATAATTTTAGTATTAATTATTTTCACCACCAGATTCATCAGCTGTGTGAACAATATAATATGACATCTCCAAAAGCCCAAAAGTGTGTGTGTGTGTGTGTGTGTGTGTGCAGGTGTGTGTACAGGTCATAACTGAGCTAAACATTCTCTTTGTAATATAAATATGACTGTAAAGAGAGATGAGTGCATGAAGGTTCTTCCTGGAACAATATATATTATATAAAATAGGTCATTTAGATCCATGTAGAGTGTACATGTCTGTATGATGAATGGGCAGGGTAAAATGTGGACGTCTGTGTGTATGCATGTGTGTGTGTGTGTGTGTGTGCGTGTGCGGGCATGTGTGTGTAGGTGAGACAGCGGGTGAGTGCGGTGACCCGGGAACACCAGCTCACGCCACGCGGGAAGAAGGAACCTTTCATCAACGTGTCAAAGTTCGCTTCACCTGCACCACGGGCCACACGCTGTACGGCTCAGCCGAGCGCATCTGCTTTCCCAACGGCACCTGGTCAGGAAAACAGCCCACCTGCAAGCGTAAGACCTTCTATATATATATACCTGTGTATACTGTGTGTGTGTGTGTGTGTGTGTGTGTATATATATATATACCCAAAAACGAAATGCATGCATTCTTTTTCCTTAGTTTCCTTAATGAACCCTGCGACCAAATTTAATCACCCCAAATATAAAATCTCACCATTTGTTTTGCTATGACATTAATAATAATAAATGAATAAGATTAATAATAATAAATCCCACCCCCACAGCTGAAACCTTCAGATGGTTGTTAATTATAAACTGCTTAATGGGCAAGTTTATTTTACATTTTACAATGCTGAACAGCTAGTTAACAGCTCAACCAGCAAAACTATATAATCTGACAGATTTTGCTTACTACTTCTGTACGTAAGCTGTGTTATTAGTATCAAAAGTGTTATTTGAATGTTACTGTATAAACACGTTATTTGTACCAGCAGTTTCAATAATTGTTGTATGAATAATAATCCCGAAAACTCGTCACAATTTCCTTTGACTTTCTGGTTTGTTCAAATAGCTAGGAACTGAAATAGCTTAGCCTAATTATGGACTTTTATTGGTCATATTATTTTATTTTGGCTCTACCCAGACCCAAAAGTCACATCGGCACACGTTTTCACATATTTTCCCATATTTTAAGATTTCTCTGTTTACGCAAGGTCCATATTCTCAAAGTGAGAGCATGGGTGTCATTTTGCTTTTTTTTTAAATTCCAAAGATGATAAAACTTCAATTTTGATCAGTTAAAATAAAAGCATTTCTCCTTATATGACAGTATACGATGGTTCACAGATTTTTGATTTTGCAACAACTGATACAGTACTTTTTTAAAGGCAAATATTAAAATCTCTCTTAAATATGATTCTACTGCAGATTTGGAGTAGGCCTACAGTAGACACTGGGAGTGGTAGGTAAAACACTGTGATCATGAGTACGGGCTGCTTTCACTTAGTTTTTAACATATTTGAAAAATAAAAACACAGACATGAAACTATGTTTGATTTTTTAAATGATACACTGTCACAGATTTACATATTTGAATTACAAGTTGGGGTAGCGCGTGTAGCAAAATGTTTTTTTGTCCATAAATTAAAGTCCGTGTGCAACGGCCTTCAGTAATTAATCCGAGAGACAGATTGTATGGTACTACACAAGAACTCCCATCATCCACCACTCATATGTATACTGTATATGACAGGATGTCGTATATTTGAAGTTGCGATTAATTTAAAATTGTTTTGGCCCCAGGTGTTTTACTGAGCTGGTGACATATGCATGCTGCTTGCATTCTTGGTGGCAGATTAACTAAGAGAAGCACTGATTACAGCTATTCCAGTGACCATTTGCGCTGCTTTGGTGGCCAATTTAGAGAGCGATCTAATGGGAACGCGGAAACAAACAAACACAAGCACACCATTCGCACGGTGCCTAGTTAACATACAGACGGCGCATGTGTTCCGGTCAGCAACTCAAATGGAGGGTCTGAGGTATTTTGCCATGATGAATTTTCACACATCTTAATGTCCAGTTAGTGGGAATAATTTTTAATTAATTTTAAATGAATTTTACTATATATTTACAGCATTTAGCAGATAACCTTATCCAGAGCAGCTAGATATGGCCCCATATGGACGGCCCGAAGAACCGTTTGGATTGCTGGGGATGGTGCCACCTGGGGGCTGTGGAGATAGCTTGGGGATCACATATGGGGAGCTGTACTGTAATGGCTTGGGACTGCAATTGCTGTGGTGGCTTTGGGGCTGAGGTTGCCACGAGCAGCTTCGTACTCAGGACTCCATCAGTGGACAGTGGATAGATTTTAACCAAGCGGACTTCTTGCGAAAACTGTGATGAATTTATTGTTTGCACAATTGGGTTCCCTATTGAGCCTGGTTCCTCTCAATGTTTCTTCCTCATATCATCTCAGGGAGTTTTTCCTCACCACCGTCGCCACTGGCTTGCTCATTAGGGATAAATTCACAGTGATAAATTCAAATATTTACAATATATTTTTTGTGAATCCATTTGTTTCTGTAAAGCTGCTTTGTGACAATGTCCATTGTTAAAAGTGCTATACAAATAAAATTGAATTGAATTGAATTGAATAGAAAAGTGCCTTTCCAAAAGTGCCTATGGTACAGATGCCAGTAGTTCTCGCACGAATAGGCCATGGTTTAAGAACAGCACAAATCTAAAACCCTGTTAGAGAAGGGTTAGTGTGAGAGGTGGTACAGCAAAGAGGATAGTACTAGTACTTGTTTTTTTTTTAAGTTCTCTACTGCACTCAAAAAAATGCTGAAAACTCCATGCTTCATTTCTTTAATCACATCCTGGTTATTTGAGAAATCAACTTGTTACACAAGAATGTGGTTGTTTTCCATCCAGCTCCCTTATGCGCATTTGAAAAGGCGAATAAAAAACCTGAAAGGAGAAGTACAAAACTCTGGAAAAAAGCACCTAAATATCACCGAAAAATTACATCTTACATTTATTTGGCTGAGGCTTTGAACCAGAGCAACTTACAATTGAGACAAGACACAGCTAAGTAGTTGAGGGTCAAGAGTCTTGCTCAAGGACCCAACAAAGGCAGTCTGGTGGTGCTTGGTGGTGCTGGGATTTGAACTCGTGACCTTTCCGATCAGTAGCCTAACCACTAAGCTACCACTGGGCTCAAGTGGGCAAAAACCTAAGGTGAAAACATTGGACTACTGATAATGCTGAGAGGTGAAAAAAGTGAAAGAGTGATAGGCATCGTTTTCAGCTAAACGGTGATTTAGGGGGTGTATTGAGATACTGTATATCTGAACATAAACATGGCCACAGAGAACATTCAAATGTTGGTGTTTTGACAGATGAGAAAATGAAAGAATTTTTCCAGTTAGTGAATGAAATCAACATAGAATGCAGTCTGGGGATGCAGACCCTACAAAGGGAGTTTCACACGATGCATGAAAAATGAAACATGCAACCTAACATGAAAATTAATAATGTAACTGTACAACAAGAGACAGGTTCATAAACCAAAGAAACTAAGAGGATAATGAGCAGTGGGTGTGGTCAGGGCAGAGACAGAGCAGGAATAAGTGAAACGGGAGCTGAGGAAGGCCCCATCAAATTGTTACACTCCCAACTTGCTCCCTTGCCCCCTTTCAGTATTGTTTTTAATATAACCTTGTAGTCTTGCCCTCATTACTAGCCTCTCGGGGAACCACAGTCACTATCTTAAGGGTTGCTCCATTAACATTTTAACTCAAGTGAAGTTTGCTAGATGACCCCTTGGAGGGCCAAGCGATCGACTCAACATAGGAGTAGAACTTGCCCAAAATAATCGCAATCTGAAGCAATTTTATTTTGGGATGAAAAAAATATCAGGAAAAGGTGTTTGTAAAGGTACACCAGAGCAATAACATGCTTTAAAATAATGAACAGTTTTAATCACAGCATATGACTTGCTCAAAGTCTGGCTTATTTACCAAATTAGCGCTAGATAGCAAGGGCAATTGAGCTCCTATTTTAACATTTGTTCCTTACCTTTTCTTACTTCCCTTGTTCAGCAAGTGGCCACTTGCGCAACTTGGTAAAGGCAAGTTGTCAAGGGAATCTTAAAAAAAGTAATGAAACGAGGTATCTCTGTCTGAAATCATGCCCTAATCTCTATTCCGTACAAAGTGCAACATGCATTATGTTGTGATGCGGGTGTACTCAAGTACATCGCTTGGACAAAATACTATATAGTGGTGCATTGTGGGATCTCAAGAGTGCGCAGGAGATTCTACACTATACTTCCAGATATGATTATAAAATGGCAGGACTTACTAACTAGGACACTATATCATGGATAGGGTGTGGCTTTTAGCCATACTAACAACTAACATCTGGTACTTATTAATACAGTATGCAGGACTATGCATTACCTTTCTTTAATGCTTGTGCGAAAGAGTGATGGGGCATTATGCTATCACTCTGATTTTCTAAGACTGGGTTATAAAGGTAGTGTATTTTTTTTTTTTTTTGCCTTCACTGTAAAAAAGCATCCATAAAATCTTTTTCTCACTCTGACACAGATTTGCACATTGTCAATGCTCTGACTCCCTGAGGGTTCTGAACTCTCTGGAGCCTAAACGTTTTGCTACATGACTTTGATCTAGCAGCATGTCTCACATTAAATCCCATCATACCCTGGGAGATTTCTTGACACATTTAAACCCCTCAATTTAACACTCATGCTCTGTTAACCATTTAGCAATAAATCTCTCAGGATAATAAAATCTTTTCCGAATTTTTATAAAAAATACCTAATATAGAACATCCATACTGTTTGCTACTCTTTGTGTAAAATGACCTGACAGTTATCTCTGGAATTTGAGTTTGAAAGTAGGAAAAGGTGAAAGGTTTTTGATCCGCTTATAATAAAATAAATTGGATTAGAGCGTAAGGGTTGACTCACTCAGCCTGTTAATATGCGACTGGATTGAATTTTGATGAAAAACGGAAAAGTGAATTTAATAACCTGAAATGATGTTGTTTTTTTCCCAAACATCCAAAAGATTCCTGAAATTCCTGACTACTTGATTGATATTTATCCTGAAATTGTTATTTGGTTTAAAAGGAAGCAGGCATTTTTTGATAATTATGCCGTAATTACAATCTGATGAAGCTAACACAAACACACTGCTAACGTTATTCTCTCTGTCTCTCTTTTTCTCCCTGTTGCTACCTTTCTATTAACCTTTCACTCTCTCCCTGTCTCATTGCGATGTTTCTGTATAAAGCTCACCGTTTTCCTCTACCCATCTGTTTTCCTTTATCTCTCTCTTATTCTGTTTCTCTCCATTTATATCATTACTCTGCTACTGTATAAATCTCTCCGTTTTCTATCTGCTCTCCTTTCTGAATATCTCCATTTATATTCATCTCTCTCTCCATTTCTTGCTCTCTTTCTCTGCCCCCCTCTCTCTCTTTCTCTCTCCCTACCTTCCTGACACTCTCTTTTTTGCTCTCTCTACTGATCTTTCCATCACTCTTGTTTTCTAAGCCTCTGTGTGTTCCTTGCTCCATGTCTCTCTGTCTATCCCTGTCTTTTTCTGTGTGTCTATCTCTCTTTCAGTCTCTCTCTCTTCCTGTCTCTTTCTCTGTTTTTCTCTCTCTCTCGTTCTGTCTCTGTGGCTCACATTCTGTCACTATTTTCTTCCTCTCTCTGACTTTTCTATTTTTCCACCCCCCCCCCCTCTCTCTGTCTCTCTTCTTTCTTCCTTTCAATCTCTCTCGTTTTCTTGCTCTGTACATGTGTTCCTTTCTCCAAGTCTCTCTCTTTCCATCTCTCTCGCTCTCTTTCTGTGATCTACCTCTTTCTCCTGGCTTGTACATGTCTTCCTTTCTCTGGATCTGTCCTTGTCTTATCTCTCTCTCTCTCTCTCTCTCTCTCACTCTCTCTCTCTCTAACTATCTCTCTCAAATTCAAAATTTATTGGTCACACACAAGTATACACAGTACGATATGCAGTGAAATGCTTTTTACTGTCTGTGACATAAAAAAAGAATTTACATAAACCAGAATTTACTTGAAAGAAAAATATAAAAGGCAAAGTGTGTATATATATATATATATATATATATATAAGGCCATCTATCTCTCCCTCTCCCTCTGTTTCTAGCGATTCAGTGTGGTAACCCGGGCAGTCCCGCTAATGGCCGTGTCTCCCTTGTGAACTCCACGTCTTTCTCTCATTCTGTTGTTTATTCCTGCTCTGATGGTTATCGGCTCTCTGGTACGCCCTCAAGAGTCTGCTTGCCCAATGCCACCTGGTCCGGCTCCGAACCCAACTGCACACGTAAGAGTGTGTGTGTGTGTGTCTGTGTGTGTCTGTGATAGAATCTCCCATTCTCCCATTCACACCCATGTACAAAGTCCCGTCTCCCAGCATCTATTCATCCGTGCTAGTTCGCCAGCTAGCTAATGACAAAGCAATGCCAATAACTTTAGAAATAACTTTCTAAAATATTGATGTAATAAAATACCACCCAGCACATGATGTTTCTTTTTTATGTGCCGTTTACCATTTATCTCTGGTTATTGGCAATATAAACAGTATTTATGGAAATATTCCTAAGTATATAAAAGTTTTTCTTATGCTTGGAGGCTCTGCTGATTCCCAGTGTGTACACAGTGGGAGTGGAAATAAGACAATGCTGCCTTTTTTATTGAATCATTACAAACATCAGTCATTTTAAGCCTCTTACCTTATTACTATGAGGTGAAAAATGATGCGAATACAATTAACAATGGTTTAAAGCACTTAAAGCACCAGTGACACACTGAATAAAAGATCAGTAGTGTTTTGTTTATTTTTTTTTTTATTTTTTTTTTTTTTAGAAATTGGAACAGAATAGAAATGTTAAAGGGTTAAACCACCTACAATTGGTTTGAGCATAATTATCGACTCTTCGCAGAACTCGGGTAATTGTGTGCTGCGTATTTTGCATGAGCCTTCTTTAATAAAATGTAATTTATTGCCCGCTTTGCCCTGCATAATAGCTGGATGGCCTGACATGCACGCTCAATCTTTGACCGACGCATAATGTGAGATTGATGTTGGCGTAGAGACAAAATAATGAAGAGCATGGCCACAGTGAATTTCAATAGGCCACTTCACTGGCATTAGCGCACCTCCCATGATGCAGTGCACTTTGTTAGTAGATGAAGTGGAGAGATTAATGTGGGACGTGAGCCGGGGAGCGATAAAGTACACGCCCGTGTTCGCTAATGGACGCAGTTTGGCTACAAAAACGCTCCATTATGGAGTCATAGAAAGGGACGGGGCGCCCTCTTGTGCTCAGGAGGTCAACAACACAAATTACTTATTAAGATGAGAAGGAAAAAAAAGCAAATTGAAGGAGATAGGGCGTGAAAAAACTGCAGAGGTGGAGATCAAAGAGTTTACTCAAATTCTAGAAAGTGGAAAGCAGACAGCTTTGTACGCCGCCGGCAGTCATTAATATAGGTATCGTTCGAATATCGGGGGCCAAGCACTTCCACCCGAATGAAACTGTATTTTCCGGTATTAATTATCGATCAGCATGCGACCGTTTAGCTCAATGTACACAAGCGTAGCTGCTTATGAAGTCAGGCTGTGAGTGGGTTCAGTGAACAGATGGGTTCGTTAATGGCATGCTAATGAAAGTTTCATCTTACAAATATGTGAATAATGTGATGAGCCGGTGCACAGGATATGATTAATAAACGAGCAAGGAGAATACAATCAGGTCATTGGAGGGGGGTGGGGGAGGGGGGGCTGACAGAAGGAAAGCGAGAGAGAAAAAGAAAGACACAAGGGCCAAGAGAGCAACTTATCAAATATGTCTCTGTATGTGGATTCTCATGAACTTGTCTGACCTTCATTAGCACATGAAGCCAGTGACAGTGAAGGTAGGATGAAAAGAATGGTATGAGGTTTTTGTAGCTGTTCAACGCAAAGAGAATGTGACTTTGAATGGTAATATAGCAAGATATTACGGGGCAGAAATGATATTTTTACTGATTTCTTGATAAATGACATTTTAGGAATGTTTGCATCTTTATAGTAATCCAAATATCCATACCTGTATCTGTATTCAGAGTTCAGTCCAAAGTGGGTCTAAAATGGAAAGGGTTTTTAGTGGGCCCCATAAACAACACTGGCAAAAAAAAACAAAAAAAAAATATCAGCAGTGTCAGCATGGTGTGAGAATTCTGGCTCTGACACTTTCTCAGCCTCAGCTACATCACTCTAGTTCATAATGGATCTCAACTAGAGATTTTGTACAGTTTTTTTTTGTACCTGCCATTTTCAAAAAATATAAACAAACTACTAGCCTACTAGCCACAATGACCCAAGCTTTATAAAAAAAAAAAAAAGCTAAAATTGGTACTTTTACCACTTCTAACATATAACTAATGACTCCACATCTTGATTGGTATCAAAAGTAGCAGCAGCATTTATCACATATCACAACCTCATCAAGATCATTCTGGAAAAATCGATCTACTGTGATTATTATGGCAGTCCCAATGAAACGTGGTTGGTCTTCTTTTTAAACAGTAATTCACAAGGAGGACTCCAACAATGCTAATGCTTGTCCCTGTTGAACAGTGATAAGCTGTGGCGATCCAGGCGTCCCGGCCAATGGGCTGCGCTTCGGAGAGGCCTTCACCGTTGGCCAGAACGTCACCTACGCATGCCAGCCAGGGTTCCTGATGGAGAACTCTAGCTTCAGTATCCGAACCTGTACCCAAAATGGAACCTGGAGTGGCACCTTACCCACCTGCCGAGGTAGGATCTTTAAACTTTTGCATCACATCGGATCACATAGAAGCCACTTTGGGTCCAATTAAAAAAAATTTTTTTTTTTTTATACTCCTTTTTATTGAAGGAGTCTCCAGTGTCAGAGGTTTGTAACTTTATATTTTCATACATGGGAAAGTCTACTGGTGTCATTGAATTCCCTTCAGCATGCGTTATACTTTCTGGTCCGTAGCATGGATTCCATGGATTCAACTTGTTTTGTTTCACAATAATTATGTAATTATAAATGAATAAAAGTACTGTGTGTCGTTCTTTATTTAATAATAGTTAGCATTGGCAAATTGCTGTGGTATAAGAGTACTAAAACCCTTCCGCACTTGCTGTAGTAGGAAATAATCCCCTTATTTATCTTAGAAGTAGTGAGTAAAGGTGATTGGATCCCTGTTAAAATCTTTAAGACACACTCATCTGAGAGGCTTCATGTGGCGTTTTACCCTCAGAGAAGCGGTGAAACGTCATCTTCACTCGATTCTACTAGACTGTGCTGTCTACTGTTTCTGTGCCTGTGGTGAACTGGGTTTTCCAGAGTTTATCTTGAGCCATCATGGTATGCTTCTCCTCTTCGCCTGCTCGGAATTGTGATTGTGAGGGATTTCAGGAACGCTGCATGGCCTGAAACCCGGCCGCTTGCCACTCTGTAGAGCTGCCAAGACAGCTAGGATTGAAAAGCAGGTCATTGTTTCAGAGGAGAGCAGCTCTGAAAATCATCAAACAGCAAGACTTATTCCATGGTTCTTTTTCAGACGGAGGAAGCTTCCATGAATAAATAAGAAAAGCTCCATTGTCTGTCTTCTCCAAACCCTTGATTAGCAGAATGACCGCTGATTTCCCATGGCTTTCAGTGACGGCACATAAATCCAAACACATCAGCACTCGGAACCATTAGAGCCAGTCATCTTTAGATCACCACGTTTCAGTATTTGTCGCTGTGGTGCATCAAAGAGTTTCTTCTTCACTCCTCCACGGGACTCTTTCGTGCAAAAACCTCCGACAAGCAGCTTAACCCGAATTTTCTCTTCAGGTCAAACTGTGAAAATATATTTTGTCTTTGTGTTTGGACACATTTTTCCAATGATATCACAGCCTTTCTCTCTGGGTTTTGTGCTGTGGTTGACGACAGCACCATGTGCTTTTGTTCTGTGTCCTTTACCAGTTCCTGTTCTAGCCTCCACCCTCATCCTCTTACCAGTTCTTTTCCTGATTATGTTCACCTGTTCCTCATTTCCCATCATTATTGTAACTGTACATACTCTTCTGCATTTCATTCGTTGTTAATTCTCTACAATGGTACACAACAGAGTCTTTTTTTTCTCTGTTATTTTAGCATTTTGTTTGTTTTTTGGATGGTGTGATGTTCGCCCCAGCATTTTGTGACAAATTTTGTGATTTGAAGGGTCATTTTCTACATAATATAGAGGAAGTAAGTGTAATAAATGACCAGTCTCCGTAAACAGGAAACAAAAAAATGCAATTTTATTCCCCATCACATTCCCTCCATCTTTTATTTACACTTCCATCTGTGCACACACACACCTGCCAACAGAAGCAGCTCCAAGCACAGGAATATTTATGACCATAAATATTGTTTGCATAGATAAACTGAGATCAAGACCAAATATATATTAAAGTTCTTGAGTGGTGCAGCTGTCAAAGACTTATTTCTGTTTTTATCCATGTTCAGGAATCCAAGAAATTCTCAGCGCAAACAATGAGTCAAAATCACACCAGGCAATCAGGAATATAATCCATATAGCTCACATCTCACAGACACAGAATCTATCTATCCATCCATCCATCCATCCACCCATCTATTCCCTGCTCTCGGAGTAGAAAGGAGGGCTTCGTTTCGCTCTTGGTTCGTGTAAGCCACCCATTCTCACATCCTACATCCATCCATTCATCCAAATATCCATCCACCAATCCACCCATCCATTCTGGCCTTCATCTATTCATGCAATTCCATCTATCAATCTATCCATCCATTCATCCAATCATCCAACAATTCATCCATCCATTCCCTACTCTCTGATTTAAAAGACTCTCTGATTTCTGTTGGTTAGTATAACCCACTCCTTCATTCATCCCATCACGTGTACACCATCCATCAATCCATCCATTCAAGCATCCTTCTACCCATCCATCTATACATCTACACATCTACCCATTTATCCATCCATACAGCAAATAATCAAACTTCCATCCATATATTCCCTGCTCTCTGACTGGAAAGGTGGGCTTTGTTTTTCTGTTGGTTGATGTAACCCACTCACCCATCTATCCATCCATCCAATCACTCATCTACCTATCATCCATCCATCCATCCATCCATCCACCCACATTTTCAAACTGTTCTCTAACCTGTGTCAGTCTATTATTTCAAAATCAAATAGTCAAAAGTTTACTTTCTGTATTTTTCTTGATATGTTAAACCCAGACCAGCTCATAATCATAAATCATAATCACAGGATCTTCAGATGAAGCTTTTGTTTTTTTTTTTTAACGTTGGATGCTAGTATTTTCAGTAGCGATTTAAACTGCTGTACAAATATAGTGAAGTGTTTGAAAAAAAAGTCGTAATAAAGTTCAAGATCTCAGGAATTAGTCAAAGGAATTTACTGTAGTTTATTCCATGTTCTGAATTCAAGTGGGTCTATTAATGCCGTTTTATTTTTCTCCGGCTTGCTCACTTTAAAACAGCTGCAACCCCAACTCTGAGTGACTGCTTCTTTCGAGCGACTGCTTCTTCAGAATGACTGCTCATCGATTTCAGCAAAAAAGGATGCATTTTTTAGGATCATGGCCACCCATGAAATGCAGCCATTTTTGTTTGAAAAGGATTTAATTAGAGTATTTCAGCCAGAAGAGTCTCCAACATGGGGCTTGATTGTACATGAACCCACAAACCAACATAGTGTTCATGCCTCTATCTGAAAAGCGGTCTTATGAGAGGTGCGATACTGAATTAAACAGAATTGGTTTGACTCAACTCCTTCTGTCGTGTCCCCACCACAAATACTGAAAGGATTATAATGACTAATAAATTTGCAAGCTAAGAAAAGGGCAGGAATTTCCCGGGGAATGTAATTGACAGCAGACTCCGCAGCAGTGAGAGCTCTGTTTGCTGCTTGTAAGATTGCATCGTCTTATTAATATGAGAATAAAGCCACATTGTGAATAAACGAGGCTGCGTATTTGAGCACAGAAGTATTTGTTTAGCCAGTTATCAGCCCTGGTAATCATATTAGGAACTAAAATGACTTCTGCACAGGCACAAAGACTGCTGATTCATTTCAGCATGGCGTGCTGTAATGTTTTGTTTGTGAGTATGTTAGAACTGAAAGCCGTACAAGGCTGTGTTCATAAATTAGTATAACTGCTTGTGATGCTTGTAATTTGGTAGCAAACTCTTTGGAAGCATATTTATAAAATCTAACAATACCTCATAAACCTATATTTAAAATAAATTTTACACTACAAAATTATTGGCACCCCAGCCAGAAATGTATTCAAATCAACATAAACATTCGCTGTAACCATATCATTCAAGGGCCTCCTCCATCTTCGTATTTGAACTCCAGTGATAACCTGTGAGCTAACGTAAAATGGGTTGCTCACATGCACAAATCTAAGAATATAAAGTAGCTTAAAATATTTTGTATGAAGGAGTGTTCGTGATCCTAGAATATTATAGGAAGATGCTTGTTGCTGCTATTTTGCTCAGGGGACATTTTAATATAACGGATATTAATTGCAGAGGTGTCAATAATTTTGAAACCAGAACAAAATACACTACTTAAAGTATCGTATTAAAACAGTCTATCTGTGCAGTGTATCTATACAGAGCCTATAGTATATCTATACAGTGTTCCTATACACATATTTTCGAGCGGGGTGCCAATATTTATGGAGTTGACCGTAAGTGCCTTCAAGGACATGCAGTTACAGTCATTTTGATTCTAATATGACAAACAGTACCAAGAGGTAATCAAGAAAACGATTATAGCACTTCACTGGAGCTTTATAAGGAGCTTCATAAGGTGTCATAAGAGCTTATAACCTAATGTCATGTTCAGATCAAAATGAAGAATCATATTAAAAAATATAATCTTCCAGCATAAAACTGTATATATTTCCTCTAACAGTGTCACAATCTCACCTCGCTTGCTTTGCTGTTTCCACGGCGACACCCGTGTCGTGTCCAAAACCACGCCTGGCTCGCTATATAGTGCGCAGTTTTGGGAGTTTGTTCAACCTCGTAGTGAAGGATTTTGAGTCTATCATGCAATCCCACAATACAGTGCAGTAGGTTACCGTCCTGTTGATGTACTGATAACGCACTTTGATGTTTTTCGAGTACACTTCGACTGCTTTGTTTACAGCCAGTTATATAAGAATACGCGGATGTGGAAACCAAACCCGAATTTGTCGCTCAAGAAAGAATTAGTCATCCAGCATCACTGCAGTACAGCTGGTCCGATTTCCTGGAACGACAGCGCAGGGCAAACTGCCGTGGCGTGATGTCGTGATGGTGCGTAACGTTCGCTCGCTCAGTAGAGTTGTGTTGTGAAGTGAACAGCTTTTCTCTCCCACTCGCTCTAACCCCAAGCTGTCGAGTGATCAGCGGTTCAGGTTCAAGCGGTGCTTCACTGACATTGATGAAAATCATTAAATTACATAAGACAATTGAATTAGCAGTAATAAATTTCAAAGACTGTTATAATAAATCACGGATAACAGTTTTGCGAGACTGTGTGCACTGTACATGCTGTATCATCGTTATAAATAGGTTTAAATTATGCAACAAGGTAGCATGGGGACAACAATTTAGTTTTCTTTTCTGTTGTTTTGTTCTTAATTTTATTATAAATTACACATGGGTCGTTAACTGCCACTCGTGCAATTCAGGGCCAGCCAGGCCTCCTCCAATTTCTCTTATTTACTGCTAGGAAACGTTGAATTCTTTATCCTGATTGGTCAGAAGGTGTGGATTAATTTTCTGTAACAGCAGATGCAAATCACAGGTTTATATTAATGCCCTCGTTGTAATATATTATCGTTTCTATAGTAACAGCTCATTCACGGGGACTCGTGTGCCTGTTGTTTAACGGGGAAAAATGTGTAATTGTTGATATGGTGAAGTTTACTGCAAGGAGATGTTCGTAAACATTTATGGAAGGAGTCTCCAGTGTCGGCGCTTGGTAACGCAGGTTTTTCTTACTCTTTTTTTTTTTTTTTACCTCACTGCATTTCTTGTCTTTTTTTCCCCTTCTTCCTGACTCTCTTTGTCTCAGTATTTGGGGCTTTTTAACAGGATCTCTGCTTTACTTCCTTTCAAGTCAGATTGTTTATAGGACCTTCGTCCTTTTAGTTGTTTTGAGTAATGGCCTCTGTTTTTTTTTTATCTTTCCTTTCACTCTATCTCTTGTCTTTTTTTTCCTTTTCTCTCCAGAAAGCCTGACTGAAGGCTGTCAGTGTCCACTGACCTGTGTGAGATTAGACCCCGAGCTAGAATAGAATGTATTCGGAGAGAACAGAGAAAGAGAGAGAGAGAGAGAGAGAGAGAGAGAGAGAGAGCAAAGTTTCACACACACTAGAGGAGTGTTTCCAAAATCTGTCCATAGGAAAAAAATTTTTTAAAAAAACTCTAAGAAAACAAGCAAAAAAGAAAAAAAAAACTGATTCATGGGTCAGAAGGTGTGAGACAGCAAAAATATAGATCCTAGTCTCAGAGAAAAAAAAAAACACTTCGGTGGACAAACACACAACAGGTAGAGATGTTAGAAATAAGGATACTTTTTTTTTTATATTCACTTTTTCACCACCTGAAAATGTCACACCCCAATCAATAATCTGATCCTATACAATTGTTTTATATTTTGTTAATTTTATTTGTTGTATTTTTTTATTATAATTTTTATTCATTTAATTTTATTTATTTAATGCTTTTTAAAAGTTCAAATAAATCTAACAAATATAACAAAATGATAATTAACACTGACATTTGATCATGCGTTTGTGGTATTACGGAAGATCAGGCTGATGTAACTTGATTTTTTTTTAAAACCATTGCATTCTTGCATGGCATGTTCAAGAAACCTTTAAAACTAAAATGTCACACAAAGTAAATATCTGTAAAGCTTATCTTTATATCTACATTTTATTCATTTGCGTGTATCAGTGACGATCAGCAGAGAGGAAAATGACACACATCAGGTATCAATATCGATCCAGAAATCCAATATGGCGCATCCCTGCTGTTTATATTCCCTCTTTATTCACATCTCCCCCTCAGACCTGGTTTCACAAACAGCTCACCATAACAGTTCTTAAAAATTTTAAAGTAGATTTGAAATTTCCATGAAAATAAATGTGATCGTTTATATCTCGAAATGTGAGACAGGGAACAGAGGAGCTTTCATTCCCGTGTGGTTCCTGCTCAACACGTAGCCTGCGGGATTGAGCGTTAAGAGACATGCTACGTGTGACACATGCCAAACAGCTGCCGTGGTTTAAACAAACACACACACACACACAAACACACACACACACACACACAGGGTTATTTGGCCCAGAAAGAATAGGCCACACTCTCGTACCAGCCAGATCTGCAGCCTGATGCAGCCAGACTGCACTTCATTCACTTTGTACAATTAAATTATCCACCTGTGCCCTGGCTTTACGTTTCCTTTTTTT
>CM040996.1:2260205-2275176 GCA_022985145.1 Pangasius djambal | reverse complement strand
TACTCTGTGTTCATTAAACTCCGTGTGGAGAAATGTCGCTTGGTCTTTTTCTAACCTTCAAATGTCCAGTTTCGGTGGCCCACTGTAGCCTCAGATTCCTGCTCTCGGCCGACAGGAACAGAACCTGATGTGCTCTTCTGCTGTTATAGCCTAATCCACTTCAAGGTGCGGCATGCTGTGTGTTCTGAGATGCTTTTCTGCTCACCATGGTTGTAAGGAATGGTTATATCGTATACCATAGTCTTCCTGTCAGGTTGAACCGGTCTGACCGTTCTCCTCTGTCATCTTTCTTCAGCAGCAGCACAGAACCTCTACATACGCACAAATTCAATCAAAGATACACACAAACTCAATAAAAGAGCTAACAGAGCGCCTCCTAAATGCTAACACGCTAAAATCTTCCAGTAAAGCAGCTCAGCCATTGCAGCACCTCAGCTACCATAGACGCCAAATAACTCTTCCTCCTTTTATAGGGTGCCATTACTTATGTGCTCATTAAATGATTAGTCTTATTTGTGTTACTTAAGGGATTTGTTTTGGATCGCTTTTTTTCATGCTGTTTATATTAAAAGACTGAGTTTCCCAAAATGTTCATTAAATTCAGAATTTCAGTATATAAAACCGCAGTAACTCGTCGCACTCATACGATACGTTGCCGATCAGTCGCGGTTCGCAGTGGTGGGTCTCTTTATACGCAAATTTACACGAGCTCAGAAGGTAGGATACAAACGTTTTTCCACCTAACTACATTTTCATGAGCGCCACATTTCTTGTGAAGGATTTACGAATTACTGTTCGTAACAAACGAGGCGCGATTTTTCGGTGCACTTCCGCTGCTTGGTTTTGCTCTAAAAATACCAAAACGTTTCCTGAGAATATTCTGATTTCCTCATTTTCATGTGGACGCTGCATTATTTTTGTTTAATTCCAGCAAATCATTTAAACACGCTTGCCTTAATTGTGAGAATTTTAAGTTTAATATGTCTTCATATTGCACCAGCAGGATATCGGGCAGCAGTTATTAGCCTCATTACCCAGCACCTAACGACCACGCCATTATAATCAGCTTCTGAGTATTAAAAACGCACATCTTTTTTTTATTTTATCATTTAATTATATTGTTATTTTTAGATTTATTTTAACACGGCTTTGTTGTTCTAATTATTATTTTCCTTGTTTTTATGTTCTTTAAATAGATTTTTTTATTTTGCCTTTTTTATTTTAATGAACATGATTACAACTTGCTGAGCCTCAGCACTTTTTATAGCAAGCCTCGATGATCTCGATGATGATCTACAGTATGTAGTCTCAGGGTAACGAAATTCAGCCTCGGTCCTGAATTTCAGCAAATGGGAACGTTAATTAATGTTAATTATTGTTCATTATTCGGCTTATGCGGTTTATTTAAAAAAAAAAACATAAATATAACGTTACTCATGCTGGATTAACGCTGAAGTCCATGTTATCTAATGTGCTAACAATAAAAGTAAGCACTTAGTGTCATGCTGTTGTAGGAAAATAATCAATGACAGATGGGTGTACTGAAGCAGAATTGCTGTTATCACCATAAAGCTGATCCTTTTACACTAACAGCATGTCCTGAAATGTTTTATTCCCCTTATACCACAGCAATGCGCCAATGATTACAAGTTTTTATTTATTAGAGATTGACACGTCATACTTTTTTAGCCATTTAAAGTTACACTTAATGTTGTGGAACGTCCACGAAATGAAAGTTCCTGTTATTACTTATGTTATAGCAGCTATCAGCAATCATTTCCTATCTTTTTATCTCTCCGAAAACTTGCAGCTTTACCTCTGACACCGGAGATTCCTTGCTTGTTAAACGAACGTCTCCTCATAGAAAACGTTGCTCTATCAAAGATATGCACACATTTTTAAATCTGGAGTGTCCGCCGTACACGTCCCTGTGCGAGCTGTCCCTATAGAACGATAACGTATTAGAACGAGCGCATTAATATAACCCTGTGCTTTGTAGCTGCACTACTGCCAGAGCCGCTGTTAGAGAAAATTAATCAATCCAGAATGCTGTGATACAGGATTCAGCTTCGGTTTGTGTTCACACTGAACCTGATTTTTTCACACAATGAATTGTCAGGAATTGTAGGAAGTGATATATGGAAGGGTCTGGACTGCGGTTTAATGTCTCTTAAAACATACCTCAAATGAATCTCCTTTTTCTTCTGAACACGTGTGGTGAACTGATTGATCACTAGCCTATCTGATTGTGTGTCACTCACTCTGAATCTCTTCGACCCCCGCTGTTACCGGCTCCGTCCTGCTGTCTAATGTTTACCGGAGCATCACTGTTTATAACCCAAAAGCTCAGCGAGAGAACCATGGATCTTCTGTCTCCTCTTAATGCCAGAGATCACAAGCAGTGCAGCTCCGAGGCCCTGGATCAGACCTGCAACTGTACAGTTTCAAACGCTGGCGCTTCGCTAAACACGGCTTTATTTAGCAGCGAGCTGTTTGTGAAAGAGAGTGATATGAAATGTGCTGGCATGAAGAGATATGTAATTACGCACTGAAGCGAGGCTGATGTGGTGAAACTCAGCACGCAGACGTGTTAAACAGGCCACGGCTGTTTACAGTGCAGAGCGTGTGGAGGAGTGGCGTGATTCAGGGGTTTGATTAACTTTTTTTCCCTTTCTTTTTATTGGGACACTTGCTCGTCAAAACAACTCATGATTTATTCATATCTGGCTCAAACTCAGCTGCTGCCCGTGGCTCGTCAGCTCCCTGTGCAACTGTGACAAAATATCAACGGACTTGTTCTCGCTCTCGCTCTCGCTCTCCCTCCTTGTCTCTGTTTATTTTAGTTTTCCCATGGCTGTTAGCATCTTGTTGAACATTCCTACCTTGATCCGATCACTGTTCTTATAATTTATCAGTAGCTTGTAATTCTCACTTGTGCCCATTTACTTCCGCTTTTTTACATCTATGATGTATATATGATTATGGCACATTTCCCTGTACAGAAAAAAAGAGAACAGAAAAAGTTGACTCAAAACTTTAAAGGAAGTCTAAAGGCCAATTCACAGTGGTCGCACTGCATCAGGACCTTATTCAGTTCACGCTGGGTTCATTAGAGGCACGTCAACCTCAAACCTGTATTTTTTTTCCCCCCCACTCGTGAATGTGCATGAAGCAGAAACGCCATAGAAACCCACTGAAATCACAGATCCACAATGGCTATACTCCGTGCACCTCATTTAAAAATCATAATCTAAGGCTAAGATAAAGCAATAAGCCACTTGAGGGTGTGTGTTGCAGTGGTTTTATCTTAAGCATGACACGCAGCAGTAGCAAGCATCGTAAGCATGGCACGTAGAATCGCTTTTCTAATACGGCGACAAAAGAAAAACAATCCAGCGTTCGATAAGTCATTTATTTTATAATTAATAATATTCGCAATAAAAATTCTTCTGCCATGTAGTGTGATCTGTTAGCAGCAAGCTTTGGTTGCTAAGTAACACACACAAGCAAAGATTAGAGAATTGATATTTATGTGGGCTGAATAATGGCTGTGTTGTAATGGTTTTATTAGCTGAAAAAACTCGCTCCTTAAGTATTGCATTATTGTGATGCACTCACAGGTGTGCGTATAATGAGGACGTTCCTACACGTCTTTTAGATTTTAGAAACAGAACTATCCATTTAATAATATTCAGTTTTCATATTACAGCCCACTGGCTGGTGAAAAGTTCAAATTAGTGTTCATTAACAGATCCAAATAAAAATATAGCTGCAAGCAGTGATTAAGGGGGCCAAGCACTTTCTGGCCCCACCCTTTAGTGATAGGCGAAGACCGGAAATCTACTGGTAACATTAGTGATTATTCCCAATGAGATATGCTAAATTTGATGACAGTACGTTAAGCCATTGCGGAGATATGCCCTCACTTCCTGTTTGGCGACTTTGCCAGCAAATGCGTTTGTACGCATATCAAGAATCTGAGAGAGAAGAGTTGGTAGGTTGAATCTCACAATGCTGTGATTCAAAGTTTGTGATGATTGTACATCATTTGTAAGAGAAGAAGCAACAAAGATCCAACAGAAGCAGAATATCCAATATGGCTGAAATTTAACATCTTGGTATCTGAAGAACTCGGCATGATCCAAAGAGTCAGAGAAAAGTGGCACCGTGTTTCTATGCTGTTGCGTTGTGGAGTTGTTATTGCAAACATACAGGTGTCCAAGTTTGCCCAGATGGTTGCGACTACTGGAGCACTTGTGGGAGAATCATTAAAACTGCTGTTTAGGTAGCAGGGTCTCCTCTATCACTGTGCTAAACTTCACAAAAGCATTCAAAGTCAAAGTATAATAATTAGAAGAAAACATACAGTTCCAATAGGTTGCTTCCGCACTTCCGGCGACTGGCCCCCTAATAATTTTAGCCAATTCATTTTCAAGCTAAATGTAAAAGCAAGATAAACTTATGTATGTAAACGTATGTAGTTAGCTCTCAAGCTATGCTGGAGGGTTTTTTTTCCTCTTCGGAGCATTCAGAATCGAGAATTCTTTTTTTCCTTCTGGAAATCCACTCATTATTCATTGGTCATTATCACGCATAACAGTATTAATTGCTGTTTTAACCCTGCTTCTCTAATGTACCTGTCATTTAGCCTACGCTTTTGAAAAGTGAAGAAGCTTTTTTTTCCCTCATTAATAGTTGTAATATAGCTTCATAAGTTCTCCAGAATGAAAAACAGGTTTGCTGAAGAGCATCTCTATAGGCCTTATAGTGCTTCAAATGTCCTTGAAAGTCCAGGAATGTTCTTTTAAATCATCCGTATGAACTCTGGTTGGCATACCAAGTGAGAACAAGACTTTGAAAGACTTTTTCAAGAATTTATGTGCTGTATATGCACTTGAAACCAGGCCCAGGCTCAGAAATCACCAGGTCTCAGACAGATCTTCTTCCAGCAAGTATGAAACAAAACCTTTAGGACATAATGCTGCTGATTTTCAATCCTCTAGTGTCCAGTGTTTGGCCCTCATGCTTTATTTAGCCGACGGGCCACGAGCTGCTTTACGTCATCGACCTGAAGCGCAGGTGAAAGGAGAAAAAGGGAAAAAGGCAAAGCAGAGAACTTGAGCGATTGTCGCTGTACTGTGTGCGTTAGACGCTTCAGTAGTTGACGAAATGTCAGAGAAAGCTCTGAAATGCAAACTTTCCTGCACCGTGTCTTTCATCATGGTCTGTGTTGTGTGTGTGTCTGAGCGACGCTGGGGGACTAGAACAGCTTCAACATACAGATCAGAGTCTTTTGTTCTTTTTAAATTTTCAGGACATAAACACGACACGCATCCAAACACTGCAAGTGGAGCTGTGCAAGCCCTCTTTTTTTGTACAGTGCTTGTCCACTTAAATTCCTTTTCTTCTGTCTGCAGCGGTAACGTGCCCTCCTCCACCCCAAATCTCCAACGGTGAGGTGGAGGGCTCTGTCTTCCAGTGGGGCACCAGCATTAGCTACCGCTGCCTGAGCGGCTATGAGCTCTCCTTCCCTGCAGCCCTTACCTGCGTGGGCCAAGGATCCTGGAGCGGTGACGTGCCGCTGTGCATGCGTGAGTAGATCGACACCTGTAACATTCTCTATCTTAATGTTACCTCATTGTATCACTGCATAGCTCACACTCCACCACAACACATTCTCCACCCTCAGAGTTTAACCTCATTAAACCACCCCTAGCTCACTCCGCACCATAGCGCATTCTCCAACACAGTTAGCTAGCTCATTCTCCACAGTTAGCTACTCTCCAGTCTGAGCTAATTCACTACCATTAGCTCATTCTCCAAACTTAACTTCTCCCTCAACATTATTAACTAGCACATTCTCCACTCTTCTCCAATGTGTTTTTTTTTTTTTTACCTTTGGATAATTTTCTACCCTAGCTAATTCTACATTGTTATCTAGCTCATTCTCTATTGTTAGCTAACTCATTCTCCATGGGTAGCTAGCTTGTCATCCGCTGGAAGCTAGCTCATTCTTCATCATTAGCTAGTTCATTCTCCACTGCTCACTATCTTGTTAGCACATTCTTCACTATTAAATCATTATTATTAATATTTATTAATAATTTATTGTTAGATAAATCATTGTCCATTATTAGCTATCTTATTCTCCATTATTAGTTAGTCCATTCTCCATTGTTAGCTACTTAATTCTCCATTGTTCACTAGCTCGCTAGCTAGTTCATACTCCATTAGTAGCTAGTTAATTCTCAACCTTTAGCTAGTTAATTCTCCACTGTTAGCTAGCTCATTCTCCATTATTAGCTAGTTCATTCCCCATTATTAATTAACTCATTCTCCATTATTAACTAGCTCATTCGCCATTATTAACTAGCTCATTATCAACTGTTAGCTATTACTCATTGTGTATTGTTAGCTACCTCATTCTCCATTGTTAGCTAGCTAATTCTCTATCGTCAGTAGTTAATCCTCACTATTAGCCCATTCACTACTATTCACCTCACTGCATTATTTATCCTTATTCTTTTTTTGTTAGCTAGCTTATGCTTCTCTATTAGCTAGCTCATTCTCAAAGCTCTGTAGGTGTTGGTGGCTTTGTTGACATTTTGTTTACTCTAATTATTCCTCATTATCGCATAATTTCCCTATCACGAAGTGAATTTCTTCAGTGTAGCAATGAATTGTTCATTTAAAAGAAGACACCCGGCATGTAGAAATGCTCTCTTTTGCAGTAACAGGTTGGGGGTTAAGGTTGTTTAAGTTTATTTTCCTCTGATGCTAATTAGCTATCCTTGGTTAAAATGTCAGGAGCGTGACTGTTCCGCACTCAGCATATTCTCTCGCTCAAGATGTCCTTCAGCTCTGAACAAACTCTATCAAAGTCTTACTCAGCGGATGTGCGGTTGCCTAAGAGACTCTCTGGGTGCCCTGCATGACCCTGAGCGTGATGTCTTCCCTCGCTGACGTGCCTCGACTGTGCAAACCTCAATTTGCCGTTCTTTTAGAAAATAAGCCGGGGTACAGAGTCATATGGTGCCAAAAGCTGAAAGCATGAAAAGAGGGATTTTTAAAAATCTGTCATTTAGTGCTGATGAGGCTCAAATTATAATTCACTCTATTTCTAGTGTTACGCAAACACACAGCTCAGGTATTACGGAAACCCGCAGCTCAGTGGCTGAGTGTTAAAATGGCTCTAATGGACGTGTTTAAAGGAAAGACTTCACTTCAAATATTGTAATAATTGTGATGTCTTTAATGATTCTGGTGGTTGGTGCTGTATTTCATTATTCCCATGAGAAGTCAGCGGTTGTGTCTCGAACTGACGTCACGTTGTTATTGCTAGCGCAGTTTCAACGGTGTTTATTACAAGAAAGAAAAATTTCAGAAATCTTACACATAAGTGATAACGGTCAAGATTTGTTGTTAACGCCTGTAAACAAAAGCTACCTCACTATTTTCTTACTCACTATTCTGCAGCGACGTAGAAGTACTGAAGACATTAGTGCAAATGTTGGACTCAAAGTCCCAGACATGACTCAGCGAGTTGCAACCCAATAACATTGTTTGTATCTGTTTCTCAGGAACAGGAAACGTGGTTGTTTTTTGGCACCTCAGCTACTAATGTGTAGCAGTCTCAACTAGAGAATGTTTTTTCGATCCCACTCACGCAGTTATTTATTTATTTTTTTGTGCGTCATGCCAACTACAGTTCCCAGAGAACAATGCGGCCTACAAGCATGGCCGCCAAGGACTCCAATTCCCATCACACACATTCTCACTCACCTGATTACTGATTACAAGCACCTGGACTCAATCATCTCAGCCACAGTATATAAGAACTCTCAGTCACGCTACTCATCACGCTCTAGTTTGCATCCCTGTCTATAATCAAGCCGTCTGATTTGTGATTGGCTCTCTGGTTGTTGATCTCATTTCTGGCTCTCTCGATTTGCTCTTGCCTAGCCTAGTTCACGTTGTCTGTTGATCGCCTGACCCTTGCCTGGATTTTGACACTGCTTCTGCATTACACATTGGTCTTGTTTGCAACTTTCAGTTAAGCTAACTGTACCTGCACCTGCGTCCGTATCTCTCGCCATGACAGTTTGTACCTGCCCGTAATAATTTCTAACAAATTTAGTTGGTTCTGTTTCCCAGAATGTAAACAGACTAGTAGCTAATTTAATCCACAAATGTAGCTACAAATATAAACCAACTAGCAGCTGATCGAAACAATTAGCAAACTAATTTAAATCAGAGTTGAGGATGCTGCAAATCCATCGCACAGCGCCGCACTAGCACTATGTACAATATTTTTTGCTGGGGCGACTATTTATCTTCCTTTATGTTTAACATCGCTTAATTCCGAATAATATGTTAGTATTCATATTCGGTTACATCTATATTAGCGATCTCTGAGATGACGAGCACGTTGACGGTGATATTAACATGAAGGCTTTGGAAGCTGATGTATTCGAGAAGAGTGTACAGACAAAAGACTAAAGCGCCGCCGCATCGCTCTCTTTATCTTTAGCTAGAGATGAAGTGAGGGTTAAATCCCACTGCATCACTATCAGCAGGTAGTTAAACAGCATTGTGGGTAATGTAGGAAAACCTTAACCAAAGTATAAAAAAAAATAGAGCACCATGCCCATGAAAGAATTCGACTCTACTCGGAATTTCATTACAAAATAAATTCTGGACATGGCCGCAGATCACGTGTTAATTATAAAGATTAATATGCTGCTTGTTCTGGCTGGGTTTTTGCTTTAATCATACTAACGCTAATCGCGGTGAACCAGCGACACCGTGTCAGAAAGCCACACTCTGAGCGTCCCGTTTTCGTCGAGCCGTGAAACTATTGTATTCAAATTAATATTCCGCCTTTGTTGTGTGGCTTTTCAGGCATCTCAAAAGTGCTATATTATTCATCAAAGAGCTTCGCTGACATTAGGGCTCTCTCAAAATCTGTTTATTATGCACAACCTGGCTTGGCCTGGAGCTGTTTACAATGTTTTCCTCCCCACACCACACACACACACACACACACACACACACATACAGAATAAAGGCTAGATCAGAATCGAAGCAATGTACAGTAAGCACATTGCTGATTTTTTTTTTTGCGGCGTAGGCGGATTTGGCCTCTGACACGCACGAAACGTGCGGAATGAGCAATGACGGGGCTCGTCTGCGTGTTATGACTGAAAATGCTTCTCTTCCTCCTCGCATTTGCATATGTGTCCATCATTCTTTTGCCCTCCTGCCACAAAAAATGACTCCCAGAGAAGGCATTGTATCAGCGAGCACTGCTTGTGGTATTTGAATTACATTGCATTTTGCAGTGTACGGCACACACACACACACACACACACACACACACATATTCTTTTTTTTTTACTAGCACTGTAAACACTGTGAAAACTCATGCTTGCGGATCCTCTTGAGGCCAGATTATTTATTAAAGAACAACACACCATACGTTTGATCCGTTTCTAGTTATACTGAACGGCATGGGATCATCCACAAAACAAAGTGCTGACACTGGAGACTCCTTCCATCAATGCTACATAAACATCTCTGTACACAAAACGTCAACGTGTAGACAATTATATGTTTTTCTTTGCTAAATAAGTATTACTGAAGGAGTCAGGACTTGTTTGTTATGATCTTGAAAAGAAGTTTTATCACAAATAATATGGCATGACATCTTTTTGAGGCAAAGACAAGATAATTGGCTAAGAAGGATACAAATTTCATACCATTTTTTCAGTCCTGGTTGAAGGAGCTGTTTTTTATGCTTTTTATGATTATTTTGAGTCATTATACTCTATACTTTTTACTCTATTTCTTATAAGATCTAACTATCTTATTATTTTATCTCATTTTATCCTATTTTATCTTATCATATTTCATCTTATCTCGTTATCTTGCCTTATTTCCTATTATCTTGTCTTTTGCTATTTCATCTTGTCTTCTTGTTATTTTCTTATTTCATCTTATCTTGTCTTGTCTTTCCTTATTTTATCTTATCTTGTTTGATTTTTATCTTATTTCATTTTATCTTGTCTCATCTTATCTCATCTTATCCTATCCTATTTCACTTTGTCAGGTTTTGAAATATGAGATCTAAATATCTTATTATTTTATCTCATCTTATCCTATTTTATCTCATCATATTTTATCTCATCCTTTTTCATCTTATCTTGTTTTTTTCCCTTGTCATCTTATCTTGTCTTATCTTTCATTATTTTATCTTATCTTGTCTTATTTTATCTTATCTTATTTGATTTTTATCTTATTTCATTTTATCTTCTCATCTTATCCTATCCAATTTCACTTTGTCAAGTTGTGAAATATAAGATCTAAATATCTTATTATTTTATCTCATTTTATCCTATTTTATATTATCATATTTCATCTTCGCTTATCTCGTTTTACTATTTCATCTTGTTTCATCTTGTTTCATATATTTCATCTTGTCTTCTTGTTATTTTTTTTCTTATTTCATCTTATCCTGTCTTATCTTTCCTTATTTTATCTTATCTTATTTGATTTTTATCTTATTTCATTTTATCTTGTCTCATTTTATCTCATCTTATCCTATCCTATTTCACTTTGTCAAGTTTTGAAATATGAGATCTAAATATCTTATTATTTTATCTCATCTTATCCTATTTTATCTCATCCTATTTTCTCATCCTTTTTCATCTTATCTTGTTTTTTTTTTCCTTATGTCATCTTATCTTGTCTTATCTTATCTTATCTTATTTCATCCTAACTTATGTTATTTCCTTTTATCTTGTCTTATCCTATCTTATTTCAGTCGTCAAGTTTTGAAGTATTCTCTGTTGCACTGTTTTGTTGTATTTAATATCCCACGCCTTGTACTTTATAATGAATAAAAATACGTATTCAGAAGCCAAAAATTAAGCAGTTGGAAGACGATTTGAAGCAATGCAGCAGCCCTTTAATCCCGTCACCGTGCAGATGGCTGGGACTGATCTCAGGTTTAGAGACTGGTAGTATTTACCGGCTCGGTGTCAACACTGAAGTCTGCAACTCAACACTCAACCTTCTGACGCTCAGAGCTTCATCTTCCTTTATTCCGCCTTGTGAAATATAGATCAGAGAGCGAGGAAGGCGCCACGGGCCTTTGCCCTCTGTGCTCGTTTACGGCAGGATCATTACGGCTGATTTATATTCGACCGAGCCAACCTCCGTACTGACGGTTAAATATCACATCCCTGACCCTTTAAGTGCAATTCTTATGCCAGATGCTTTTGCTCTTTGATCATTTTACGTATGAAAAATGTATTTCAGTCTTTCAGCGAACTGTCCATCAGGTTTCTTTTTTGCGAATTGTCCCGACACTCTCAGCGCGGATTGGGTGTATAAAAGCAGCAACGATGCGTATACCTAACCCTTCAGTGAACTCAGACTTGTAATTAAATTCTTTATCGATGCTTTGAAAAGGGAATCGAAAATGATAAGGTCACCGAATTGCAAGAATAATGAGACGCACCAGGCGTGGACACCGAGCCAGAGCTCACTGATTCTTTCTTTTTTTTTTGTTCTCCTTTATATCCTTGAGAATTGAGCAGTGTGAAATCTTTCCCAAGTTTAATAATTAACCCTCATTCATTTATGCATTATTTCCTTTATTTCTCTCATATTTGAAAAAAAAACTTTAGACGTGCACATCATTTTATCATTCCCATCCATAACCGCTGACTGAATATACAAATCCAAGTATACTCGGTGTTGTGCTGTTATAGGAAAATAATCAACGCCAAGGTGGTGTGATGAAGCAGAGTTACTGTTACTACCTCAGAGTTGATTATTTTCCTAGAACAGCATGCCCTGAAGTGCATTGTTCCTCTTACACCATGACAATTTGTCACCGATTAAAAACGTTTTACTTATGAAATCAAAAGACTATACTTTTTATCCATTTATAGTCACATTTAATGTTGTGGAAGGCCCAAGAAACAAGATAAAAAAAAAAGACTGAGTGACCACAAAACCTAAACTCGTCTGTCCTACGAAACTTTCCCTTCCCTGACCCTTACTGGCACTGGAGGTAAATAAGCGTCTCCTCACGGAAAACTTCCTATCAACGCTCACACGTTTGTTTGTTTTTCTTTCTGAAATAACAACACGTTTGTTTGTTTTGCTATACAAGTCCCTGCGTAAGATATTACTACTTTGAAATCATGACACGTATGTTAATATAGATTAGCAGCTACTGCCATTTTCTAACCAATCAGAACCCGGAATTCAACAGCAACCTCTTTATTATTTTACAGCCAAGTTCTGCGGCGATCCAGGCATCCCTGCCCAGGGCAAGAGAGAAGGCCAGAGTTTCATCTTCAAGTCTGAGGTGTTTTACAGCTGCAGCGCCCCCTACGTGCTGGTGGGCTCGTCTACACGTGTGTGCCAGGCCGACGGCACATGGAGCGGCTCCCAGCCTCGATGTATAGGTAATATATCGTATTATTATTATTATTATTATTACACGTAGTCTGTATAGAGCAGAAATAAATTCTCCGTCTGTAAAGCTCTACTAGGTAATACATTCTGCTGTTCTCTTTGTGATAAATTACTAGCAAGGTGTTATTCGATAACCTTTTGCCTCAGCCTTACGTGTCATGTTCCGCCGGGATGAAGGGCAGAAAATCTGAAAAGATTTCCTTTTTTTTTTAGCATTGTGATGAGTCCAGAGAGGACAGACTTTTATATTCATTTACACTTGTACAGTATATATAAGATTATAATTATAGGTATATACCACGGTACATGAAATGATAGATAACGTGACAGAACCGTTAAGGGCTCCATCTCAGGGAGCTGCTTGACTTAAGTCATGATGATGATGATGATGATGATGATGATTTACCTTATACACGATTTACACATCTGCGTTTTAACTTCGGTGTACGTTAGTACGAGTTATCACTCAAAGCTACGACACTTTCTCTCCAATAAAATAGCAGATGATCCAATCGACACGTGAATCTTGAACGTTGGACATTTGTCTCTCTGGAAGCCCCGCCCCCCTTCCCCCATTTCACATTAGCAATGTTTTGACTGGAATTTCTCACTTGAAAGATAAGATAAGATAAGATAAGATAAACTTTATTAATCCCCGAAGGGAAATTCAGTTAGTCTTGTAGATAAGTAAGAAAGAAAGTAGTGGAGTCGTAAAGTAATGAGAGTAGTGGGGCAGTCGTGGCTTAATGGTTAGAGAGTCGGACTTGCAACCTGAAGGTGAACCTGAAGGTCGTAGGTTCGAGTCTCGGGCCCTCAGGGATTGTAGGTGGGGGGAGTGAATGGCCAGTGCTCTCTTCCACCCTCAATACCACGACTGAGGTGAGACCCTTGAGCAAGGCACCGAACCCCCGACTGCTCCCTGGGCGCCGCTTCATTTCACTCCTGCCATTGGAGTGAAATGTGTTGTAGAGCCTGATGGCAGTGGGGATGAAGGGTCTCCTGTATTGTTCAGTCCTGCAGCTTCTTCTCAGGGTGTTGTGTAGGGGATGGTCAGGGTATTCCAGAATGGCCCCTAGCTTTTTCTGTGTGCATCTCTCCACCACGGCCTCCAGTGATTCAAACCTCATTCCAGTTTGTCCACCCGCCTTGCATCCTTCTGCTCTATGCTGCTGCCTCCCCAGCAGACTGCAGCATAAAACAGCACACATGCTCCTGTAGTTTGGTAAAACATTTGTAGCATCTTCCTGCAGATGCCGAAGGACCTCAGCCGTCTTAGGAGGAAAAGCCGTCTCTGCCCTTTTTTATATTGTACATCTGTGTGAAGTGACCAGTCCAACTTATTGTCCAGGTGCACACCTAGATATTTGTAGGCTGGCACCACTTCAATGTCCGCACCACAGATGCTGACTGGATAAGGAGGGCGTTTAGCCCTTCGAAAATCCACTACCATCTCCTTGGTACCCTGACATGTTGTAAATTCATAAACGTGAAATGACATTGTGTGCACACACATTTGGCAGGATTTCATTATCTTTGCAACTGAGAATGCCTTTAATGGGTTGTATAATTGTTAGCATGTGTTTAGCGCCCTCTAGTGGGTCTTCAAAGAAATACACTTACACCACATGAGTTTACTAAGTTTTAAGTTTTAACATGGCCGCCTGCGTGTGATGCGTTAAATATTTGGAGAAGGATCATGGAATTCACAATAAGAATTAAGTCAGTGTCATGATTGTTTCTTGAAGCTTACTGTATAAGGCTAGCTTATTGTTGATTCAAATGGTTAAGTTTTATTTGTAGAATAATGCTAATGAAATAACGTGTATCAGGTTTGATCCTGCAGGCTTTACGTCTATAATTACGTTGTTTCCTCCATGCAACGTTTCATGGAAATCTCAAGTTTAATAATAAAATCACAAAATGTAGTATTCCTGGTGATGGATGTGATGATGGTGTTTCTTTTTCCATAGAACCGACCAGGACGACGTGTGAGAACCCCGGAACTCCTGAATACGGTTCTCTGAACGCAAGCCTGGGCTTCAAGGTAGGAGAGCTGAACTGGCACACACTCCCCTAACACACAATCCTCTAATACACACTCCCTTAACACACAATCCTCTAACACACACTCCCCTAACACACAATCCTCTAATACACACTCCCTTAACACACAATCCTCTAACACACACTCCCCTAACACACAATCCTCTAATACACACTCCCTTAACGCACACTCCCCTAACACACAATCCTCTAATACACACTCCCTTAACACACACTCCCCTAACACACAATCCTCTAACACACACTCCCCTAACACACAATCCTCTAATACACACTCCCTTAACACACACTCCCCTAACACACAATCCTCTAATACACAATCCTCTAATACACACTTCCCTAACACACAGTCCTCTAATACACAATCCTCTAATACACACTCCCTTAACACACACTCCCCTAACACACAATCCTCTAA
>CM040996.1:2233718-2260105 GCA_022985145.1 Pangasius djambal | reverse complement strand
AATCCTCTAATACACAATCCTCTAATACACACTTCCCTAACACACAATCCTCTAATACACAATCCTCTAATACACACTTCCCTAATACGCACTCCCTAACACACAATCCTCTAATACACACTCCCCTAACACACACTCCCCTAACACACAATCCTCTAATACACACTCCCTAATACGCACTCCCTAACACACAATCCTCTAATACACACTCCCCTAACACACACTCCCCTAACACACAATCCTCTAATACACACTCCCTAACACACACTCCCTTAACACACATTCCCATATCACACACTCCCCTAACACACAATCCCCTAATACACACACATTCCCCCAGCACTCACTCCTCTAACACACCCTCCTCCAACACACACACACACACACACCTATAACACACACTTCTGTAATACACACTCTCCTAACACAGAATCCCCTAATGCACATTCCCCTAACACACACTCCCCTAATACACACCCCCTTAACACACACCTAATAATACACGCTTTTGTAATACACACTCTCCTAACACAGAATCCCCTAATGCACATTCCCCTAACACACACTCCCCTAATACACACCCCCTTAACACACACCTAATAATACACACTTTTGTAATACACACTCTTCTAACACACATTCCCCTAATACACACTTCTGTAATACACATTCCTTTAACACACACTGCTCCTAAACACACGCCTCTAACACATATTCCTCTAACACACACTCCTCCGACACACACTCTTCTTACATGCACTCCTCTAACACACATTCCCCTAACACACACTCCTCCGACACACACTCTGCTTACACACACTCCTCTAACACACATTCTTCTAACACACACTCCTCCGACACACACTCTTCTTACACACACTCCTCTAACACACATTCTTCTAACACACACTCCTCCGACACGCACTCTTCTTACATGCACTCCTCTAACACACATTCCCCTAACACACACTCCTCCGACACACACTCTTCTTACATGCACTCCTCTAACACACATTCCCCTAACACACACTCCTCCGACACATACTCTGCTTACACACACTCCTCTAACACACATTCTTCTAACACACTCCTCTGACACATACTCTTCTAACACACACTCCTCCGACACGCACTCTTCTTACACGCACTCCTCTAACACACACTCCACACAGTCACATGACGCTCTCTGAAGGCAGCCGAATGTGGGACTGCATTTTAAATAGGAGAATTTGCCTCTTGCTGTTTTTTTTTTTTTTATCCTGAAATATCCCACAGCTAATCCTTAAACTAATTAGCTTAATTACTATCCTAATACACACGCTAATAATTCACCTACATCCTGCTCATCATCTGCTTTTCTAAGTTAAATGATTTTGCAAAATGATTAATGCCACTTGAGGCAACAGAAGTGTTTCCAGTGGCGAGTCCATTTAAGAGTCTGTGTGTGTGTGTGCGTGTGTGTGTCACTCTGAGTCATGATCTTTTTCCCAACTGCCCATTCTTAGAAAGCACAATTGACTTATTGTCAGGATCATTCAGTAAAATGGCGCCTGAAGCTCTTTCCCCGCTTTAAAGACGCGTCTGGACGTCTCCGTCGCCTTTCGTTGTCCGCGGAGACGTGTCGTTCTTCGACACATTGACTCGTCTTCCCCTTCTGATTCCCCCGTTTCAGAGCTTCATCAGCATTTCAAAGGAAAGCTACATCAGGTGCTTCCATTACCGCTGAATGGAAAGTCATTATTTCCTGTATATTTGGCTGCCAGGTCTCCGTGATCAGAGCAGGCACCTGGATTATCGTGTGCTTAAGGGGAAAGGACAAGCGTCGCCCACCGTGCCCTTTTAATGGAGACGAACGAGGCGGGATGATCTGTTTTGGAATAAGCTCTGAAGGGCGAAATGGAAAGCTAGCGCTCTTGATTTAGTGGCTAGCGAAGCGTTTTGTTTCGCCACTAACATTATGTAGTTGAGGAAATCGTGATCAGTCATGATATTACAAAAGCTAGGGAGCATTTTTTTTGTTTGTTTGTTTGTTTGTTTTTTTCTCTCCCATTAAATGCAGTCCCAGTGTTAGCGAACACGTCATACACTTCGGTGTGTTACAGACACACTCCAGCTAATTATCTGATGTGATAAAGGAAAAGTGCACATGAAATATTCGGGATGTTTTTAGCAATTCTGGTGCTGAGTTGTTATTTGGTGCTGCATTTCCATCGTTCTTGTGAGAAGTCACATTATTGCTTATTATTGACGAAGAATTTCAACGCTCTCAAACGTAGGCGACAGCATTTTGTTTTAATGTTGTATAATGTTTGGCAGCAACGTTATGTTCAGCGTTATATGAATGAAAAAGCCAACACAGAAATGGTGAAAACGGCAAATATTGCGACTCCAGTAATAACAGATGATCCCGCCCATTGAGGTTGATTGACAGGTGAACTTACCGTCAGATAAAACTGGCAAAGGAAATGTGCATTAATATGCAGTAGTAGTATTGAAATTATTATTTTACATTAAAGACAAAGAGTTTACATTATTAGGATGTTTTCTACTTCAACATTTGCAAAAACCTTGACCAGGTGGCTGTGCTAGGAGTTTTGAGAAGCCTACAACAACAGTACTGTGAAAATAGCACTGTGACTGTGCCAGATTTCATAAAAAAAACATACAAAGCGTTCTGCCATAGACCCCCGTTGTGGAAGTACAAGAAGAAGAAGTACAAGAAGAAGAAGAAGAAGAAGAAGAATACTTACAATTCCAATAGAGTGCCTATGTACCTTCGGTGCTTGGCCCCCTAATTAGTTACTATTTCCAGAAATAGGTTTAATGGTCTTCTATTTGTGATATATGTAACATAATAATCATAATGAGAAATATTAAATACATTTTTCTTTATTACAGATATCTTTAGTTTCTAGGTTTTTTTTTTTTTTTTTTTTTTTTTTTTTACAGTGAACCTTTGTCAGCTGTCTAATTTGAGCGTAATATAACAAAATAACAAAATTAACCCCTTATACAATACATGTTTTTTTTTCAAATAAAGTGGTACCTGTTTTATTTGCTTGGGACATGCAGTTAGAAAAGAATGAGCCCTTTCTTCCGTCTCTGCTTGATCTCACCACAGCTAATCGTTGCGTTTTATCTACCGTATTTTTTTTATTTATTTATTTTTCGCTTCGTTAGATACGACGGTCTCGTTCTGCTTTGAGGTCTCGATGTAGGTTAATATTGCAGCTAATCTCTTTTAGATCTCTAGTCGCAGGAATAAACGCTTCATGGCTGCAAATAGTTTCTTTGTGAGCGGAAAAAAGAGAAGAGGAGACACAGGAGCATTTGAGAACCGTGCAGCTTCTTAGTTTCTGTGATCGGCTGGACTGAACCGCAGCACTGACGGTCATTTGCTGTGCGCTGATTTGAAAGCGTATTAAAATTCTCTAGGCTTTGATTGGAATGCGTATTTTGTATCCAGTCGGTATGTGTGTGTTTGTGTGTGTGTGTGTGTGTTTGTGTACAAAAAGTGGCTGTTTCTGCCTGCGCTGCCAGTTTTTAAAGGTGTGTATGATATCTCAGGTGGGCAGCACTGTGCGCTTTCAGTGTCAGAGCGGCCACCTGTTATTGGGCTCCACCACACGGACGTGTCAGACCGACCTCGCCTGGAGCGGCACGCAGCCCGAGTGCATCCGTAAGTCCCTCTCTCTCTCTCTCTCTCTCTCTCTCTCTCTCTCTCTCTCTGTCAGTCTTCACACTTTCTTTCACACACGAGACAAAACAGCCTTCCTTTCATCAAGGAGAATCATCTATTTTCCCTAATCATCCCTATTTTTCCCTACCTCTTCAGCTCTATTCATCTCATTCCCGGTGAAATAATAATCACCTCCTGTAACACTTTCCTGCATTCGGTTACAGTCTAGCTAGCGCACATCCTTCGGGATCTACAGGCAAAGGGCTGATTATTGGAAGTGGTCCTGTGGGCTCCGGGCGCAGGTTAGCTCAGATTGCATTTGAGTGCCATTTTCCTCTCTGTGTCCATCCATAAGGGTTTGTCCTGGTTATCCCATGCAGCTACTACAGACGTTTTAGCAACCTTTTTGTGCTACAGTGGCTATCTTAGTAAGTGATCTGCTTACGACTTTTTCTTATTTTAACTAAGAAAAAAATGGCTTGGTGGGTCCTGCACGTTTTACACTGAAGATCGTTTTGGAGAGACTAACACACGCCATTGTTGTGCCGTTATAGGAAAATAATCAACAACAGCGTGGTGTAACAGTGAAGTTTTTCCTATAACAGAAGTGTGTGTTTTTCCGCAGCCCATTCGTGCAAGCAGCCTCGCAGCCCGCCGCATGCCACCGTGGTGGGGATGGACGTGCCCTCGTTGGGTTACATGCTTGTGTACTCGTGCCAGCCGGGTTTCCTGCTCACCGGAGGCTCCGAGCATCGCGTGTGCAGACCTGACGGATCCTGGAGCGGGAAAGTGCCTGTGTGCCGAAGTAGGACTGATACACACACACACATACACAAACTGTACACGATACACTTACAACACAGACGCACACACACTGTACACGATACACTTACAACACAGACGCACACACACTGTACACGATACACTTACAACACAGACACACACACACACACACACACACACACACACAAAGCCGTAAAAGTACTGTTGTGTTTTTGAGAGCTCTTTAAAATTCAGTTGAACTCTGTGTCACTGTGTGTGTGTGTGTGTGTGTGTGTTGCTAGTATAAAGGTGTTAGATTTAGCCTGAGGAAATCAACCGTGTAATTTCTGACCGTGTGGTTTCTGCGTCTACCTGCGATACACATCATTCACATTCACCTCTCTGTTTTTCAGTCGGATCAAAACCGGCAGAGAAAGCGACCGTGCCTGTTCAAGGGACGCCGAGTCCAAAAGCAAGCGGTGAGTTGTCTCGTGCGTGACGTGCATTTACAGTAACGAGTGCCTGCACTTAAAGAGCACACACTTATTTTTAATGTTGAATATTCACTTCGGATTGCTTTGACTCGAAGGAGCAGCTTTCACCTCTTCAAACTCGGTACGTATCACAGCGAAGGGCTAATTACTGCAAAACGCGGCAGGTAAAAAGGGCTGCGTGTGTTTCGCCCCCTCGGCGTCTGACAGCTTAAATGTTCTCGATTGCAGTGCCCGACGACGTCTTCGCCCCGGCGTACGTCTGGAAGGGCTCGCTCGAGCACAAGGCAGCAAAGCAGCCCGTGACTCTGACAATCACTAGCTTTAACGCAACCTCCGGCAGAGTCAACGTCACTCTAACCAACAGGAACACAGAGCTCTTACTGTCAGGTAAGAAACTAATAACACATTGTTAGCTGCAGCTCCAGTGCAACAATAAGCGTGCACGTCAGACTCTGCGCGACGCGAGAGAAACTTTCTGAATGTAATGTTTCTTTCGGAGTTGAGTAAGTGATGCGTGTTCAGGCTCTAATTATACAGTGAGAGCCAACGTTCCAGATTCACGAGTTATGCAAGTTCCTGTGTTGTTTTTATGTAAAACTGGTAAAGTCACACAGGCAAGTGACAAAGAGAGATGACAAAGCGACAAAGATCCTGATTCCTCTGACAGAGCGACATTTGAGTTGAGATTTCAATCAGTCAATCAATCAATAAAGAAACAAACCAAAAAAAATAATAAAAGCAAAGGCAATAACATTGAAGTAATAATAATAATAATAATAATAATAATATTAATAATAGTAATAATAATGTTGTTATTGCTGTTTTTTATTATTATTATTATTATTATTATTATTATTATTATTATTATATACAAATGAAGTAACAAAACAAACGATCAGTAATTTCTGGGGCCAATTTTATGGGTTATGTTGTCCGTCGTCCCCACAACCTAAACAAACAAACAAATAAATGAAATTAAATAATAAATAAATAGATACCATAATAAAAACTACAGCAATAATAATAATAATAATAATAATAATAATAATAATAATAATAATAATGTTCTATGTATCACTTTTCAAAGACTCAGTGTCACTCTACAAGCTTATTAAAAACAATAAGCAAAGATGTATTTTTTTAAATCGAAGACATCATTGCATAACATTAAATAAGTGTATTGTGTTACATAAAACAATGAATTATTTTTTTTTTAAAAAACAGTGCTCATAAAACACGTACATAACTACAAAATAAAATACTAATTAATTAAAATAATCCTTAAAATAAGAATTTTAAAGAAAGGAAAAACGATGTGCGTCACAGTGGAGTGTCAGATGAGGAGCGATGAGGTCTGCGTGGTGTGTGTGTGAGTGTGTGTGTGTGTGTGTGTGTGTGAGCTGTGTGCGTTGCGCAGTTTCAGCGTTCTTTCCTCTTCTCGATGCAGGTGTGTATAAGAGCAGTGAAGCTCGCCTCACCCTGCGGCTGTACCACACGAGGGCTCTGGTGCACGGAACCCACGCTAAGATCACAGAAGAGACGTGGACCATGGACGGATTTGTAAGCATCCCTTTAGTACAGCCATTATTTCGATCTTGTTGTTTCTGTGGTAGCTGAGGGGGAGGGGCTTGGGGGAGGGGCTTATGTAACCGTCTGTATTTCATTTTACTTCAATTATTTCTTATTCTTTGTTCGTCTTCGTTGCCTACTCTGGCATGGAATTGAAATTAGTAGCTTTATTTCATTATTTAAAAATTCTTTGAATTCATGTCTTCTTAGGGGACACGGTGGCTTAGCACTGTTGTCTCGCTCCTCCAGGGCTGTGGGGTTCAGTTCCTGCCTCTGCCCTGTGTGCGTGGAATGTGCATGTTCTCCCTGTGCTTCAGGGGTTTCCTCCGGGTACTCCGGCTTCCTTCCCCAGTCCAAAGACATGCGTTGTAGGCAGTTCCAAATTGTCCATAGTGTGTGAGTGTGTGTGAGTGTGTGTGTGTGTGTGATTGTGCCCTGTGACGGGTTGGCACCCTGTCCAGGGTGTCCCCCCCACCCTGTGCCCCGAGTCCCCCGGGACAGGCTCCAGGCTCCCTGCAACCATGTGTAAGATAAACGGTACAGAAAACGGATGGATGGATGGATGGATGGAGTTTCTTCTTATTTATTTATTTTGTATGATATAATTTCATTTTATTCTAGATTTGCGTACGTATCTCCTTACTCTTATTTTTGTACTTGTATTTTTATTATTGTATATACTTGTATTATTTTATTTTTATTTATGTCTTATGCTTTCATTCCATTACTTTCATCATTTAAATGCACTAATTGACTAATACTAATACTAAAAATAACAATAGTTTTTATATATAAGATGAGTTATTTTATTATGATTTAAACTTGATAGGTAGCAATAACAAGAAGCGGGTTATAATTTGCATTATCGCATTTATTATTACATTACATTGATTATTTCATTATTTCTCACTTGTAGCTCGTAGAAACAGGCAGAACAAGTCGTGGTCAGGTACGGTTCTGTTTTGCTGAAAGAAAGAAAAAAACGTTTTAAACACTTTACACTGACATTTAACCAAAAGGAAAAACGGTGAAAACTCAACCCCGGTGCACATACCTGCAATCAGCCTGTAAACCAGACACGGAGATGGGTTTTGTGTGTGTGTGTGTGTGTGTGTGTGTGTGAGCGAGAGAGAGACAGAGAGAGAGAAAGAGCAAGAGAGAGACTGCTTCCATAAATATAGTTTATATCTCTGAAAACCGAGATGAGGAAGATATATACTGGGTGTTTTTAAATAACGCTTACTGTCATAATGCAATAAAAGCACGAGCGCTGGCCTGAAATGAAACTACATAAAGCATAAAGAAGCCACTGCTGTTTGTTCCAACACAGGAATCTATAAATTATATCAAGTAAGGAATAAAACATTTTTATTTGCATTGTTTGATGCAGTCACTGTTGCTGCCGCAGAGTTGATTATTTCCCTCACCACCCTGAGGTGTTTTTTTTTCCTCTTATACCGCAGCACTTTGCTAATGCTTCCACTTTTCTCTTCATTAAAGACGTTTTATTCGTTCATTCTGTTCTCACTTACGTTATAGCAGCTATAAACAACCGACCGTTCCCTTGCCACTTGTTTCTCTGTCTTGAAGTTAATAAGACAACAACAACAACAAAAAAAAAAAGACGTTAGCTTGTCATGTCAGTAACAATCCGCAAAACATAAACTCCTCCGTCCTGAAGATCTGTCAAGGCTTAGATTCCCTGTGAATGAGCTGTTACTATAGAAACCATAACGTATTCGAACAAGCGCAATAACACAAACCGGCGGTTCGCAGCTGCACTACTGTCAGAGCTGCTGTTATAGAAGACTAATCACTCTCTGACCAATCAGAAACAAGGACGCGAGCGCTGAGCAAAGGTATTAATTATGGAGAATTAGCAGTTCCTTATCACTGATTTCCGCATCATCGGGAAAGGTTTCATCGCCCGGGGCTCTTCTGACTCGCAGCTCGGAACAACGCAGAGCCCGAGGCGTTAAGATGAACTTGCAATGTCTGTTTGTTTTGGTCTGCACAAAAAAACATAGTGGGGGGGTCATAATTTGTGGCCAGAGACGGATAACAACCAGGCATGAGCCATAAATCTCTACAGACCACATTTAGCAGGAACAAGCCATTTTACGGCTAGCTGCTGATGACTATAATAGCTACAACGTAAATCACCTTTCCATGCACACACACACACAGACTCATGATTACACACATTAGTATACGCTCACATGGCCTCTGACTTACTCCTACACTGTCACACACACACACACACAACGATCTGATTTGTTTCTTTCCTGTGATAGATGTGCATTCTTCACCTGTTAGCTTATCCTCCTGCTATCGTCGCTGTCAGCTATCTCTGCTGTAATTGTGCTACATGTAGGGAATATACAAAGACAGGATTACAACCTACACGCCGGTGGAACAATCTAGAACGGAGAGAATGAAAAGAATATAAAAAAATATATATATATTGATCTCCACGTAAAAGGTTTCATCGACTTCCTGGATAATATGATTAGTGTTACAAATCAGTCGTGACACTGTGTTTCTCATGTTTCTTTCATAAATAAGATATAAAACGTGCTGCGAGTCAGTTACTAACACGCCGATTTTTTTTCCCGTCTAAATGAAGTGAGGTGTAAAACAAAACAAGGCACGCTATTACAGGAAAATAATCAGTGTTACCACCTAAAATGAAGTGATTATTTTCAATTAAAAGAGCATCTCAGAGTGATTTATTCTTCTTATACAGCTGCAAATTGCTGACACTCCATTTTTTTTTATTAATTAAAGAACATGATGTCATGGATACATGGATCACGGATACTTTTTATCCATTTATAGTTACATTTAGTGTTGTGGAATGTCCACAAAACAAGATGATTCCCGATGTCACTTACATTATAATGGAAAATGACACTTTATATTATATATTATTAGATATTAGATATTAGATATATTATCAGATATTATATTATTGTGTAGCTAGTTGGCTTTCAAACAGGAACAGGAAATATGCATCATCCCAACTGGCTAATCCTGGAGCCTAGTGAAGCAGCTGGAATCCAATGAAATGTGCTTAAACAAAGCAACGCATTGATAAGCAACTAAAAGTGTTAGTCGATAGAATAATTTAAATAAGTAAAAACATTTGTTGTACTGTTCTTAAAACCCGTGTCTTTCATACACACACACACACACACACACACACACACACACACACACACATATATATTTATGGCAAAAGCCATGTTATTGTCCAGACCAATGCAATTTGACTCTGAATTGCATATGAAGATGGAAAACTGCACCAATATGTGCAAATTGTCTGTGATAAGCATAACACTAAACCATCAGGAATAGCAGCAGCGTAATAACGTGAGCGTAACGGCACGAACAGGAAGCGCTCCTGAGTGGTAAATGTGGAAAAGAGATTGTCGTGTGATAAAGGTGGCGTGTCAACTGGGCGCCGAGGAGGGTGACAGCCTAGGGGGAAGAAGCTGTTAGTGAGTCTCGCGGAAGTGACCCCAGCATGGCTTTACCTTCTGCCAGACCGTTTTAGTCATAAAGATGGCTGGAAACATGGAGGGTGCTGGGACGGGACCTGCGAGCTCATCTGGGCAAGTGTTTGATGGCTTGCCGTGGGGAAGCCAAGTCTAATAGACTGTGTCAGTGTGTGTACTTGAGTGTGTGTGTGTGTGTGTGTGCGTGTGTGTGCGTGTGTGTGTGTGTGTGTAGCTGGTGGGGGGCTGCTGGTTAAGTGGCTGCTCAGTCTGTCACAGACTTATATAAAACACAGTATTGCTGTAGAATGTTATACACTGCACGTTAGTAGCAATGCCTCCTGGAGAATGGTCCCTTCTCTGATTACGGCCACGCCCACTGATTACAGCTTAGGGCTGTGATTGGACAGTGATTGTATTTCAGTGCAACGCAAGAAAAAAAAAAGAAAGAAAGAAAGCAAAACCGCGCTGATTGTTTGTCTTTCGCTGAGAGATAAAGCGACGAAAGGACAATGAAGGTTTTGCTTTTCAGTATGGAAAGTTTTCGGCGCGTCATTAATAAAAGTGAATACCGTAGTGAATACAGCTCATGTCTACTATTCAGATACTAAATCTTTTTAAGAAATTCAAAATTCTAAAGGAGTTTTAGCTTTTTTTTTTTTCATTTTTGTCAGATGTTTGGTTTGAATTTGGGGGGGGGGAATTGTGCGTTTTGTGTGTTTATCTGTCTAAGCATTTATCTAGCGAAGAATTTTTCTATTCGTTTTTTTCCATCCCTGATGGGTAATTGTTGATTTTCCATCGTTTTACTTTGGATAAATCATCGCAATCACATTCAGTCAGTCAAGATAGAAATCTAAAATCTGCAAATAGCAAATCATAAAGACATCTTTGTATGTAATTTAAAGGTGCATTTGGCAGGATTTGTAAAAAATGTGGCAAGACTAGGTCTCTAAATGTTAAATAGGTAGAGTTAAATAAGATTTCATTTGTTTTAACGCTCCTCGAGCCCGCCCCAATCACAGAGTGATATTTTTCTCACGGGAGAATTATCTGGCTGCACTGGGCGCTTCCTGATTTCAGACTGAGATGGGGGCGGAGTGAAAGGCTTTGGGGAGTGTCTATAAAATGACGGACCACAACACAGTTTTCAGAATAGGACTTCTCATCCATGTAATGCACTTATCCCAAGGCCATGGCCTGAACCAGTATTTTTAATCATGTTCTACATATTTTTCCAGCGTATTTGTACAAGTAAGAAATAAAAAACGACCTACTGCATGTTTAACATCAACCCAGCGAACCCTAGATGAGTCGTGATATTCACTCCTAGAGCCTATAATTGAGAACATGTGCTTTCGCCCTCAACATTTCCCCCTTTTTCTTTAGTTACTAACTCATTTCTTAACTCAGTCTTACTCTGCTGAAGCACTGAAGCTGAATCTTAAGTGTGCATTAATAACTGCGTGCAGCTTCCTCTTAAAGTGCAAGACCTCGGATGCTAAAATCCTTTTCCATGTGACACTTTTACACTCTGACTGAAGTCTTTTTTTTTTTTTTCAAAGCGGGGCTTTTTAGAGAAACATGAATGCATTCATTCTCAGCACTTCAGCTCGAGTGCCTCCTCTGATGACTTGTGTTATCTTTTTTTTTTAACGTTAGGTTTCAGCCGAGCAGGAAGGAGGTCCGTACGTGTTCCAAGGCTACATCCAGGGCCGGGATTACGGACAGTTCGGGTTACAGAGACAAGGTGTGTTTCTTTAACTGATTACAATGTGGAGTCTTTCATTATGTTTTTCATTTGTCATTGTCATGACCTCGTGATTAAAAAAAAAAGAAAGCCTCATTACAATGTCAACACAACTGAATTGCGTTAGGAGATCAGGAATTTCAGGATAAAGTGCAGTATAATGCAATATAATGCAACCTAATCTGATGTGTAATGTATTCTTTAATACAAGCTGTGTACAATCTATAATAGAAATTGCTTAATATAGACTTAAAGCAAGCACACTGCATTTGCTTTTTACATATTATCACATTAAATCATAATAAAGTGTACGTTACGCTTATACAGCCATACCCGTAATGATTCCACAACCGACATAATTTATTTTGTCTTTATTGTGATTTTACCTGATGAATTTTTCAAATGTGACTGTATGTGATGGATTTTTTTTTTCCTGCAAACAAAGTCAATAACGTCTCCCGTCACACAGGTCAGAACATCACCGAGACGACGAGAAGCTCCGAGGCGCCGCCTGGGACCCACAGCAGCTCTGTGGCCGTGGCAATTCTCGTGCCTTTTTTTGCTCTGATATTTGCAGGGTTTGGATTTTATCTCTACAAACAGCGGTACGTACGCTCATTCGCTTAAGCGGCGCAAACGTAGGCGACTTGATTTGTGTTTTTAATCTTGAAGATATACTTATCCGGAGGGCTTCATCATTACTATTGGTATAATAAAGCTAAAGGAACGGCAATCTAAAAAAAAAAAAAAAAAAAAAAAAAAAAAAAAAAAAAAAAAAAAAAAAAAAAAAAAAAAAAAAAAGTGAGTCACATGTACAACATTATAAGAGCGACGATACTCAGGGGCTCCGAGGTTGAAACTGGGTTTAAATTTTCTTCTACATGAAGAAAACGAATAAAATATCGATATAGAAATTCAACCTTGCACTCAGAATGTCTGACTAAACACAATGGCATCAGTTGGACCAAGGTAAATCTACACCAAGCATGCAGTAACACACTCCAGGGTGTGCTGCTGTAGGAAAATAACAAAAGACGGGGTGCTATGATGAAGCAGAGCTACTAGTACCACCCCCAAGTTGATCATTTTCCTACAACAGCACATTCTGAAGGGTTTTATTCCCCTTACCCCAGAGTTTTTAAAATTTGCCAATTCTAAGAGATTTTCATTTATTAAAGAATGACACGTCATACTTTTTTTTTTTTCCATTTCTAGTTACTTTTAATGTTATGTCACAGTCATATCTTCACCAGCCTCTCTTTTATTCTCTTTCTTGAAGTTAGTAATGCACGAAAATGCATATCATTGTGCAGATTGCGCACAGGTTCGACACAGAACCCTACAAAAGAACCCCAAGTAATTATCCTTCAGGAACCCGAATCAGAGTGTAGTTCAGAAACTAACATTATGTTTTGCCCCATGTAGTGAGCACATATAGTTACTGCTTAGGGTTGTTCTGCGTGTTGCGTTAATTTCCGAATACTAAATCTTTTGAAAGCGTTTAAAATCTCTAAAGGAATTTGTGCAAATCTGTGCATTTCTCACTGCTGTCAACTTGCATGCAAGCACACTTAGCAAGATTTGCGGAGGCTGGTCTTGATGGAAAATTCGCTCTTCTCCATTTTTAGTTGTGGCTCGCTCTGTGCTTTCAGGAGGACGGACAAAGCCGAGTTCTCAGGCTGCTCTGCGCATGAAAACAGCAACGGCCAGGCCACGTTCGAGAACCCCATGTACAACACCAACACCAAAAGCATCGAGAGCAAAGTGGTGCGTTTCGACCCCAGCCTCAACACCGTCTGCACCATGGTTTGACCTGAACGAACTCATCACCCAGATTAGCATTCGGTTGGGTTTTATTCCCTGACTTTGTGGCGGTTGCACAGATTTCCGGAGAAAGACTCAAGCACAGTCTGAGGAGCCAATACTCCCATACAGTATAAACCACATGCTTTAAGCCCGGCGTGGATCTGCAAGGGTGGGACGGACTGCTTCACGATTCGAGTGGAGTGTTTTTAGGTTGTGTAACTCACTCTAAGAGTGTCCTTGATTTTTGTATTCAAGAAAACAAATCTGAGGAGGCTTTGTGTGAAGCCTGGAACATTCCGGGTTTTCATAAGCCTTTCCCAGAATGCTGCACAGTGCGAGTTTGCGTCATCGTGTGTATATTGATTTCTCGACACGGCTCCGCTTCTTCGTTTTCATGCACTCACCACCCTCCTGCAGATCACAACAGAATAGGCTTAGAGGAAATGGTTATAAAATGATGGAGTGTTCCTTCTGTTCTCTCTCTTTCTTTTTTTTTGGTTGCTTCCTGCTTCTGGAACATTCTGCTACATTTTCATGGCTTGTCCTAATAACGTTTTCCATTAAGGCTCCCTTAACTGATGTTATCTAATGCATTAGTTACACCATCAGTAACGTTAACAACGTATATATAAAACTCGTATTAATTTAATTATTTTATTTGAATCCAAATAATCAAGTGAACCAAAGTTTGTACCGTTACTGAGTAAAATTACACCCACAGTTAATATTAATGAACACGTTTCTGGTTCATTGAAAAATTCAGATCTGAGACTAAAGCTGAAGTGCTAGCGTTTACACCTAGAGACCGGAGTTCAGTCATTTATTTACGTTTAAAGACATGCTGTAATTAAATCTTTGCTCATTCGTGTGGATTTTTAGTCATGGATTGAATAATGCAAGTGTCCGTTAATATTTACACAAATGTCAATCAATACACACATTAATTAACGTTATTTATGGTTTATTAATGCTAAGTTTAATATTTAGCCTTGGTTAAGTAAGGAATAAACCACTTACCACAACCATGTTGTGCTGTTATAGGAAAAAAAAAATCAACTACAACATTATCACCCTAAAGTTGATTATTTCCTTATAAAAGCACATCCTGGAGTGTTTTATTCCTCTTATGCCACAGCAAATTGGCAACGATTACAGGATTTCTTTACAATTTCAGAATGCCCCGTCATACTTTTCATCTGTTTGTAGTTACATGTGATGTTAGTTCTTGTTCTCTCTTCCGTTATATCAGCTTTAAACAGTCGTTCACAAACTTTCCTCTGACGGAAAACGTCCTGGCACTGGAGACTCCTTCCATAAAAACGTCACCATATCGACAACTGTACCTTATTCTTTGTTAGATAGCACACCTTTTTTATCCGTACAAAGATTACGTCAAGTGTCCGTCATCGAAGTCTTTGTGCGTGTTGTTACTATAGAAACGATAACGTGTTAGAAGTGAGTGCATTAATATAAACCTGTGATTTGCAGCTGTACGCCTGTCTGAGCTGCTGTTACAGGAAATTAATCAACAATTCTGACCGATCAGAATGGAGAATTTGGCAGCACTGGGATCGAATGGAAGTTAAGGGAGCCTTAATGTAACCGTGCACTACCCTTTGTTTCCGTTTTGTGGAATGATACTCCATATCCATGGCTAGAGATTGTAGTTTGCGATAAATTGAATGATTTTGAACATTTCATTGCTTTTTAATGGCTGATTTCAGTGATGTCTCAAAGAGCACATCACCTTAATAGCGCCTTGTAAAATACTCCGGCTATGAAAAGGATTTATTTTCTGGAAATAAATAAGATAAGATATTTATTTATCAAAGTCATGTATCGACTATATCTTCAGAAAAGGTGCGAGTCACCAAATGGCTGCCAAATAACCGATGTAGCATCGCTACTACGTTCAGCTTCTCAGTGCCATGACCCACATTGTGCTTTTGCTTCAATTAGGTTGTTTTTTTTTTTTGTTCGTTTGTTTATTTGTTTTTTTAGTCTCTGTAAATGTGGACGTTGGAGAAGATTTCAGTTTCCGTTCGACTATTGGCTCCTTCGGGTGGGTCCACCTGCTTTGTATATAATATTCATAACAAATGTACAGATATTTAAAGTTTTTTGAAAAAGAGATCTATTTTTGTGAGAAATACCACTTTGTAAGAAAAATAATAATAATAATAATAATAATACAAGATTACGAAATGTAAATATTCATTTGTAAATGCCATTTACAAATAAAGAGTACCTGCTTTTGTTAAAACGATCCTTTCTTGACTGAACAACACCAGAAAAAAAACCTCTCAGTCTTATTTGGAAAGGTAGCAGCACTTGAAAGCTACTTATTAGTGGTGTAACGATACAGCGTATTGAATCGTATCGTCCGATACGATGCTGTACGTCTGTGTATCGAACAACACACAGACGTATTTAATACGTCTCGTGAGGTGAAATAAACTTTTACAATTGACCTTTTAATCATTTAAACTCCTGCATCTAAAAAGAAATTAGCTTTCTCTTTCTCTCAAATCAGAGTTTTTAAAAACATGGTTTTCCTAAGCAAGTATCTTAAACAAGGTTTAGCATTCCTAAGCAAAGTTTACACTATCATACTCGCATATTCACTCGGGGGAAAAACAGCAAGCAGGATGTGGAAGATTCCCACAAATCTGTAAGCTCTGGTGTATGGAAGCACTTCCTGGTAAGTTACGACGCTAACGATGGCTAGAGAGTGGAGGACCGAAAAATTACAGTGCGCCGAATCCAAAACACTCATTGATTCAAGTCAAGTTAAAGAAATCCTTGGTGATCCGTGGGAAACTCATACTCTGGATTTGTGGAGAACGCAGGTTCAAAAACACATCTAGGGCTACAGAGAGCTGCGTGACTCTGACAGCACAGCTAGCTAACAGCTGCGCTTCGGACACGCCCACTTGTGAGTCACAACGGCGAAAACTTGGCCATGTTTTGCCAATTGTGTTTCATTAAATGTTTCTAAAAGTCTGGATGGACCACGCAAAAACACATTATTAAATTGCAATTACTTTTGTAACGTACAATGTTTTAATCAACTGAAAATGGAAACCTAAGACATATTCAGGCACAAGACACGACTGTATCGAATTAGAATTTTGTGTATCTTTTATGACATAAAAGCGAAGGATTAAGCTCCTAACAGGAAGCTGTTCCTTCAGAGGAGCATCGTGATGCAATCCATTATTGATGAAGTGCGGCACAGTGCAGAGCGAGGACGCTCCGTTCCGAACCCCCGATAGCTACGCGATGAAAGCTGATTAAATTGAGCGTGGGATGATTGATGAGACCTGCCAGTTCTGAATCAGGCTCTTGAATAATTAACAAATAAATAAATAAATAAATAAATAAAAAATCGTAGCAGCCACTCCAGATCAGGAATTGTAGGATCGTTATTCGTGGTGCAAAGTTCCAGCAAAAACGACATAAGGCTCCTTCAGGAATCAGACGCACAGAAGATGAAAAGCATTCACGGACGTACGAGTGAGATTGGACCTGAAGTGTTTGGGCGCCGTTTGCATCCCTCGGATGGATCATGCAAGGGATTGCATGAGCTCTCCTGCAGTGTGATAAGCGGAGAGGGTTCTACAGCTGAATAGCATCAGGCTAGCTATATATACAGATTCTGGTGCTAATTTGTTGGTTGTTGCTGTATTTTCATTATCCCTGCGAGAAGTTAGTCATTGTGTGACGCACTGATGTCACAAGTGTCATCGTTATTTGCTAGTGAGGTTACGATGGCGTTTAACGGGGGAAAAAAATTAAAGAATCTCAGACATAACGCGAAACGGTTGCTGTTAGCTCCTAAAAACAAACAAGCAAGAGGTTCTTTCCTCGTTCACGGTGTTCCTCAGGGTTCTGTCCTTGGGCCTTTACTCTTCATCATCTATATGCTCCCTTTAAGTAAGATTATCCGTCATCATGGCTTTAACTTCCGTTGCTATGCAGACGACACCCAGCTCAATTCTCAACATAACTCTCCTTTTCCCACCAACTCCATAACAGCTTGTATTAATGATATAAATGCTTGGATGACCAGTAACTTTCTCAAACTCAACACTGATAAAACAGATCTACTGCTTGTCGGTTCACCAAAAAACGTTGCTCCTTTCTGTGCTGATTATGTTAACGTTGCTGGGAACTTAGTTCGACCTTCCACCGCCGTTAAAAACCCGGGTATAATCTTTGACTCCTCTCTCTCTTTCCTGCCTCACATTTCTTCACTCACTAAATCTGCCTTCTTTCACCTCGTTTACGTCCTTTCTTAAATATCAGTGACGCTGAGACACTGGTTCATGCCTTCGTCACTTCTCGACTCGACTACTGTAATTCTCTCTTCTATGGTCCACCAAACACAACATTAAATAAGCTCCAATATATCCAGAACTCTGCAGCGAGGCTTCTCACGTTTTCTAAGAAATCCTCTCATATTACTCCCATCCTACACAGACTTCATTGGCGACCCGTTCGTTCTCGTATTCAATACAAGATTCTCCTCATCACCTTCAAAGCACTTCATGGTCTCGCCCCCCTCCCCCCATACATTTCTGATCTCATTCATACTTATTCTCCAGTCCGCACATTACGCTCTTCAGATACTGGTCTACTGTTAATTCCACGTCACAGGTTAGCATCGTTTGGTGGACGAGCGTTCTGTCTCTCTGCTCCGACACTCTGGAATTCTCTTCCCAGAAACATACGTCATCTTTCTTCATTACAGGATTTCAAAACCCACCTTAAAACGCATCTTTTTCTTTCTTGTTTATTGTCTTTTGTTCTTTGTCTGCTGTCATGTTTCCATATTGTAAAGTGACCTTGAGTGTGCAGAAAGACGCTATATAAAATAAACCTATTGTTATTATTATTATTATTATTATTTCACCATTTTCCAGCGATTTTCAACATCATATTAATGAGAAATCCAACACAGGGACAATGGTTCATATGGAGGACTCAAAGTCCCAGAATGCAACGTGGCTACAATGAAGTTACTGCAGAGACTTAGCTTAGTTAGTTAACTAGCTAGTTAGCTAGTATCTGCCAGATTACTACAGCGATTACGTTGATGGCAGTATTAGCGTGAAAGTCTATGTTTAGAAGCTGATCTGTTTGAGAGAGCTGGACAGATTAAAGGACTAAAGCGCCGCCGCATCACTTTCTTTAACTAGTCAGTTAATCGACTCAACTCTTACATAAAATGTTTTTCTATCATGCGAGCCAATAAAAACAGAACAATCAGTAAGCTGTAAGCAGAGTATTACAGCTCAGCCGTGCAATTAACTTCCAACAAAGTAATGAGTTCGCATGGAACGGCTGTAGATGTTTAATCAGATGATGGTAGGGGTTCGTTTTGATGAGCTGTGTACAGTAATTCGATTCTTTTGCAATATCTCTGGAAATGAGCACACCAACCACGAAGCAGACTTGAAATCGAGGGTGTGTGTGGACGTTTTAGGAAGCGTTGTGTACTTCCAGGGTGCCATTTTTACCTTGTTTGACGCTAATCCTCTTTCCCTGACTGATCCCTGTGTTGGAGGAAGGTAATATCAAATCCTTCATTTATCCTGCAAGTGATGATGGAATATCTTCCTCCAGCCGACTGTAGAACGCACCGCAGTGTGGTTCTCCACTGGTTCCACGTTATCTTTTCCACACTTTATTTCAGCTTGCGCTCCAAACGGCTCTGCGAAGTCGCTGTAATTGTTACATTAATGCTCAGCGTGCATGTAAACAGACCAGACACTAGGATGGAGTGGTGCAGCAGGTATCTCACTGCTCCAGGGTCCATGGTTCCATCTGGAGCTTGAGTTACTGTGTGTGTGTGTGTGTGTGTGTGTGTGTGTGTGTGTGTGTGTGTGTGTCATGTCAACATAATGTCTCGTTATTTGGAATTAATATCTCATTATTTTGACTTAACTCATTGTTTCAAGATATGTAGTTATATAAGTGTGGTATGTTAAAATAATATCTTGTCATTTTGACCTAAAAGCTCATTATTTCAAGATAGTATGTTGTTAATTTAACTTGATATCTTTTTTTTTCAATTTAACATCTTATTTCAAGGTAGTATGTTGTTATTCTAACATAATATCTTGTTATTTTGACTCAGTATCTCATTATTTGAAGACAGTATGTCCTTATTTTAAACTTATCTCGTTTTTGTCGCATCTGGTTCCACCGCTGATCCAGAAGCCACCGTTCTCCATCCTGATCCGAATCCGGCCCGGACTTTACAACTCTCACACTCACCTGAGCTCTAACACTCCTGTTTCCTGTTTTGAAATCAACTCAGTGTGTTTAAAAATCCAGTTCTCTGTGAGGTTTTGCTCTTTATTCCATGCTGCCATTTTAAGCGGTACTTCTTGTTTGTCTTCCTAATTTTAAATATTTTTTTTTTTATCTAGTTTCTCCATATCACTCTGTCTGCCCAATCATTTGACTTTTGCCAGTATTAAGCATGGTTCTGCCTGCTGATTGGGCCTGTAAAGATTTTACTCATAATGACCTCCACTTGCTTCTGAATTAGTGGCCATTATTTTGACTTAATATCTCATTATTTGAAGATAACGTTGTTATTTTATATGAATATCTCGTTGTTTTGATTTAATTTGATATTTCAAGATAAATATACCAATATTTTGAGTTAGCGTCTCATTATTTTGACTTAATGATTCATTAGGTGTGGTGTGGTGTGAATGAGTGTGTGCATGGTGTTCTGTGATGTTCAGGATAGGTTAAAGTGCTTGCTAATGCTAATCGTTTAAGGAAATCTGAGATTGTTAGCCTGCTAACTCATCCGCTTGAACTGAAGGTTAGGTTATAAGCTTTGGTTTATATACAACCTTCCTTTTGGGATGTACAGCAGAACGCAGACGTTTAATCGTTTGACATTTAGCAGACGTTTCAGTCCCGACGGGAAATGTTACATGATGATAGACAGCACCCACTACTTAATCTTATGCTTGACATTTTTTGGGCCTGCAGCCTGATCCACTTAAATAAGAAGCTGACAGCAGTGGAAAAAAGCAGATGTGGTGGCAACACAAGGCACAGAACAGTGTGGGTTCTTAAATAAGTCTCCTCACTGTCCCAGTTTGCGGGATTTCTCGCCGTCAGGTGCCATCGCTCAGAGGTTTATGTAGAGCACAGATGTAAATAAGACTCACTGCACGGCTTTGCTCGAGGATTAGGCTCTCCAGTGCCGGAGTTGGCCGGGATTTAGTAAGTGAACATCATGATGTGTCACGGTACTGGTTTCTACACAGTAGGGACGAGCGTCTAGAGTGTCTATCGAGTAGCGGCTGGTGTTGAAACGCCACCGAGGCGTGCAGGATGAGTCAGTGCAGAGACGGGATGCTATCAGGAACAGCGGTGCCCTCTGAACTGCAATCACCCAGGTTGAATCCTGCTCCAGCTTCCCGCAGCTGTCCGTCACAGACACATACGAGAACACATAGTGGGGGAAAAAAAGTCATCATCAGTTTCCATTGATAGCGGCGTGACACGTGAAATGGCTTCTTTTGTGCCTCCTCCTGAGTGTCGCTCTGACCCGAGCCATGTCGTGTCCTCTGTCTTACTCTCATTCCCAACGCAGAACCCTGTTCACGTCGCTCTGCATTACATCTGCATAACATCTGCACATGTTTGGCTATGACGCACAAATATTTGTATGCTCCGGGATGATAGGGCAAATATGCAATGCATCACTCAGAGGAAGCCGCCTGAAAGCTGATTACCTACCGCTTTGATTGAAGCACGATTCACTTTGCAACACTTCTGAGATCCGGCAGCTGGGGACTGAATCTTGGTAAAGTGGAAAGCAGAATGTGTTGCAAAACAGATTTTCTATTATCTGCTGTCTGGTGTAGAAGGCTACATGCTGAACCACTGACATTTTTGTTCCAGGGCAGTGGTAAAGCCGAGATTCTCTGATAGTCACCAGATGTTTATGGGTTCAAATCCCAGGAGAAAGTGAAGAGCCCTTGAGGAAAAAAACCTTAAAGCTGGATCGACTATTGGAGGGGAAAAAAGAATAAAATCTGATTCTGTAACAGGCTAAAATGTTATTATAACATATATTTTCCATGACTTGGCCTGCTATAAGGGTGATAGTGTGAAAGACCTTTTAAATTAATTGGAAATTCTTAAGCAGGTGTAAAATAACTTTCTTTGGGAGGTCTAGAGTGACCCATCTAATTTTTAGCTTTTTATTTCATTTTTTTTTATTAATTGAAATGCAGTCTCTGCCTGACTACATCTGCCAAAGCACTGAAAGAAATATTTTCCACGTCTCATTAGTCCTGTCTCTTGAAGCGATGCTGGTAACCATAGGGACAGAATGGGAATTTCCACCAGTATTTGGATTTTGCAGCCTCAAAATAACAATGATAATCATAATAATAATAATAATAATAATAATAATAATAATAATAATAAGCCACCTGTATTTTGGCTTTGCAGCTACTGTGGAAGGAGATCATGGAGCCATAGGCGTAGCTCCGGAAACTCAGTGCCAGGTTTGTTGTGGGTGACACACTTAGCATCCTGCTCTGAGTCGTGCCCTTTGAAACATTCCCCTTCGAAATGCTCTGAACATTATACAGGAAGAGACCATTTTCAGGACAACAACGAGATCTCTGATGCGCCATTGCCATCTACAGGACCAACGTGGAACTAAAGCTAAAGATATTAAACTCTGCAGTCACAGTTTGATTATTTTCTGGATTATGTCTGTTTTCCGGTCCACGTAACTAGATTTTGGATGAAAGGGGTTTCATTGAAAGGCGTGCTTATAATCGCTGTTACCGCACCAAAGTTTTCCTATCACAGCTCATTCCGAAGTGTTTCATTCCTCTTACACTGCAGCAATTTACCAACTAGTTATTTTTTTTTATTGTATTAAATCACCTTTCACAGTGGGATTTTCCTTTAATAGATTAATAAGAGATGTGTCGCAAATGAAGTAGCTACAAATGAGCTGTGGCCGAGTTAGCTAGTTAGTAACCCAGTGGCTAGCTAGGAGAAAAATAGTTTAACCAGCGAATGATAGCTAGTGTCATATATTCAAGCAACACTTACATAAAAGTGAGTCAACTTGTGAGGTAAATAAATTCATACAGCGGGTACACGTGGTTACATGACTAAGCTAGCAAGCTAAGTAACAAGAACGGATTTGGCTAGAAACTTTAGCTCATACGTTTTATCTGTTTATAGTTAGATTTAATGTCGTGGAACATTATGAACATTACGTGGAGAATAATGTCGTCTTTGAGACAAGTTCCTGACATCACTTAAGTCCTAGCAGCCTTAAACTGCCTCACAAGCCTCTTTTTTTTCTCTCTCTTGAAGTTAATAAGATAAAAAAAAAACGCAGTTTGTCACGTGAGAAACAGCAAAGCAAAGACTTTCCTAACTGTTACGAAGCACTGACACTGGAGATTCCTTCCAAAAATGTTACAAAAAACTTCACCATGTCGACGATTATATGCTTTTCTTTGTTAAATAACATCACATTATTAAAGATTGTTCGCCCTGTCGTCCAGAGAACGCAAGTTCGAATCCTGTGGCTGGGAGTCCATGAAAGGAAAAACTGGCTGTGCTGTCTGGGTGGGAGGGGCATACTCTCTCTTCTCTGCAAACCGAATCGAAATTAGCCATGCATGCGTGAGCTTAAGTATGAAGAAGAGGGCAGATAGCGCTTTTTTCCGAGTGTGTTATCCTGCCCTGTGACGCAGCATGAGCAGGAGGAGAAAGGTGTGGTTGGTTGTCTTCACGTCTCAGAGGAAGTACGTGTTAGCCTTCACCCTCCCAAGTTAGTAGCTCCTGGATGCTAGGGGAGGGTGGGTGGGAATTGACCAAGACTAAGTTAGTGAGGACAATGAGGTATGAATTCAAATATCTCTATCTAACAAACCTAGGTGTTCAAAATATCTGGCATCTGAACTGTATGCTAATATTTTAAATGTGGGGAACTGTGTTAAAAAAAATTCTTAAAAATAGTGCTGGTGAGAATGTGTGCTCAGTAACACTAAAAAACAAACTCAATTTTTTCCACCACGTTCCCCGTCCTCAACCAACCCTGAGCGTCATTCGCTTCATGATTAGATTTCTGACCGAGCTGCCATCTGGAAAGCAGTATTGACGAAACACGATGTTCAAAAAAGTGTGTCATAACTGCGTTAAATGAGCCGCAAGCTGGACCCAAAAACTCTGGAAAAGGGTTACACGCTCTCGTGAGATGCCTTTTTTTACTGTTTCTTTAGGCTTGGGTTTGTTTTTCTCGTCAAGAAAAACGCAGATTGTCATCTGTTGGAAATAAGACAGCGCCGAACAGCTGAGAGTTAAATCGTTCCAATGTGTACAGCAGAGGAGCGTTTTAGAAGACAAAGGCTGCCGTGTTCCCTGAGGCAATACGTCCGTATCTTCCATTCGGTGGTGTTGCTTTATTTATCGCCTCAGGGTGAATGAAACGCTTGATTGCCCGCCGTTTGTGCTTTGTTATTCAAATGTGGAGCTCTGAAGTACAGAGACCCGCACTTTTGTACCTCAGGTGATGTTTGCAGAGCCTGTAATGGTGTCCTCGCTGAGAGGTTCCTCTGGGGAACACGAAGCTCTCTACTCGCATACAGAATGTGGAAAATGTTACAGCCATTTCTCTGGATAATGGCACCGGAATGTTCGGACTGGAAAACTCAAGAGAGAGACACAGTGTCTGAGACGGAACTTGTAAAATCCACAGTGACCCACCGAAGGTTTTATAGACATAGCAATAAAGTCAGAAAAAAGGGTTCTTTGGGGTTCTTTGGAAAGACAAGGGTTCTTAGTATTCTAGCGCAGGGTTCCTTGGAAGTAAAAACCTAAGAACTCTATATGGTGGTACACTTTTAAAAAACAAAACTTCCTCAAGGTTTTTTTCTATAGTTAGATGGTATAATCCTTTTAGTTCTTTAGTTTTTTAGTTCCAGTTTGGTTTTATTTGGAACCATTCTGATACGGAACCACTCTGTTGCAGGGTTGTAATTTTAAGTGTTCCCCCCAGATGGATGGACCAAAGAATGGCTTAGCGAGCTACACTTTTAGAAAAAAGGGTTCCTCGAGGGTTCTTTGGATAGTTACGTGCTTTACATTGTTTAGGTTCTATATGGTACTGTTCGGATACAAAAGCATTATGTTGTATGGTTTTATCTACATTCTTGGGGTTCCCCGAGGGTTCTTTAGGATAGTCAAAGGTTTTTAGCTTCCTAAATGGGTTCTACCTGTAATAAAAGAAACCCCGTTGTTGAAGGGTTCTACATAGTGTCCTAGATGTAACCTTCCATCCTAGGTATGGTTCTTTTGGATAGTTGTTCTTAAGGTTCTGTTGTGTTAAGCTTGCTAGAGTGGTTCCCTGTTGTGATATGGAAACACTATGCTGTATTTTCTACATTGTACCCTTAAAGGTTCCCTCTTTCAAGGTAAATCGAATAGATAAACCAAACACTTTAGGGTGCTACACTGGAAAATAATCCCCAAGGGTTCTTTGGATAGTTAAGAGTTTTAAGCTATCTAGAGTGGTTCTACTAGGAACCTTTTTCTAATACATAAACACTCCATTGTAGGGTTTTATTTAGAACCTTTAAGGGTCCCCCCAGATGGACAAACTAAAGAACATTTTACGGTGCACCACTCTCAAACAAAAGGGTTCCTTAAGGCTTCTGAACAGGTAAGAATGATTAGTTTGCTAAAAATCTAGAAGAGATTAAGTCTGGAACCCTGTAGATGGATGGATGGATGGATGGATGGATGGATGTTGATAGAACCTTTGAGTAACCATTTGTTCTCAATGTAGCACCTGAAAGCATTTTCAGGTTGTCCTTCTCTGAGAACTCTGAAATTTCCTATCTATCTATCTATCTATCTATCTATCTATCTATCTATCTATCTATCTATCTATCCATCCATCCATCCATCCATCCATCCTTCCATCCATTTGGCTATCTATCCATCCATCCATCCTTCAATCCATCCAGACACACAGACAGACAGGTTTGTCTCACCTGGAGTTCTACTAACAGTTCCAAGTAGAACCTCTTTTAGAACTCTAGAGCCTTTAATCATACAAACGGTGAACCATTTTTTAAGAGAACAGAAATACTGTGCTCTATAGTGCTGTGTGGATCCCTGAGGAGGAAAATTATGCCACAGCAGCAAACATTCCCGGTGAATAATAAACAGCCGTATAATTCCACAAGTACAGAATGCAAACGCTTTCAGTGCAGAACACTGCAGAACCACCAGCACAGAAACCAGAGAGAACCCGGCTTGAATGAAGTGATGTGTGTATAAGCGTCAATCGACGACAACAACTGAATCATTTAGATAGATAGATAGATAGATAGATAGATAGATAGATAGATAGATACTTTATTAATCCCGAGGGAAATTCTTGGAAATTTCGCTCCTGATGTCCCGGTCGTCTCATACATGACAAGTGTGTGGCCCAAACCCGAGATAGGAGTAATACAAAGACACGGAGGTGTGTGTGTGTGTGTACAGTGCTGCGGTCGGGTCTGCGGGGAACCGGCACCAGGAGAAAGAGTTCATTCAGTCCGGAGAAGACATGCACACAGGAGCAACAGTGCTTCTTACAGTGCTTACAGTGTCTCGTGTCTCTGGAGACAGAAGCTGGAGATCAGGGGATGGAAAAAAAAAAAAACGAAAGGAGGTGGATTCAATAGTGGCCTTGTTTTGCACACTACAGCTAGGTTTAGTGTGTGTGTGTGTGTGTGCGCATGTGTGTGTGTGTGTGTGTGGGGGGG
>CM040996.1:2173418-2233618 GCA_022985145.1 Pangasius djambal | reverse complement strand
GCCACGGAGCTGAGAGAGTGAAAAACAGAGGGATACGACAGAAGGACACCGAATACTCAGACAAAGTAAGTCGACTGGTGCGATTTTTCTTTCCTTGGTTTTAACCCAGCAGGAGAAAATCTCCTCTCAGAAACTTTCCTTAAACTCCTGCAGAACTCTGGTTAAGTGCAGTGGAAAGAACTTGCACTCTTTATGAATGAATAAATCCACACTGAGAGAATCTTCTAGTATTTAGTATTGTGTATAGTGTATATCATTGCGTGCAAAAGTTTGCACACCCTTAGGAGTAATTTCTACCAAGACATTTCGTGTCACAGATATTTCTTAATCATCATTAACAAAAATGTTCATGTAGTGTATGTTTAGATATTAACAGTGGGGGGGGAAAAAAACAAACAACGCCTCAAAACTAGTTCAAAAGTTTGCACACCCTTTCAGAATGTGTAATAAATACTCTCTTGGAACTTGTGAACCTTTCGCCTTTTCTAACATCTCCAGCCTCTTTCATATTCTCTGCACAGCTTTCTCATTCCTCTCCTTCCTCCTGAAAATCTGTTCTAAATCTGCCAGATTGCTTGGCCAGTCTTTGGCCATTCTTCTTGAAATATCTGTAATAAGTTTGCCAGATGTCATCAGTCTTCTGCAGTTCTTTTTGTATTTAAAAAAAAAAAAAAAAAAAAAAAAACACTTCTGGGTCTTTGTCTGTTGCACCTACAGTTCAATTCAAACTATTTGTAGATAACTTGTAAAATAGAAGGTCCCTGTTTCACCCAGTAATCATGTGGGTGAAAACTTTTGCACTCAACTATACTATACACTCTCAGAAAAAAAAGGGTACTAAACCGTTCCTTTCTTTATTGCTGGGGTGGTACCCTTGGGATGTATCACAGTGTACCTGGAAAGCTTTCCAGTCCAGTTATGTACCTCAAACTCTATTGAGCACTGATGTAGAATCATGGAGTAAAAGTTTTCACCCCTGTGATTTCTGGAGGATGCAAGAAAAATGCACCTTTATTTTACTGATAGATTTATTGAACCATACTATATAATAACCTACACTCCAATTTAATACTCTAGTGCTACAACAAATGATTTTTTTTTTACTATTAGTATTTATTTTATTAGTAATCAGTTACTTCGGATTTTATGACTTCACTACATTTCACCTATCCTTAGGTAAGTTTCATGTTGAATTTTTTTTAAGTATAAAATGTACATTTATTACGTAATAAATTACAATTGAGTTTTACATTTGAAGTATTTCTTAAGCAGAAATTAAACATATACGTTAAATTGCAGATGAATGAAATTATTTGAAAAGGATGAGAAATGATCAGAAATACAAGTTCCAAAAGTTGCACATCAGCATCCCATCATTTCATACCTGAGTTCCAAATTTCACCCAGTTGTCATGAGCGAAAGAAAGGATGGTGTCGGTTACATTATATCTGATCTTATACAACAGCGATGTTGAATTCTCGATTCGGATTGGCCCGAAGTTGTTGATGAATATTCTAGAGACTCTGACAGCAGTGCGGGTTTATATTAATGCACACATCCTAATGTGATCTCGTTTCTATAGTTACAAGGGACTTGTACATCTGACGCTCCACATAATCTAAGGCTAATAAGAAACGGATAATAAACTGGTGGTGTTGTTATTTAACAAAGAAAACCGTATAATCGTTGATATGATGAGGAGATGTGCATTAAACCAGTCTGGAATGAGTCTCCAGTGTCAGCGCTTTGTAAGTGAGAATGTTCTCCGACAGAACAGTTTGCTGTATTTGCTGGATTTTAGGTCGTCTTAACTTCAAGAAAGTAATAAAGAGGCTGCTGAGGGTACTCACTCGTTTTTTTTTTGGATGTACCACAACATTAAATGTAACTATTAATGCATTAAATGTATGACATGTCGTTTATTGATTTAAAAAAAAAGGTAATTGTTGCAAATTGCTGTGGTGTAAGAGGAATAAAACACTCCAGGGCACGCTGTTATAGGAAAATAATCAACTTTGCGGGTGCGTGGTAGCAGTAGCTACCACACCACACCACCACGTTGTTGATTATTTAGCTACATCAGCACAACCCAGAGTGTTTAATTTCTTACTTACGATGGTTTGGAAATTTACCAAAATTTATCCACCTAGTTGTTCGTAATTGCCCAGGAAGTAGGACCATCTGAGGAGAACGTGAAGATACCATGACTATCACCTACAGTAGACTGATTCCAGCCATAACTATAACAGCTGCTGACTTCATATAAACTAGAATTCCATGAGTATGTGATTATGAAATGACTCATGAGATTCACGCTGGAAGTTTGTCCCTCCTGAGCTCCATCTGATGGAGTGCTAAGTGCTAAACTGCTACAAAAATAAAGTTTGATTGTATTCTTCTGTATACGGTGTAATTATCCGGCTTCCAATTCCACAGCCACATGTAATTACCACATCTAAATTCAGCCTCAAATTGCCGTATCTGGTAACAGTTATTATAGCTTGTGCATATAAAATCTACTTCTGATGCTTAAATGCAGTTCATCACAAAACAGCGCAGACTAAATCTCAGGATTGTAGTCGCAGGAGTTCAAAAACCCGAGAAAGCTAAAAGTTATTATAACAGCAAAGATCTGGAATTGGATGTTCAATAAGTGCATTTGTGGGTGTGATTTGTGGGTGTGATTGTCAGGTTTCCTCAAATCTTTGGCCAGAAATATTTTTTGTCCTTTTAGTGTACACATACTTTCAGAATTTTTTACACTGGAATTTTCTCTATACTGTAATGGGACCTTGGTGCTTGGCCCCCTCCGCTCTTGCCACTGCATCTTCACGCATGATCGAGTTGCTACATTTTTTCGTTCAGTTCAAAGACATTCACAACATGGCCGGTGTTACACACTTCATTTAACCCGTCCAGTCGAAGCCCGACGCCCTTTGTACTTTTTTTTACGACTCTGTTCTGTTCAAAGAGCCGACATACTTGATCATCAGTTGATGGTTAAATACTGAGTCTGTTGCAAGCGACTGCTATAAGTTATCCTAAAAAGCTTCGCCTCGCTCTGAGGCATTTTGACACTGAGTGGAAATAGAAAAGCAATAAACAGGCTGAATTGATGGCCAGTTTTTAAAAGAGTGTCTGACCAGCTCTGGAAGTCATCAGTGTGTGTGTGAGTGTGAAAGAGAGAGAGAGAGAGAGAGAGAGAGAGAGAAGTCCACTTTTTTCCTTTCCTCCAGCTTACCTGCTTGTGGGACTCACATGTGAATCGGACGTATGGCGAAAAATAATTGGCTTGAAATGAAAGAAACCGAACACACAGGGACGGAGAGGGTGGAAATGTAGCTAGCTGATTCATCCATAGTTCATCACGTTTGGGAAAAAAAAATCCCCTCAGCATGGGATTGTAAATGGTTCTATTACTTAAATATCATAGTTGATTTATCATCGTAATGAAAAGTCTTGAAGCTAAAGGGAACGCTCATCTGTTGGAATTGATTCGATATTCTCTGGCTTGTTGGCCGGAGCGACCCAGCATACCTGAGTGCATTTTTCATCCTGCCTTCCCATGAGCCTCAGTAGGTGGCTCTCTGCTGACGGAGCCGGTGCACCCGTTCGAAGGCGCTTGTTTATCTGCGTGTGTATCCGCCGCTTTGTTTTGCAGGGATGCTCGCGCTCGCGCTCGCTCTGTCAATACACACAAGCCAGCAGCTCTGAAGTGCGCACTAGGGGCCCATAATAAATATGAATCCGTTGCATTCTCTGCTCTGCCTCCAGCCGATAGCGCTGAGATTTATGGTTCAGTTAAAGACCCTTATTTCCACGGCTCCGTGCCCGCAGGCATGCCAATGAGACCCTAAATTACTCTGGCAGGAGGCAACTCAGGTGACGGTGCACAAACACGCTGGCAAATTCGGCCCTGTTTGTTTCATGCCGTTTCACATCTTGTCCTAAAGCTGAGGTCGGGTCACAGTCGAGCTGTTTGATGGCGCCAGAAACTTCTGCAGCATCCGTCAGGGGTTTCAGTCAGGTTCAAATCGTCAGTCAGGGGACATCAACTGGTGGAGCTAGCAAAGAATTTCAGTGGAGTCAACTTTTAAAAAATACTGTAGCTGAGACAATGAGCATATGGGAAAAAAAACTGGCTGTAGTTTTCACAACATGAACTAGCGCAACTTCGGTCACGTCGCACGTAGCATGCGTTTATTTAAATTATTTAGCTGAAGGCAGCTCATCAGACCAGAGACCAGCATTGTTGCCAGGGACAAATTGTGCTAGTTTTGTAGAAGGTTGTGGTGGAAAAAGAAAGTACGTCTATGCCTTTTTTTTTCCGGCTAGCTTAAAAATAAGTCTGCGACCACCAATATCTTGTTTTAAAGCAAATAATCGGAATTGGATGTAATCAATTTCCGCAAACAAAGAGTGATGACAAAAAGACATAATGCAGATATTGCAAATCAAAAAATCTGTGAGAAAATGAGGAAAATGTGTTTCCCTAAACTTCTTCAGGTCTTTATGTGTCTTTTTTTTGTGATGTAATTGGGGTGGAATCTCTTTTGCTGAGACCTGGCAACCCTGCTACAGGGCTAGACATTATGTCAGAAAGGCAAAAGTTTTCACAGACAGTATTCATAGAGCTTTAATTTTATTTACCTTTTATTTACCCTAGAACTTTAATTTTATTTACCGAACTGACGACATGGCTCGTTGTTTTTTTTTTTAACAGAATGTTTAAAGACGAATGGACGAGTTACAAATTGTCCTTCGGTCATGTTAGTCGCTTTGTAAGCAAGAAATCTTTTTTTTTTTCCCCCACTGGACATTTACAAATTTTATTTTGTAAAAAATGTATTTCCTATAGTACAGTAAGTCTTATAGTAAGCCTTCCCAGTTAGCTGAGATAGTCTCATAAGAAGTTTTTACTTAAAATTCTATCTAGAAAGTAGAAGAATCAGTGAGGATCTCAGCCTATCTGGGAAGTAACCACCATTTTATAGCTTTACCATCTACCCTCCCCTCTCCTGTGTAAATGCATTAGCGCTAATTCACACTTTAGCCTCTTACATCTGGATGTGCTTTCATGCCTTCAGATTTTTTTCCCCCTTCATCTTTCAGGAAATTCAGCTTTCTGTTCATTACAGTGATGTTCTGTTAGCGCAATAGACACAGAATTAGCATCATATTAGCATGACATTGTGTAAGCAGCGCTGGACAGGTTTGGAATACTGATTACGCTGCGATGAGTCAGAGCGTCTCCTCCAGCGGTGACGAATTACAAACCCACACTGGATTCATAAGCAGCCTGACAAAGTCCCGTACACACTGAATAATAATCCCCAAGATACACAGAGCACAAGAACGTTCAGAGTCAGTTCGAATGTATTCATCACAGTAACTTCAGCGCTATGCTGGACTTGCATACTGAGGCTGAGCCGTGTGTTCGAATCCGGCTGAGACTCCTGCATCTGTGTAAAACATCTGTAGGCGCGGAAAGCAAACCAGACGGGGCCTGCATGCTGTATAAACAAGTTCTATCCTCGTTTATTCAGTAACATTTTGGTACGTTTGTTCATGTTTGGTGTGCAGTGCTTAGATTTTTAAGGCTCAAATTGAATTAGTTAGAAACAAACAAAACAAAACAAGAAATTGCCCTAGTTTTCTTTCTGAACAAACGTCTCCTTACAGAAAAACGTTTAAATAATTACATGTTTTTAATCAGTTTATTTGGAGTGCCTGCTGTAAAAGTCCCTGTGTAAGGTGTTTCTATAGAAATGATAACGCATTAGAACGTGTGCATTAATATTAATATCAGCATTAATATCAGCTGCATTAATTAATTTACAGGTTTACAGTGTTTGTAAAAGGTTCACAGTATTTACAATATTTACAGTATGATCATACATATTCTTTTATAATCTTTTATATTCTTACACACACACACACACACACACACACACACACACATATATATATATATATATATATAAAATCCCTTCATATATTTTTATGTACAAATTTTTCTTTATATTTAATATTTTTTCATATTTTCTTAATTTTATGTCGGAACAGTTGTATAAAGCAAGTCCTACTGTGTATGGTTATGCATGGGACAGAATTTGAATTTGAAGTATTATCAGCCGGACCTTCTGACCAATCAGAATCGAGAATTTAACAGCACTGTGGTATAATGTAGTATACAGATCCATGAAGAACTGTGTTCCACTAACGTCTAGTGTGTAATAACCTGACATAAACCAAACATATCCCCTTCAGCTCCCTTTTTCCCTTTTTATCAATAATTAAACAGCTGAATTGACGTGAATTAAAGCCGCAGTGTCGTCGCCACAGGTTTAATCATCTCCCACCAGATTTAAAGCCGCGCTTAATAGCAAGAGCAGTTTAAGATCCCTTACAGCAACTTTCTAAGCCCATCATGAGGCATGAGGTTTTGGTTGAGATTACATCTGTAGCGCAAACAAAGCGATTAGTGGAATTAAACTTTAATCAAGCTAATATTAGCCGTTGTATTTGAGCTCAACGTGACAGAGGCAACATGTTCTCAGGCCTTTTTGTAAGGACGAGAGTAAATCAAGGTGAAATTGTTTGGCTAGAAGCCAGTCTGTAGTGTAGCACTGGTTTGCTTTATGTAAGGAAACACTCTTTGTCATGCTGTTATAGGAAAATAATCAACAACAGGGTGGTGTGATGAAGCATGATGAAGTTACTATTGCCATAGCAACAGTGTTTCTACAGTCATTTAATAACAGCGCATCCCGAGGTGCTTCATTCCTCTCGTACAACAGCAGCTGTTCACGAACAACGTGTCATACGTTTTATCCATTTATAGTTACATTTAAAGTTGTGGAACGTCTGTGAAACAAGTTAGTTCCTATTATCATGTTATAGCAGCTATAAACAGTCGTTTCTTCACCAGACTCACTTTTTTCTCTCTGTTGAAGTTAATGAGAAAAAAATGCAGCTTGCCATGTTACCTAGAGAAAGTAAAGCGTAAACGTTAACGTTTATCGTTACCTGTGACTGTTACAAAGCACAGATACTGGAGACTCCTTCCGTAAATGTTAAACAAACATCTCCTGACACAAACCTTCACCGTATCAACAGTCACACGTTTTTAATGTTTTATGGAGCATCCATTATACAAGTCCCTGTGGAAGTTGTTACTACAGAAACAGTATCGTATGATGTCATATTTCCCGTTGCAGTACGGCAGCTGCATGCAGGGTCCGCCAGGCATCCCGGGCCGAGAAGGAAACCCGGGAGTGAACGGAATTCCGGGAACGCCTGGAGTCCCAGGGCGAGACGGTGCCAAGGGAGAGAAGGGCGAGTGTGTAAGCGAGAGGTTCGATGAGCCGTGGACGCCCAACTACAAGCAGTGTGCCTGGAACTCACTCAATTACGGCATCGACCTGGGCAAAATCGCAGTGAGTGATTACTGATAGTCGACCTAAACTATTCCAAAACCAGTTTTCCTATTGAGCACAAAGTTCACAGTTCATGTTTTCTCCCCGTGTGAAGGAGTGTACGTTCACTAAGCTGCGCTCGGACAGCTCCCTGCGCGTCCTCTTCAGCGGCTCGCTCCGGCTCAAGTGTAAGACGGCCTGCTGCCAGCGTTGGTACTTCACCTTTAACGGAGCCGAATGTTCCGGCCCACTGCCCATAGAGTCCATCGTTTACCTGGACCAGGGCAGCCCCGAGTTCAACTCCACCATCAACATCCACCGCACCACGTCAGGTGAGACGCCTGCAGTCAACTCCATTTTTACTTACAGTTATTATTACTAAGCAGGGAAGCTCTTCTGAGACCTGGCATTATTCCAGAAGTAAACCAAGTAATAAAAACTAGTGAGGAATTCAAATTGACAGCAGAACATTAGCAGAAATGAAAATAAATACCAGACTCCAGGTTAAATTAAGAGACAGAAATAAACCGACAGTGAGGAAATGAAGGCTATAGCCAGTCCCATTCCAATTAAAACCAATGACATACAAAACACTCCAGTAAGAACAGACTTAAAACAACAGTTCTTCCTAAAACAAATAAGTTACGAGTAACTTGTGAGTTTGAACGCTATGTATTTATTTCCATTGACAAAGGATTGAAGTACGTCATTCAATTTCTTGTTGAAATGTTTATTCAAGTACCGGGTGGAAAAAAATGGAAATATTTCCCATAAGCTATTTTATAATTTACCTACAAAAATCTCCATCCTGCACCAAGACAACAATCCAAAATACTGCAAAATCAACTGACAATAGTTTGAAAGGTAGCGTAAATTAGTTGAAATACCCAAAAAAGCAGACTTTCCCAATTTATAGTTGAGTGCAAAAGTTTATCCATTGTGATTTCTGGGGGAAAAAATGAAAATGCAAAAGTTTATCCATTGTGATTTCTGGGGGGAAAAAATGAAAATGCAAAAGTTTATCCATTGTGATTTCTGGGGGGAAAAAATGAAAACGCACCTCTACTGTACATTTCCCGACAAAAGAAATTCAAGAAATTCCATAAAAATGAAATGGGATTGCATCCTGCACCAAGACATCAATCAAAACCAACTGAAAGTTAAATACCAAATTCTGAATGAAAATTTGTTTATGAAAAATTGCCTCAATGGTATCTTATATTTATTACCAATGACAAATATTTTAAATACCAAAAAAAGCTGAATTTCCCAATTTACAGTTCTAGGTGGAAAAAGTAAAAATGCAAGAATGCAAAAACATTCAATCGGGCTGCATCCTGCACCAAGACAACGAGCTGAAACACTGCAAAATCAGCTGACTAGTCTGAAAAGTAGTTTTGTAGGCTGTGTATGATTATGTATGAACAATTTGCAGGATGATGTTTTGTCCTTTTTCCAGTGACAAATGAATTAAATGCCAAAAACCGAATTTCTAAATTTACAGTTGAGTGTAAAAATTTATTCAGTGTGAATTCTGGCTGAAAATCCATGAAATTCATTAAATTCTATGAAATTTCAGAAAAGAGGATACGGAGAAGGTTGGATGGTGGACATACTGGTAATAAAAGATTATTTGTGCCACATTCAGAAAGGAAGAGGGTGCGAACTTTTGAACTGACGTCACTCTGATATACCTGGAATGAAGCGGGATCTGAAAAACGGCATCACGAGTCACTTTGCATGACCTTATGTGCATGTTTTTACGCTAACTCGTTCCTGAGGCCACGTGTTCATTCCCGTTTTACTGTTTTTGCTGACGCACTCATGTAATTCCTGTGAAGAACACCGGCTTCATCTTCAACACGCAATTCAGGTGGTGGCCGTAACCGCGTTTACAATCACAAGAGTAATCAACTGTAAACATTTCACACTAATAGATGCAGGCTGAGGACTGGTGTCTGGTAGAAGAGCCCTTCAGACAATGTCATTACACATTAAACAAGGCAGAGAAGGGACGAGAGCGTGTTTGAGGGACGCCGCGCATCATCAGGAAACGCTCGAGCTGCCAGAAAAGCACTCGCCGAGAACGGGTCAGTGTCACGGGCCATCGAGGAGCGAGTGCTTGCGTTCTGCAGGATCCTAATCACTCCATATCAGCAGCAGATTCTTTTATTAACACGTTTTATTTACGTGCTTAAGGGGCGTGTGTTGGCGACCAGAATGTTCTGAGTTTAAAGTGCTATAAAAGCATCTAAGTAATATCTACAGAAGTCTACACACACCCAGGCTAAAGATGTTCAATCTCAGTTCTTCACATCTCCACACATTTCACGTTAACACGTATTTCTTTCGGAACGTTAGTTAGGGTGTCTACTTTGTTCACATCATTTTAACACAGTTGATTAGAGCCAGATGTATGTCAGCTTTAATTCACTGTATGAGAATTCCAGTTGGTCAAACGTTTACATACACCAAGTCGATTCTTTCTTTAAACAGTCTGGGCTTTCAGAAGCTTCTGATTGGCCAGTTGTCATAATCAGGCGTTAATTGGGAGCACAGCGGTGGCTGTAAAAGGGCCTAGCTTTAGAGCCAGTGCCTTTTTTGCTCTGATATCATGGGAAAATCCAAGCAACTATGAACAGAGGAAAAAGGGTGAGGCTTTTAATCTGAAGAACACCATCCCACCTGTGAACCTTAGGTGTTCCAAAACATTAAATATAACCATAAAGTACTGTGTCATTCTTTAATTAATTAAAAAATTGTTATAAAAAAAGAGGAATAAAACACTTGCGGATGTGTTGTATTGGAAAATTTTGTATATAGAGGTAACAGTAACTCCACCCCTTGGATTTGACTATTTGTGTTACGTGATAATGAAGAAAAATCCCTGAAACGGGGATAAGGGGATGCTAACTTTTGCACTTGACAGTATGAACAGATCCATGCATTTTTGATATGGTGTTTTTTTTTTTTTTTGCGCGCTCAGTGGAAGGTCTGTGCGAGGGCGTCCGAGCCGGCCTCGTGGACGTGGCCATCTGGGTGGGCACGTGCGGTGACTACCCACACGGCGACGCCTCCACCGGCTGGAACTCCGTCTCCAGGGTGATCATCGAGGAGCTGCCGAAATGACCTCCGACCTCAAAAACACACGAGTGTCTCCTTGGATGGATAACGTTCGTGAAAAGGAGGCCAAAGTTCCTCTCATTAGTGTTACTGTATTATAGGAAAAAAATCCATCCTTTGAAACTGAACAAGTACTGTAGAAACATCATGAAATTTTTTATGCTTCTTTTATGTATTTTTATATTTTATACAGTTTTTATATGTGTATTTTAATATTTTTTTCAACTTCTTGTAAAAGAACTTCCTGGCTCAAAGTATATACGTACCTCTCTGATTTTTTTATTATTATTATTAGCATCTCAATAACTGATGATAAAGATGTTGAGAATCCAGATTTTTTTTATAAGACTTTCAATAAATAATGAACATAAAGTAGATGCAAATCACACCACTGCGTATCTTTCTCTCCAATCCTTACGTCCTATTATTCCTTTACTGGTCTACCTGAAAATGACAAATCATCTCCAGTTTTTTAAGGAAATAAACCAGCGAAGGAACAGTTTATGGCGAAAATCAAATGTAAAACATTTTCTAGCTACCTTAAAAGCAGCCGATGATATTCTTAGCGTCTCGGTGTTCTTTATTTTTGCACTGGAGCTATGATGCTAATATTGGCGACTCAACATTCTTTATGCAAAACATCTGGCCAAACCTCTACATATGCTTCCGATGGCATGGTTAAGCTCTGTAATGACACTTTTCATTTTATTTCTATCTGCATTCATACGTGAGTCCAAAGCGGAACCACATGGCTGCTTACCCATCGTAATCTTTACAGGAAGGCAAGGTTAGAAAATAAATAAATAAATATTTCAGCGTCATTTTGATGGAAATATATTTATGATTTCTTAAAGCTGAGGTGCTAAAGGATATCAGAGACCTAACATTTTTGGTTTTTGCCAAATTTTAACCCAGTGATATCCAGTGGGTTTTCCAGATTGCCACACACACACACACACACACACACACACACACATCACATCCAGCTTTTCCCGTAAATTTCCACATTCAGCCTCTGAGTGGCAGGGCCGAGGGGGCGGGGTTACACAGACAGCACTAGCTGCCTCCTTAGTTCTTATATGACAGTAAGACCCACTGTGTCCTAAACCATATCTGTGGGACATCACTGATGTAGATGTGGTTTGACGTAGTCGCGGAACAAACAAACCTCTCCCTGAAGAAATCCTGACCAGTACCGAATCACTCCTACAGAAAGTTTGATCAATCCCGCCCACTCTTACAGAAAGTTGTTCAATCCTGCCCACTCCAGCAGAAAATTTCACCAATCCCAGCAGGAAGTTTAATTGACCCCACCCACTCCAGCAGGAAGTTTATTTGATCCCGCTCACTCAAGCAGAAAGTTTGACCAATCCCGCCCACTCCTGCATTTATTATTATTTGCCCCTGCCTGCAATATTTTCTGGCAAACGTTGTTGGCTCTATTTCTCAAAATATAAATACGTTTATCATTTAAACCAGTGAGGATGGAGATTACACAAGTTACTGAAGATGAATGCAGTGTCACATGAGCGATGTAAACGCCATCATGTCACCCATGACAGCCACGCCCACTCCCATGACCCCTACGCCCACAACCGCCACGCCCGCTCCCGCGACCGTCATGCCTGCTCCCACTCTGCAGGACCCAAGTCCCGATTCACTGTCTAGTTTGAAGCAGATATTTACAGACAAGATTCTGAGCATCCGTTACGTGTTAGCTAGCTCCAGTGCAAAACCAAAGAAGTAAACATCAAGACCCAGACATTCTGAGGTAAGAGGAAAACTTGTTTACATTTGATTTGTCTTGCTAAACCATCCCTTTGGGTTTATTTGAATGCATCTATCCATTGCTTCACTTCTGTCTGGTGTCTTGTCTGTACACACACACACACACACACACACACACACACACACACACACACACACAGTCTTTCCAAAGTATCTTGAACATGTAAACTCAAAGCAGCACCAGTTCACAGTTTAGCTTTGTACAAGCGCCGCATCATGTCTGCATCATGAGAACCCTCGTGCCACCTCTCGTCTGGCGGTCTGGTCTGCGGCGTGGCCCAGCGAGGGCTCACGCTCCGTGCTAAACGAGCATCTCTCTCGGCGCTAACTTTCTGCGATCGCCCCCTCAGCTTGGTGTCATTTGTGCTGGTCCAGGAGGAAGCTGGACACCGTCTCGTACACCACGAAGGTGATGCAGCAGGCCGGCGTCACCCGGAGCAGGTTGGGCACCATGCCTTTGTAGAAGCCCAGAGGTCCCTCGTTCCTACCCAGAGAAGACGAGATAAATCATCTTACAGCTATAAAAAATAAATTCGATCTAGTCAATTAACTGGAGTCTTAAAACACCCACGGGTGGGAGAAAAGTGCTGTACATATACAAAATCTTTTTATAAATCCATTCTAATCCCATCCATTTGTCCATGCAAATTCCCAAAAAGTCCAAACAAACAAACTGAATTCCTGTGTGTTTCCATCAATCATGATGAAAATATGTACAACAGCACCAAAAGATTTTATTTATTTCTCTTTTCGACCCAGCCACATTCATTTTTGGAATGCCAACATTTTCCATTAAAGTCACCCGGAACATCTATAGAAAGCCATGTTATTGCTTTCTCTGTTGAGTAATACAGCATTTCCACCTCACAGCATCCCGGTTGGATCCTGAGCTCGGGATACTGACTGTGTGGGGTTTCTCATGTTCGCCACTTGGCCTCTGTCTTCGCCGGATTCTGGTTTTCCACCTCCTTAAAAACATGCAGCTAGGCGGGACAGGCTAGGCTAAATCAGCTCTAGGTGTGAATGAGTGTGTAAAGGACTGGAGTGTATTCCTGACTTTTTTCTCCCAGTGTTCCTGGGTCAGGCTCCGGATCCACCGCCACCCTGACCAGGATAAAGTGCTTACTGAACTGCTTCACTAGGGGTGGGCGGTAAAAATGACAAAAATATCACGTCACGATACTTAACAAGACCACAGGATTGTAAGATTCTCTCTTTTTGTCTCCCAAAAATGAGTTGTTATAAGAATGTTATAAAAATGTCATGTGATTTGCATGGCCCTGAGGCTGTGAAAGCAAAATACTGCCTAAATATTGAGTGTGTATACACTGTACAGAGTGACGTATTTTTAAAATAAATAAATAAATAAATTAAGCAAAGAACACAGAGTCTCCTGAGGAACACGACGTACTGAAGCACTTTGCTGGCACAGCTGATAAAGCACTTTTGTTCGAAACTACACTCTTTCCTTTTTTTTTCCGCTTAATTTTTCCTACATCTGATATATATAGTTAAAGAAGTATGTGCTTTGACCTCGTTGAGGGTAAAAAATACAAAATTATCCGCTAGAACATTACAATTCCAGTTTATTTACCTGTGCTAAGGTTCACCAACAAAGCGCCAACAAAAAGAGTGAATCTATTATAAGAAACTATAGATTCTATAAATATTTAAATGAGGAAAAGATTAAAAAAAAAAAAACGATAAACGATAAATATAAGCTGTGAGTATGTAATACACTTGATATGTATACTGATATGACGGTATCAGAGATGCTCTGAAAAATGCATCGTGATGTTAATATGTCGTGTTATTGATATCATATTGTCAAAGCCAGATATGAAACAAGGTGGGGGAAAAAAAGTGACAAAAATCTCTCAACCAGGAATCTTATTCCAGGAAGAAAGCGCTTCACTGACTCTCGCGCATCCTCAGTGTGAATTTTCTTCCTAATCAAACAAGTTCATGGCGACTTTATGGTCGTCTCACCTCCACGTCCGCCGGGTGGCGTCCACCACCCCGTTGTAGCTCGTGTGCTGATCCTGCAAGCGAGCTCGGATCACCTGGTACGGGTATGTGGTGGCCACGGCGAAGATTTTGGACAAAGCCGCCATTGTAATGTACTCTAATGGATTCTGCAGAGGAAAGAGGCGACATAACGTCATGGCTGTGGTTACAGTGGATTTCTTCAGGCTGTTCAGACATCTGCAAAACTGCTTGAACACTGTTTCTTATGCACTTGCCAGTTTAGCGTCTGAACGCATGTTTCTGTATTTGTTGTAGTCTCTCTTCAGCTCCTCGTACGCCATGAACTGCAGAGCTCCATGAGACGTCCCGAACAGGCCGGGAACAAACCCCTGTACACAGTAAAAACAGCCGATTCAGCCACAGGGAAATAATAAAAAAAACAACAACTCAGATTTACTTTACACACTGAATGAGCTGGAAAAACTATTTTACTGCGTCAGTGCGTTTTTATCCTGGAGCGTCAGCACCACCCGATGGTCAGTGATGGAATTTCAGCTCAAGGAAACCCTGTGATCTACCTGAAATGACTTGATGCAAAGGCACTTGTTAAAAGAATCCTAAAGGATCACTGCAGTTCGCTGCACTGCTGCCACGTGATTGGCTGATTGGCTGGCTGCATGGATGTGCAGTTGTACAGGTGTTACTTGTGAGGTGAACGCTGAGTGTATATCACAATTGTTCCACTCCGTTTAACGCACACTGAACATCCTGCATCCGGCTGCTGCTTCTACCTCCACTGTAACGTCAATTACACCTGAGCCTACCATTTCCACTTAAGGTCAACTTTTTAATCTGGAGTTTCCTGAAGCAAATCTCTTTTTTTTTCCATTTTAAGTAAAAGTTCTCTCATGACAGCTGCCAGTAGGGTAATTTGAGAGCGAACATGTGCGTGTGTTTCCTCCAAGAATTCTTCTGAGGGACTCAGAAACCCAAAACCGAATGACTTAACCCTTGCACCTGCTGTACTTAACAACGTCCTCTTTGAAAGAGTGTTATGTTGATCATACGGTGAAACCTTCCAACCCGATGTACGCCACGTCCTACCCGATAGAGTCCCGCTACTCCTTCCTGCCGGTAGATCTTCACCAGCGCGTCCACCATGCCCCTGTACAGCTTCTGGCTTGGATCGGAGCTGTACTGCAGAACCAGGCGTGTCTTTGTCACCCAGATCGGGTTCGTGAGGCAGAGAGTCATCGCTCCTGTAAAACAGCAACAACTCTGATTAAACATCAAATTTTAAAAAAAAAAAAAAAGAAAAAAAAAAAAAAAACCTCAGCAACGTCTCTGCAGGCCAAATCAATAACCATCACAGTCGGGGGGTGGGGGGGAGGGGTTCGTTAAGCTTTATTAATATCATATGCTTTGTAAGTCGTGACATCCCGTGGGCTCATTATATTGGATGAAGTGCAGTGAAGCATTTCTCATAACCTCATTTAAAGCCTCTAGCAACTCAGTGTTAAAAAACTTTCTGATACTAATGATATGTTATTTAATAGCATCTTGCGTAATAGATACAAACTGCTTGAGCGGGGTTTTTTTTTTTTTTTCGTCCATGCTATGGTTGACCCGTGAACACCTTCACCTCTCGGAGTTCTCTCCAGCTATGTATAATATATAAATATATTTATCTACACATCTGAACTATAGCGGTGTTTAGCAGCGAACGTCTAGTGAAGTGCTAGTGTGAGAAAATCTGGTAGGAATGACAGGCAGGCGCGTTTCTTTTTACACAGCTTGCGTAGTGTGTTTGGTGTCGTGTCTTTTGTAAACAGTGGCACGGTGTTCACGGCCCACCGAAAAATCAGGGAAGAGTGTGTGGTTTTGTCTACGCCACTCCTGCTTCCCCATTCCGGCTAGTTTAAAAAGTGACACGACTACAGCAAACCGGATCTGAGGGTATAACTGCGGCAGGTCTAGTTTCCTGTAGCTGAAGAGTGTTTACTATTTTTACTCAAAAATAACCAAAAAACAACAACAATTTAAAAAAAAAAAAAAAAAAAAAAGATTATTCTGCAAACTGTTGCTATTTTTCCACTCTCGGTAGTATCTCTCATTCACTTGTCAAAGACATTATAGACTGCTGATTGGATTTCTGACACAGGCTTTGAGCCTCTAACTCTCTGTGTGTGTGTGTGTGTGTGTGTGTGTGTGTGTGTGTGTGTGTGTGTGTGTGTGTATCAGATATGAGCAGAACGGACCTGCTTGTGCTGCAGACACCAGGTGCTCCGTGGGACTCAGCTCCGTCTGACGGCCCTCCTTGACATACGCCTTGATGGCATTATAACTGTTATTAAAAAAAAAAAAAACTGGTTATTAAACGAGCATGTACAAATAAAGTTGTAATGTTTTAAATAGAAACAGGGGTATTTACAAGAAGAAATAAAGACCCCATGACGCCCCGGCGCCCCAGACGTTCGGGGTGACCCCCTGGTACAAGCCGCGAAGTCCTTCCTGCTGCCAGATGCTCCTCATGCAGTGCCAAATGCCGTGGTACTTCGGCCTCAGCTCCAAGCCGTCGCTCACTGCACGGGGAGAATCAAAGTAGGAAGTGATGCACACCAGGGATTCAATAAACACCATCCAAGATTAAGTTACAGACATTTAATGTAACTATAAATGGATACAAACAATGACGTGTTTATTAATAATGCAGCTGCCGGCAAGTTGCTGTGGTATAAGAGGAATAAAACACTTCTGTTCATGCTGCTACAGGAAAATAATCAACTCCGGAGTGGTAACAGGAAGTTCGCTTCATCACCCCCACCACGTCACTGATTAGTTTTCTGTAACAGCACGACACACAGTGGCTCAGAAACGCTTCCTTCTTCGGGTAGCAGGTTTTTGATGTGAAAAATGATGGTCGCCTGAATATGCAAATGAGTCAATTGCGTCATCTTGCCTATTCATACCGTCCTGGTGCGTTTCATTTGCATATTCGTGCGATCGTGATGCATATGCAGATGAGCATGTGACGTAATCTTGGGGCGACTTTTTCTGAACATGTGTTATGTACTATTTTTTTCCTGAAAAACAGTTGGCAACACTGGATTATAGACCAGCTAGACTTATGGTTATGGTGCACGACTGCTCCCACGTGTGTGTGTGTGTGTGTGTTAGAGAGAGAGAGAGAGAGAGAGAGAGAGAGAGATTTTACCTGCGAACCTGACTTTAACCAGGTCCAGCGGGTGCAGCACCATGGTGGACACCACACCTCCACTCAGCCCGGCGGCCAGGTTTTCAAGCCGCACGTGGCTGAAGAGTCTCCGGATGTTCCCCGTCACAGAGACGCCTCCAACCGGAGACTCGGTGGTGACCGCGAGCGCCGTGGCGGCTCCCTGTTCCTGTCCGGAGCTCGAGCTCATGCTAACACCTGCGACACGACACACGCAGTTACATACACACTTCACAGCTAGCCTGCTAGCTAGCAAGCTTGAGCTCTAGTTAAAAATAAACCTCGACTTTTAACCTTAACTTTAATTTAACTCCTAGTTATCCTGTTTGTTTGGGTGTTTGTTTGTTTTTTTGTCCTGCTTTAAAAATCCACGTTTGGAAACATAGTGACCTTCCTGTTAGGGCTGCATGAGCACGGTGCTGTCAGTTAACCAGGCCGCATCCCAAACCGCTCACTGTGGCCTCTTTAGGTGCCCTACACATAAAGGGTTTCACTGCACGCGCCATTAATGATGGTGTTTATTTAGCAAAATAAAACGTGATTTAAAAAAAAAAAATACGACAAAAACAATTCCAAATCCATCTGTTATAATTATATGTGATCTCTTTTATTAAAAATTCTTCTGCACTCTACGTAGTGCACTTCGTATCTAGGTGGAGCCATTTTGGGATTCGACTCACGTTTGAAAACACGGAAGTGTCATTAATGAGAGGCAAAACATTTTCAAATTAAAAGTCAGCCCTGTAATAAAAAAGTCAGACCTTAATTAATATTAAGAGTTTTTATTTTTTCCTTTTAAAAAACGTCCTGCTTGTACATAGAAAATAAATAATATTCAAATAAATAAAATTAAATTAGATAAAGTAAAATAAAATAAGTAAACTGAAATATCTAAAAAGAAAAACAATAATGACAAACAATAAAAACAAAAATGAGATGTATATTAAGAAAATTGCAAAAGCAAAAGTGTCATATGAGATCATCTGTCTATGGTTAGGGTTAGAGTAGCATGATATGTGACTTACAGAGAGATGAGTGATTATAATGTTTGCATGAACTCAGTAAAGTGCTGTCTGATGCTCATGAATCCATCACAGCCTCCTTTTACTCTGAACATAGTTTATTTCTTATTAAATTCTGAGATTCTTTATGTTATGGAGACACAAGAGACAAACCTTCATGTCAGCGCTTTCATCAGGGACTGAATTAAATCTGTGAAGTTTTCCACAGCTGATGTTCTCAAACTTTCTGCTGATTAATAAATAAAGCCCCCTATAACAGAGCCCAGATCTATATCTATCTATCTATCTATCTATCTATCTATCTATCTATCTATCTGTATATCTGTCTATCTGCCTGTCTCTTTGTCTATTTGTCTGTATATCTGTCTGTTTGTCTTTAATTGTCTTGAATTTATTTGTGGTTGAATATAAGCTTTAAAATAAATAAACGAATTAATTAATTAATTTAGTCAGAATATATTTATATAATATTTTAATGTGTATATCTGTCTATCAAATTTTATATCATTTTCCCTCCATATATGAAAACTATTTCTGCGATTTATTTAAGCTAATATTTCTTTCTTTTTTTTCTTTTCTTTTCTTTTTTTTTTTTAATCTACAGCGCATGGCGCGATTCAGATTCCTCTGGTGGCGATTCTCCAAGCGCCGCTGCGCACTTTGCGTAAGCCGGAGCCGCTGTGCCGCGGCTACGTGACGTAAGGCGCGTAGAGTTTTTTGCGGAAGTGTTAGCAGGGGAATGTCGGCTTGGTTTCTCAAGCATCTCTGAACGGCAATATTATGGGTAAGAAAACTCGCGTTCGCTCTGTTTAATTACTGCACAACAATTCAGAACAAAAAGTCGAAGAGATGACGGTTTTTAGTAGTTACAGTTTTTTTTTTTAAAATGTTGTTTTTTAAAAACACACTGAGGTTAGCTTCAGCTAGACCGCGAGTTTAGGCATTTCCTGTGATTTTTTTTTCCGCTTTATGTGTCATTGCTCTGCGTAGTGGCTAGTCAAATAAATGACAAATAAATAAATTAAAAAACTCAGGAAACATTACAGCGACTAAAATTAGGTTTAAATATTTTGTAAGGAATATTCTAGCTAACTAGGTGGTTAAGCAAACACACGGAGGGGCTTTAGCTTAGCTTTATTAGCTAGCTGTAGTTCTGTTTAAGCTAAGCTAGCAAGAAAACGTTTTTTGTTGTTGTTGTTGTTGTTTTTGTTTATCCTTATGTACATTTTGAGCACCCTGAACTTTTATAATATTGAAAGTAGGTGGTGGAAAAGCATGATAATTTTGGTATGGAGATATGGAGATTAGCTCACCGTGTAAAAATGCTGCTAACCTGGTTAGCTTGATTAGTTAGATAAGGTTTAGTCAGTGCACGCGCTTCAAAACTCTATATTAAAAAAAAAAAAAGGTTTAAAAGCTTCATAATTCACTTGCATAATTAATAAAGAAATTTACCCATGCTTTTTTTGTGTTAAAAGTCTCTATGATATCAAAATGTAGATTTTTTTTTTTAAATAAAAGTTTATATTTTTATACACAATCTTGTTTTAGTTCTGTAGTATAGTGAAACCTTTTCGATGACTCATCCTGTACTTGTACGGTCTGCATCCAATCAGATGCTTTCTAGAGCGCATTAGCCCCGCCCCTGTGCACAAACTGGGCGGGTAAACCCTTCTACAGTAGCATGCTGTGTATAAGTCATAACTCGGCAACCTCCGACTGTGGAAGCAGGGGAAAAAAAACCCCAAAGACTCGGGAACGTCTCTTCAACGTCAGCGTCGTTACAAAATGGTCGCTCGCAAGGTGAAAGTTAACGTATACCGCGTTCACGACTAAAACGACCACGAAAAAGGCGTGAACTGAGCTGCTTGATGTCGGAAATAAAATGATTGCTTGCTGTAAGCTGGTTACAGAAACTTGACTGAAAGGCTTGTTTGTGATAATTCACTGTTGTTTGGTGGGAAAAAAATCTAGCAGAAAGCGAATTATCATTTCAGTGATCAAAGTATCACCCGGTATTTAGATTTCAAATATAAACAGAAACTCTAAAGACGGTTTAAAAACCTTAAGTCATGCTTTGATTTCCTGTTCTCACTTTTCGTTCTGAGTGCCGCCATGTTGACGTGACGTCACGCAATCGCGACTCGGGCAAGTCGGAGCTCTCGGATGTTCCGAGTAGGAATTACGAGCTTTTCAAATGAATCTTTCCTCCTGGCAGGTCACAAGTAAGAGGTTCAGAGTGGGAAAATTCGGAGTTGTCGTGAACGCAGTAATCGTCAGGGTTGACGTGTGCAAGCGGCCATTTTGAAACGACGGCGGGTTTGACGAGACCATCCCAACCTTCCTAGTTCTTTGGTTCGTTTTCCTAGTCGGAAGTTTACGAGCTGTAGTTGAACACAGAATGCTACGGTAGAACAATTTGCCCCGCCCAGTTTGTACACAGGGGCGGGGCTAATGCACTCTAGCATCTAATTGGGTGCAGATCATACAGGAAACTTCCCAGTGCCTATTTGTTCACAAACGCAGCATTTTAAATAAAAAAAAAAAGAGTGAGAAAAGAAATACATAATTTGGACACATGAAGGAACGTCAGCGTGCCAGTCCCGAGTACTCGAAGAGTCTGTGCGCTGTAGGACACGGGTTCCCAGCGCTGGTCCTGGAGAACCCGCAGTCCTCCTGTACGAGCGCCGGGACCCACCGCTGTAGCACACTGACTCTGACGAGACAGCAGTGAGAAATTCTCACCAGCTGAATTCCCATAAGTGCTTTCTGACATGTTTCAGCTTCACTCTGTCCTTAGGGGGTTAGGGGGGTTACGTTTCATGCTCGCACAGATGAAGATCCGAACGCGGCTCATTCCTAAACCTGAGCGTCGGCTTCGCTGCCCTGAGGGGCGATGAAGAGAACTATCTTCCCAGTAACGTGAAGTGTCTGTGGCGTTAACCGGAGCGGCAGATCTCGCCACATAAACCACGCCTGATTGCATCTGATCTCGTCTAATGTTCTCCTCCGATCTCCTGTTTGCAACAACAATTTGGCCCCAAATGTAAATTCCAGAATATCTTTCTATGCTTTGCACCGGAGCTACAAGGTTACCGAAAACTGATTCGAATCCAAAAACTGATCTACACTCCCTGATTCACGTGCAAGACACGTCGAATGTCTTTAATACTTAACACTTTCTGATTTACGTTCAGAAAAGTCAGAAAAGTATTTAAAAGTATGATTTTTTATATTTTAGCAATCCTATAAGTTGTAATACACGTAGAAATGTCTTTAATAAGTATTTTTGATGTGATGTCAGTCAGATGATTGTCTTTATTTTCTGCGTAGTCTTTCTCACGCTTATTTTATTTCATGATTCGTGTTACTGCACTTATTTCTTGGACACTAATGCATCTTTTTTTCTGTCTTCTTCCGGCGGGAAAACTACCTCTGGTCACTTGGACGTTATCGCTGGATTTATTTCAACGTTAACCTCGGCTTCACCCGGACGCCGCTTGGATTTAAACAAACAGCAGTGAGTTTCAGGATTAATGCTAAAGATTTTGTCTAAAATCAATATCTTAAGTTGAATATCAGCTTTAATGCTAAACGTTTAGCCTAAAGTAAATATTTTACAGCAAATAGAAGATTTAAAATAAAAGAGTCAATCTTAAATAAATACTTTAGCACGATTATATTTTGTAATTGAGCCGAATTGTCTTTCAGAAGTACGAAATGAAAAGCGTGTGTCGTATTTTTATTTTTTTTCCCCGCAGCAACAGAAGAATCTCGAGGGATACGTCGGCTTCGCCAGCCTCCCCAACCAAGTCTACAGGAAGTCTGTGAAACGGGGTTTCGAGTTCACACTAATGGTTGTGGGTAAGAGAACAGTCGCTTTCTGCGTGTGGAGTGTAACCTCAGGGCTCGTGCGCCTGATATATCACCGTAATAAAGCGCGTTTAAGTTTGGGCCGTGTGCGCACGAGCACTCTGAATTTCCTGTCTGGCACTGAACGTCGGCCAGCTGGAAGCCTGCATTCTTGACATTCGTTGCAAACGCTGTCAGGATAAAACCAGACAGGAAGCCTGGGTTGAGAGGCAGTGATTTCACATCCTGCTTAAGTTTTAAAAAAAAAAAAAAAAAAAAAAAGCCTGTTCAAAATGGAGACTTTTTTTTAAAGCAGAGTCGTTAGACGTCTGACGTGGAAACGCTTGCATTTAAAAAACGTTTTATTGCTGCTGAATTTCAGGTGGAGTGAGGAAATTATGCAAAATGATATCAAAGCGTGATCTGTACCGATATACTGAAACCTGTGACATGCTCAGAGGATTTCACAAACTGCTGAGTTTACACACAATGGTGCGACAAACAAAAAACATCCAGTGAGCCACAATTCTGTGACGGTGTTCTCTTCCCCCCCAAATCGGTCCAGTTTTGGTGATCCTCCGCTCACTGTAACAGCAGATTCCTGTTCTTGGCTGACAGGAGTGGAAGCTGAATGAGTCTTCTGCTCTTGTAGCCCATCTCCCTCAAGGTTTGTGCGTTCTGAGCTGCTTTTCTGCTCATCACGTTTGTACAGAGTGGTTATCCGAGTTACTGTAGCCATCCTGTCCACTCGAACCGGTCTGGCCATTCTCCTCTGAGCTCTTACTCATCGATTACGGTGCAGACCTGATGCTCACTAGATGTTTTTTTTTTTTTTTTTTTTTTTTTTTTTTTTTTTTTTTAGCTTTTTTGCATCGTTCTGTGTTTTGTGAAATAGCTGAGTGAAGACAGAGGCTCTTCTTTTTTTTTTTTTTTCTTCCCCTGCAGCAAATCGTCCCACCTCTCTTATTTGCAAAAAGACCCTTTTTCTTGGACTGAGCACACAGAGCTGCTTCATGAAAAGTTTGTGTTCAGCACATTTCCTTCATTCCTTCCTCGTTCTGTCATCCCGAGCTCGATTCTGAAGAACGAAACATCTGGGATTTAAAATGCATTAAACAGCCTGTTAAATACCCGTATTAAAAAAACGTTCCTTATGTTACACTTAGCGTGCTGGATTTATTTATTTCTGCAGATTTCTCGTTGAGATCAAGATCACGTTTTCAAAAGAGACGTTGCAAAAAAAAAAAAAGAAGAAAGATAAAATCAACAGACAGATCACAAGCACGTGTTGCAACACACTCTCTGCTTAGACAAGCAGGTAAAAGGTCGAGTGAGAAAGTATACAGAATCATTCAGTTGTTTCGAATGTCGGCCACTTGCAGTTTAAAAGGAGCGTAAAATGTAAAACATGAGCAAGCTGAGTGTTTACGTGTGGAGCACTGATGTTAGCTCATCCTGAGATCTAGTATTAAATTAAATTAAAGCTTTTTGTACCTTTCCCTTATTGTTATGGAGACCCATACAGCACTACACTGGTCCTGATGCGCTTTTGTGACTCGTATTTGCAGTAAACAATGCGAATAAATAAATTCAAGTTAAGGTTCTCGTTTGATTCATATCTGACTCGCAATTTCGGAAATTTACCTTTATAGTTCCAGGAAAATCTTCCGCATATTTAAGATGGCACATATGTCAACTTGAGTCATTACCATCCAATTAAACGCTCGTGGGAGCCGTATATGTCCCGCCCCTGGAGGTGTGTCTTGCTCTACAGTAGTAGCGCATTAAGAGCAAACATGGTTCATCGGTGCGTTTTTGGCTGTGCATCTTCTCGACGAACTGTCCTGTCTTCTAACCGTTGCTTGGTTTAAAAAATTTTAAAATGGAGTTTATTCATTAGTATGAGGTAGTTACGTCTCTGAGGTGTTTTACCAACAAGGGGCTCTTCGGTGCCGCTTCCTCAGACTGAACGAGAACGCAATTCCGTCTTCGTACACCGTCAAGTCAGTAAGATCCGCATTCATCTGTACACTGTTCTCCACGTTTAGCTAAGATACTGTCGGGGTTTGTTTAAATTCAGCAGGGGTGTGTGCGGTATCTCGAGCGCTGTTTTGCGAGTCAGTCAAGCGCTTCAACTTCCTGTTTCAGAAAGAAACGCATCATCATGCAGAATCCCAGAAATCCCAGCTAAAGCCCTGTTCGGATTGGATCAGTTTATCAAGGGGACGTCTGTAATGAATTCCTCAGTGATCAGTCTCTCGCATCCGGACAGCAATAAAATGGCCAAAGGAGGAGCGAGGTTGTGTTTTCTGCGAACATGCCAGTGTTTGGTTTTTTTTTTTTTTTTTTTTAATATCTAATATTAAACGCTGATACATGAATAACTGTAAATGATCAGCAGTTTGAATATAAACAAGTAAATCAATCAGAATATTAGTTTATCACATTAAGCATTAGATATTTAAGAAACTGGCAGTCATGCAACTAGTCCTTATTTGTAATAAACTATAAAAGTTGATGAAATTGTGTATATATATGAATATAAAGTGATGTTTTATACCTGAACAGCTTTTGAAGCCATTTCGTGGGGCTTTAACAGAACTCTGTATAAAAGTGATAATAGATGAGAGAGAAAAGGGCGAAGTACCTAAATTGCCTAATAAATAAATAAAATACAGTGCAGTTTCTTTCTAGGTACAATAATGAGTTCTGAATTGATCATCGATGATAAAACCTGAGGCAGTAAGGTCGGTTGGAACATTACAGCAGCCGTTTCACAGCTTCCTGATCGGGCCTTCAAAGCTGAGATGCAGTTCTTCTGAGGTTCATTCTTTCCTCTCACATGGATCTCGTTATTCTCACTGAGCGCCAGGAGGCACGGGACCAGAAGCCTCACAAAGGCGAAGCACAAAAACACCGTTCTTTGCCTTGATACGGGCCGCACATCTCTCCGTCATCATTAGATTAATGATCCTCCGGAGCCAAAAGCAGCGACAAACACCGTCTGTGCATCTACAAGAAACTGAACCGTGGCCTGAGACCTGAGATTTTAGTTTGAGAACTTTTTTTTTTCCCCTCATTGCTCTGATTTAAAACTGCAGTCTTGTTTCGCTCGAAGTAAAACTTATTTTATTCCTTCTCAATTTCAGGTGAATCAGGCTTGGGCAAGTCCACGATGATCAACTCTCTCTTCCTCACCGAGCTGTACTCCTCAGAACACCCGGGTCCGTCACACCGAGTCAAGAAAACCGAGCAGGTACCGCTACAGGATCCAGGCTGATAGCTTTTATTCAGGCATCTTCCCCAGCTTCGGTTTCCCAGCATACCACAGTAATGCTACGCTGCCACGTGCTACGTGTTGGTACATGCAGCCGTTTCATAGTTTCACACCTGAGGTTTTTGAGGCGTTTCATCGTTCTAATTAAGTTCCGAAAAGGTGGCGGAGTGCTCGGGTGAAAGGCAAGACAGCGAGATTCATTCATGTCATGTAGTGCATATAGCGTATGGAGGGGGGGAGAAATTCATAACTATCCCCTGCTTCTGTCAGGTGTTTAGTTAACGTACAGACAATAATAAGACGTTAATAAGCACTGCTATAATGGATGGTTATTAGCCGGGGTTGCTAGGCTTCTTACGTAAGGAATAAGGGAATGACTCCGCGTCATGCTCTTTTAGGAAAATAATCCAGAATGGTCACAGTTACCACCACGATATTGATTAGTTTCCTACAACAGTGTTTTTTTATTTCTGGAGACTCCTTCCGCAAATGATAAATTAACGTCTCCTTCCAGAAAGGTTTTTTACTTTGTGTACATGAGCGAGCTGTTACTAGAGAAACAGTAACGTATTAGAATGACGCTGGATTGCAGCTGCGTTAGAGAAAATGAGCAACCACCTTCTGACCAACCAGAATGGAGTATTCAAATACAACAGCGCCGTGCGGCATCCGAGGGTCTGTCCGAGTCGCGGGTTCGGAAGCGTTTGCGAGTGTGTGTTTGTGAGTTTGTGGATGCTCTGTGCCGCAGGTCGAGCAGTCTAAAGTGCTGATGAAGGAGGGCGGCGTTCAGCTGCTTCTCACGATGGTGGACACTCCGGGGTTCGGAGACGCTGTCGATAACAGTAACTGGTGAGTGTGTTCAGAGCGGCTGCTGAGTCGTTCCACTCAAGTTTACACTCATTTCCTCTCTTCACAGATGTTAGTGTTGTTTACTTACTCTTAAGTTTCCTCATTGTTTGTATTAATAATCACAGAATCTGGACAGCGCTGACTTGTTGATTTTGTAGTGACGCTCTAAAATCGCAAATGATTTTTTAAAAATTAGTATTTATTCAAATTATTAGATTTTGTTTGCACCTTTTCAGTTTTAAGTAATATATTTTTGAAGAAATTAAACAATTCTACCATCATACTATCAGTTTACATCGTTTTTTCTATGTAGAATAATGCGGTTTAATCTTAAATATTAATACTGTGATCTATATTAATGGTAAATATTTATAAAATGGCCTAGGAACATTGCTACACATTCAGGTTGTAAAGAATGTCAAGATCTATGAATTATGCATGATATGCAAATTTCCAATGCCACTATTTCCTCCTTCCAATTTAAATATCTAGCTACCTGCTGTTAAACTAGCTCGTGTTTCTCACGGGATTTGCATAGTCTTATTGTCGGTGATTTATTTAACAGCAGGCAATCTTCAAAATGTTCCTTAACAATCAACTATTTTATTAAGATTAACACTGTTAGTCAGCTAACTAGTTAAGCATGCAAGATTTGTGGCTGAATTTACCAGGCATCACGTCATCCTCTAATGAATTTCATATCGAAAGCAGATGACAGGTTGTGTTTGAAATGGGGGGAAAAAACGGTTTCATTTAGCTCTGTCTTAAAAAATGTTACCCAAAATGACCATTTGTTGTGAAAGGTACTTAACCGGAGCGTAGTAGTCCTGTACTCACTTGTTGTGTATTAATTTTGTTGTACAATAGTGTACTCAGTGTGTCAGCTGTGTGTGCATCAGTATGCTCGACTGTATTGAATGCACTGTGAATGTAAAGTCTGCGTGTCCTGCTTGCTGTAGCTGGCAGCCGGTCATCGATCACATCGACAGCAAGTTTGAGGATTACCTGAACGCAGAGTCGCGCGTTAACAGGAGGCAGATGCCCGACAACAGAGTTCACTGCTGCCTGTACTTCATCGCTCCCTCAGGACACGGGTGAGTCAGGAATGTTCAGTATGTGTTACTCATAAACGATTTTATGCGTAAAGCTGCAGCCAGCTTTAGCTTTATTTCGTCTCCGCTCAGTTTTCAGTGATGATAATTTCGCATTTAACCAATCGTATTTGGATACTCGGGTATCAGGCCTGCTCTGATTGGCTGGGGAGTGAAAGCAAGAGAATGACTGTATATGCTTAAATAGAGCTGAATATTAGAGATGAAACAATACTGCATTTTAAGAAATAAAACGAAAAATACATTGCGATCTCGATACTAGAAAACTTTGCATTACTATTAGGGATGCATTGATACCAGTAGTGGTATCGGGTGTCAGTCCGGTGTTTCGGTACCGACGTCTGTCGTAAGCCTTGTTGCATTAATTAACAGGCGACACAGAACGACAGCAGTCGGGACGTATTTCGTGATTTATGACAACATATGATAAAAATGTCTTCGTTCCTGAGGAAGAATGGGAGCGCAGTTCACTTTGGCGAGTACTGAGCACGGAGACACTCGCGCTTTAGCTCTACACTTTGCTTGTGGGTCGAGGCGCAATTCACAGCACCTTGTGGTCTGTTTTAATGACCACGCTCGCTGATACTGGCCTGTGCTCTCAGCTTGGCCGTCATCGCTCTCGCTATTAAACACTCCGTTTAAACACTATCGCGTCTTAAGCGTAAAACTCAACACGAGGAGCTCGACAGCAAGCGGCAAACGTATCCAGAGGTAAATAAAATGTTCCCGGACAACTAGGTTACTCATTTCCGTACCAGAATTGGTATTGATATTGACAAATACCAAAAAAAATGTGCTCATTTGTAGGGGGGGGGAATGAATGATATTCATGTATCCCTGATTACTACACAACTCTGTTTTTTGTTTTAGAAATTAATATATGTGCGTTTTTGAAATATATCTTAATATCGAATATGAACAGAACACATTAGCGTGAAAAAAAAGTCTAAGCTCGAAAATATTATCGAGGGTTTATCAAAGCTGTATAAGCTGCTGATTAGAGCTTAGACTGCCTCGTGGGTTGATGCGTTTCGTGTCTGAGCTCAAAGTGTCGGGGGCACGTGCAGAGTCTTGAATTCCCACAACGACGCACCCATTTCCTACTGTCTATGGCACTTTGATAGATAACGAACAGATAACGAGGCCTGCTGTCTTGTCTGTCGGCTGTTTATGGCCCTGTATATTTGGTTTCTGTTACAATCACTTTGTGGTCAGCTGCACTGATCGTATCATGTTGTATAGGTGCGTTGTTTAAAAAGCTCATTTCAGAACATGAGTAAAAATCTGAAGATGCCAAAAAGAAGTAGAGAATTCACAAAATCCTAATTGAGATCAATGTATTTTTAGCTGCTTGATCAATCCTTATGTAAAGAGTACATATATCTTCATTTTTAAAATAAAAAAGACGTAAGTTTCTTCCCAGTCCTGCCTTTCAGATTCTTCTAACACGAGAATAAACATCTAATAACGACTCGTTTAGTACAGCCGCCTTTTAATTATGCAGTCCTACTGCGTCAGTCAATAAAGATGAACTTCTCTTGACTTCTGATTCTGTCGTAATGTCATCTTATTCGAGGAATAAACATTAATTAAGCCATAGCTGATTTTAATAACTGTTTAATCAGTTCCTGGTGATAGACTTCTGGATCCCACCCTAAGCTAAGGAGAACTGGGAATAGTCTCTTTTCATTCGAAAAAGAGCACGGACACTGGGATGCAGCCAACATTTCTGCTGTGCACTCCGTGTCCTCTCTGAACTCCGGCTGTACAAACGAATCGAAATGGATGATAACAGACACTCAGCCGACCGTTATCACAACCAGAAAGCTGGCAGGAAATCCACAGCACACCCATGGTTAGGCCAAGAGGAAGGGCTACTTTCATTTCAGCCTCGGGCAAAACAGCCGAGGATGTGCTGAACTTGGAGGAATCTCTGTCCGTGTCTGTCAGCTGCATATCAGCCCCGTGATGAGTTCACGCTCTTCGCTTGTATCCTCTGCCGCATGTTCAATCTGTGTCTCGTTTTCTCGCCCAGACTGAAGCCGCTGGACATCGAGTTCATGAAACGGTTGCACGAGAAGGTGAACATCATCCCTCTGATCGCCAAGGCAGATACGCTCACTCCTGAAGAGTGCCAACAGTTTAAGAAACAGGTTCGCTCGCTTGAAGTCTCACTCACTCTCACTCTGTCTTTCTCTTGAGTTCCTGTTTCAAAAAGGAGCGGACAATAAATACAACACGATACGCGAATACATTTCAGTTATACATATTGTGTGTCATGTAGCAGGTTTGCATTGTTTCTTGTTCCAGAAAAAAAAAAATACCCTGAGCTTGATTCTCATTTAATTTATACAAAAGTAAATTAACACTCCTCTTTTTTTTTTTTTTTTTTTTATTACATTTTTCAAGGTTAAATTCTAACACAGTCAGCTGCTTACAATCCAGCGTTTAATCACACTGCCAACGATATCTCAGAAAATATATTGTGTCCTAATTAATAGCGATACCGATATTATATCGTCCTACTGCCCAGCTCTAATGCGAAATTTTGCTTTCGAGAGCTGAACAGTCAAATAATAACAGAAAATAAAGCATTGGACCAAAAACAGCAGTTGACGCACTAGCTGATCAGCTCGACACACAGCTTGGATTAGCCTGGCTACCGATTTTTCAGCCTCGTTAATTACATTTCCGGTAGCCAAACCTTGGGAATAGGCAAGCATGTTTTTATTTGTCCGCTCCTCATTAAGTACAGCAGTATCTTTCTTATTTATTTATGTATTTATTTATTTATTTAAATGATGACGTTCCCGTGTTGGAAAACTCAGAGTTAAAGCTTTTCCTCTGATTGTTACAAAGCACTGTACACTGTACCTTGTACCTTCCATAAATGCTAAATAGACGTCTCTGCGTGGAAAACTGCCCCGTATACATGATTACACACATTTGTACTCCGTTTGTGTGGCGTATTCGCAATAAAAGTCTCTGGGTAAGTTGTTGCTACAGAAACGATAACATAATAGAACGAGCTCATTAATATAACATCTTATTATAGATTCTATTGTAAATTTTGTTATAGGAAACTAATCAACACCTCCCGACCAATCAGAATTGAGCGTTCAACACGATTGGTAAATCTGTCTAGATCTCGAACAAGAATGGCTGAATGTCTGTCTGTTTTCAGAAAGACTCCAGCATTAAGCCAGGATTGAAACCTTGCACTATCAGACTCCGTGTTCAAAATGGAGCAGAAGGAAAAATATTTGCCAGCACGCGAGCCTGCTTCGCTCCCCTCACCTGGGTTTGAGCTCGGCTAATCTAATGCAGATACGAGTCCGGAGCGTTGAGCAACTCGGAACCGTGTGTGCTGTGCCATCTGTTTGTGTGTTAGCCCAGCAGGAGGAGAGACACCGAGAGGAAGAACATAAATAGAGCATAAATCCTAGTCGTTTTTTTTTTTTTTTAAATAGACAGTAAGAGCCGAGTTCAGGACAAATAAATCTAAATGATTCGACTCCTTTCAATTTTATTCATCCTTTTTTTTTTTTTTTTTTTTAATAATAGACATCGTTACAGTTTTACAGAAATCTGGATGTAGATTTAGACCAAGTATTAATTACTGGGACGTTTAGAAAGGAAAACAGACTCCTGAAAGGCGCTGTGTAATGACTGCAGTGCTGTTTGGAATAACTTTCTAAAAACCCGTATCGAAAGCAAGTTGGAATGTAAATATTTGACAAGGAAACACAATGAAGAGCTTAGCAAGAGCCGAAGCAATATTTATCAGTCTCGGTATTTTGTGTACTACAGACAGCTTTGAGCACTGCTTCATCCCCAGATAGTCCTTACAAAATCAACCGTCTTAGGGTAAAATGTGTGTTTTCCGTACACACACACAGACGCGGCTCTACGGTGTTGTGCATCTCTTCCCCCAGTAATCGAAATATCCACCATCTTTCCATAAGCAACTCGTCTCCCAACTGGAGATATGAAGCTGTGTAGGATAATACTGGATTTATTCTCATAACTCACAGCAAAATCCTTCACCTTTAGTCCTCTGGAATGGGAAAAAAAAAAAAATCCTGCTTCGAGGTTGTCTTTGTGCTTGTGTTAAGGAAATTGGGAATTGATAAAATATTCATATTCACTTTGCTTTTCCTTTCTCAGATCATGAGAGAAATCCAGGAGCACAAAATCAAAATCTACGAGTTTCCAGAGACCGACGACGAAGAGGAGAACAAGCTTGTGAAAAAGATCAAAGTGAGATTTCCGAGCCTTTCCCCTCTTTTTGTTCATTTTACAATGCATGTTATAGAGTGTGTGTGTGGAGAAAGTTTGTGTTTGTGTAGCTGTCCAATTAAGTGTGTGTGTGTGTGTGTGTGTGTGTGTGTGTGTGTGTAGGATCGACTTCCTCTGGCTGTAGTCGGCAGCAACACCATCATCGAAGTGAACGGAAAGAAGGTTAGAGGGAGGCAGTACCCATGGGGCGTGGCAGAAGGTAAGCTAACTAGCACGCTGGCACTGACACATGCTCTTCGCTACAGGCCTGAAGCTGAACACACACACACACACACACACACACACACACAGCTATTCAGATTAATCTGTATAATAGTGTTGATAAATTCTTTGCACTTGTACACATGCAAATACTTAAAGATGTACTAATAGTTTTGTTTTTTTTTGAATTCCTTACTTGTAGAAATAACCTGGAAGATATGATTAAAAAAACAATCAATTAAGCCTTGTTATATATGTCTATAACAAAGTCTGTACTAAACAAATAGGGTGCCAAGACTTTTGCGCAGTACTGTACTTTGTCACAATATCAATATCATCATATCGCCCAGCCCTAGCTAACAGTAGAACATGGGATCTTTTTATTATTATTATTATTATTATTATTATTATTATTATTATTTAGGGCTGCATGATATTGAAGAAAAACGTGATATGCGATAACTTGTTAAATAATGCGATATGCAGTAAAATCAATTTAAATTTTATATATATATATATATATATTTAAAAACTGAGAATGACAACCACCATAAATGTTTCATGTTCTTTTGAGGAAAAGAAAGCAATCTCTTGCTAATGCATCGCCCTAAAACTTTGAATTTTTCATAACTTTTTGAAGGATTAAAATCATTCCGTTATCGCAATATTTACATTTGCGATATTTTGATAATGTCGATATATTGTGTAGATCTATTATTATTATTATTATTATTATTATTATTATTAATTCCAAATTTCAAATTTCAAAACGTGAAATTAATTCTGTCATAGGCTTTCATAATAATTCTGCTATCTTGCTTGAGTTTTGTCTTTCCTGAGAAATCGTTCTCTTTTTGTTTTCCCCGTACAGTTGAGAATGGAGACCACTGTGATTTCACCATTCTGCGGAACATGCTCATCAGGTACGCAGCGTTGCCGTGACCTGTAGACGTTTCTTTACCATATTCTGAAACGTTTTTGTTTGTTTTTTTTTTAGTTTAACTTGTAACTTAAACCGTGCATCTCAAGACTACTGTACTGTATATGTATATTCTGTATGTGTAATCTTTCGAACGTCATTGCGGCGTTATTACTACAGCGCGCTTGAACAGCGTCTCCTGCCGCGCGTTTAATGTCCGTCCTTTTCTCCCAGGACTCACATGCAGGACCTGAAGGACGTCACCAACAACGTCCACTACGAGAACTACAGGAGCAGGAAGCTGGCCGCCGTCACCTGCAACGGGATGGACAACAACAAGACCAAAGGACAGCTCACCAAGTACGTATCCGTGTACTCGAAAATCCCCATTTACATGCTGTCCAAAATAATCCGACGTTGGGCATGTATGAGGAAAAGCATTTAGTCTCAACATTACAGCAACAAAGCGTCCTGTCAGGAAGTACCAGCTGTTCAGCGTTTTGAACGATGTCCGTCAGTATTGTTCTGATTAAACAGATTTTATCATGAAATAATAGTTAAATACACCTCAAAATGATCTTTCTGTTTTTTAAAAAAAAAATGTGTAACACATTTTTTTGCTACACGCATTCAATTTTGCAGCCAAGTTATTAAATGGATTACAGACAGAATTGCAACTTAGATTGCCCTTAATTCATTTATTGAGTGAAATGTGTGCATAAAGATTTTTTTTTCTTGATTTGTGTAACCAAATATTCTAATATATCTGCATCTAAAGTTCCCTACAGTTGCCAGTGAGGCATCAGAGTAGAGTCGTAAGAATAACCGTACTGCTGAATGCTTAATCAGCGCTAAGATTTACTACGCATTGCTATTTAAGTACGAACAATAAACCTTTAAGAAATAAAATACTCGCATGTTGTCCTGTTATAGGAAAATAATCAGTGACCGGGTCGTTCTCCTATCACAGCACACATGGTGTTTTATTCCTCTTACACCACAGCGTGTTACCAACGATTACAGTTTTCACTTTATCAAAGAAAGAAATGCCATACTTTTTATCCATTTATAGTTGCTTTGTGGAATGTTGTAGAATGTCCACGATGCTATACAGCCGCTGTAAACAGTCGTTCCCTCACCCAGCTCTCCTTTTATTTTATTTGTTTATTTTTTTTTTTGAAGTTAATAAGACGAGATCAAAGCTTGTCATGTTACCAAAAAGAAAAAAAAGTCCTGAAGACAAATCCAGCTTGTTATAAAGCTCTGACACCGGAGACTCCTTCCATAAATGCGTCCTCGCAGAAGTCCCTGTGTAAGTCCTTACTATAGAAACGCCAGCGTATTAGAAGGAGCGTATCAATATTAACCTGTGATTGGCTGTTAGAGGAAAGGAATTAACACTTTTGACCAATCAGGATCCAGAATTCGACAGTGCTGCAATCGGTAATCAGTGGCCACACAAGCGTTTTGGTGGCAGTATCGATGTTTATACCTGCGTTATAATCAGGTTGCGTAACATAACCCCGTAGTTACAATAGTTACATCAGCCAGTCAGCAGTTTCTTTCTTGTTAAAAATGACAGCAGCTTTACCATTTCCTGTCGTTCAGCTTCGTCTCAGACGAACCAGTCACAGTTCAGAGCGGTTAACCTGACCCGTAATCACACGCATGCGCGAGCAGACACTTACGCGCTTGCACACACACTCACCCACTCGCACTAACTCGCACTGTGCAGCAGCCAATAAGCTGCGTAGTCAGATTCACCACTAACTGACAGGAAACCGCAGCGGGAGCGCCGTTATTTGCTTGTCTGATCCGAGCCAGTTTCAGCCCTGACGTTTTCTCATTTTAGCACTTATTGTTTTTACATTCTGTGTTGCTCCTTATTCCACACCCTGATTTCAGCATGCTAAGTTTGTGTGTTTCTGTTTTGTAGAGCTGACTCGGTTGAAGGCATGTAAGTGTGATTTTTGATTTTGTGTTTTTGTTTTTTTTTTTTTTCTCCTCCCAAAGCCCAAAGCAAAACAGTTTCTCTCTCCTGCACTGGTGATGGCACCCTCTAGTGTCTGTGGTGGATTTTTTATTTTTTTTATTTTTATTTTTTTTCTGTTCCCTCCCTTTCTGTTCTGCCAGCTTGAAAAAAATGTCCATGCAGTAAAGTCACATGCGCATGCACACACACAAACATGGGAAAATACAGAGGTTAAGGTTTTCTGCTAACGGGAGACTGTAAGAGAGGCACAGTTAGGTCCTTGAATCTAACAGTGATTAAATGGATTTCATTATTTACACGATTTTACGCCCCATAGTTTGAGTTTGAGTCTTTGATATTTTACCCGTTATGGTTCAGTTTGGTTGCCTCTGATTGATATGCGACCAGCTTTGTTCAGAATCTAGAGCAGGCCTGCGAATCCTTAATTCATGAATGATGAAGACGAAGGAAACACCGGTTGTCTTTTTTCAGATAATTGACTTTTGATTGTTTTCTCGATTCATTTCAGTCATTGCTTTTTAAATCGGTGCATCGATCCGGATCTATAGATTTAGGTTTGGGTGACGTGCTAGTGTGGTATTCTGCCTATTTGTTGGCACTCCATGTGTCTGCTTGGCCTACTAACCTCCAATCAGCGCCCTGGCTTTTTTGCTTTTAACCCCAATCATCTGTCTAGTCTGTGGGTGACTGGAAAGTCTGGAAAAACCTGGAATGTCGGATGGATATTTATCTTCCTGGTCTCCTCACTGCTAGTCGTGACAACTCTGTAGCTTCGATCTGTTAGCTGCCTGTCCATGGAGCTCTGCAGGTGTCAGTTTCTGTCAAACGTTTGCTCTCTCGCTCTCTCTCTCACTCACTCTCTGTCTGTCTGTCTGTCCATCTCTCTCTCTCTCTCACTCTCTCTGTGTCTCTGTTTCTCTCTCTCTTTCCCTCTTGCTGTCCATCTGTTTCTCTCTATCGCTACTTCTCTCTGTCCGTCTCTCTCTCTCTCTCTCTCTCTCTCTCTCTCTCTCTCTCTCTCTCTCTATAGATATAGATATAATATATCTGTATCTCTCTGTCTGTCTTTCTCTGACCGTCTTGCTCTCTCTCTATCACTACATCTCTCTGTCTGTCTGTCTTTCTCTCACTCTTCTGTCTGTGCCTCTCTCTATATCTATATTTCTCTGTTTATCTTTTTCTGTCCATCTCGCTCGCTCTCTGTCGGTCTCTCCAGTTCTCTCTGTCGGTCTGTCTCTCTCTCTCTCTCTCTCTCTCTCTCTCTCCCCCCCCCCTCTCTCTCTTTCCCTGTTTCTCTCTCTCATATATATCACTACAGATGTGTGAGACGGCTCTCTCAGGAGCAATACCACTGTAATGTAATAATTTATGACTGCAGTCTGTCCTCTGGGTTGTAACTGTGTTGTGCACGTGTGCATGCCGGTGCGTCCCCCAGGAGTCCTCTGGCACAGATGGAGGAGGAAAGGCGAGAGCACGTGGCTAAGATGAAGAAGATGGAGATGGAGATGGAGCAGGTGTTTGAGATGAAAGTCAAGGAGAAAGTCCAGAAGCTGAAAGACTCTGAGGCAGAGGTACAGCTCTTGTACAGCTCTTCCACAAGCGCTGCCGTGTAAAGATTTTCTGTCTAAAACACTTGGATTTTACTGTTGTGTTCTACTTGATCTGTCTAGCACACTATTTAACTTGGTCTTCATTACCTTGATGTCCTCGCATATTCCACAAAATATATTTGCACACTATTGATATTCTTGTTTTTTATTTCATATATAACGTAGCTTGATGGGGAACTGCATACTGAACACAAGATCTGATCTCATGGTCCCTGGTTTTTCTCTCTGCGCAGCTGCAGCGGCGTCACGAGCAGATGAAGAAGAACCTGGAGGCTCAGCACAGGGAGCTAGAAGAAAGGAGACGTCAGTTCGAGGAAGAGAGAGTGAACTGGGAGACCCAGCAGCGCCTCCTCGAGCAGCAGAAACTCGACGCTTCCAGGCGAGCACCTACATCACACCAGCATGTGTTTAACAAGTTTAGCGTCAACTTGACAATTTACTCTCTTAGAAAACAAAGTCAAACTCTTTAAAAACTCTAATTCCAACCCTCCAAGTGCTCATCAGAATCCGAAATGCTTCACACTAGATTTTAGGAAGCTCTGAACCTTGAACCCAGAATCATTCGAAGAAACTGTTCTTTTGAGAGTGTAGGCTAAACATCACTGGAATCAGTGACGTCTCCAGTGAGGAACACTGTGGCAAATTGTTACTGTACCTGCTACTCTCAACCTAAAGCCCTCTTGCCCGTTAGAGGGCGCTGTTTATCCATTTTTCCATGACACAAACAAATTAACCATTTAGTACATGATAGGGACCATAATTTGGGTTGCAACAAAGAACTCTGGGCAGATCAAAGCAGCTAAACATTTCTGTGTACCACGGCATTGTGTAATAATTTGCATACTGAGATAAGTTCAAGCTCAGAAGTGGAAAAATGTGAATTTAGTGCATTTGACTCAAACGTTATATAATCAGTGTCAGCCATCAGAGGTGTTTTTTTTTTTTTAATCGCATTTTTGAGTTTAGTGGTACTTTAACATAAACACTATGAAGTAAATGGGACCGCACACATGATGAAACAACAACTTCCTGTTGGTCATTTGGAGCGCACATAGCTTCTTCCTGTGGCGGGAGAAAAGCTGGCCAGTTGAAGCGAGAGCACAAATCTGTAGCTGTAGGTTAGATATCTGACTTACACGATTTTCCTGTTCTTGTCTGCAACTTGGTTTTTTCCTTAAGACAGGCTAAAGATGAATATAGATGGATAAAACGTTTGTCCACAAATATCAGTTTTAAAATATCAATCTGTTTTTTTTTTTGTTTTGTTTTTTTTTTTGTGGAAAGAAATGAAATTGCATCATGTATTAAGGCCACTTCAAGTCTACGTCTGTGTCGAATGGTTCTATCGGTCATCTAACAAGCTTCACTTGAGTAAAGAAACAGACTTTAAGATGGCGTCGAGGATCGAAACGGTGAACGTGAGTGGACTAGGGCGAGTATTGAACCGGAGCCAAAACTCAAAAACGACAGTTTTTTTTTTTTTTTTTTTCCTGTTGCGTCAAAGAGTAAATGGATAAAAAAAATAGATATCATGATGTGGTCGATTGTTTATCAGATGTTTAGTTCCTCACTAACACGCACACTTCCCTTTCTCTACAGGACTTTGGAAAAGAAAGCGAAAAAAGGGAAGATATTTTAAAAACCGCTTGCAAGACGACCGTGTTGTTCATCGCCGCTTCCCCTGAGCTCCTGATATCCGCCATAAACGCCACATTCGGCTCACAGCTGGACGCATACACACAGCTGGGTGTGGACTAAAGCCAAACCCTTATAAATGTGCACACACACACACACACACACACACACACGCCAAAATCTGTACTCTTATAGTTTTTTACCACCTGGCCTCCGATGTCAATGATGGTTTTCTGTGATTGTTGTTGCCATGGTGACAAAAAAAATGTTAACAAGGGTTATATATATATATATATAAAACCATAAGGAGTGAAAGGCAAACTAGGCCACTCCGGGTCTGTTAATTAAAAGTGTCTTTATCCTCAGACCACTTCATTATAGCTTCATTAATATTAATAATTCAGCCAGTTTATTTTTATATATATATATAAATATAAGTATGTATGTGTATCCGGAGCCAGTTAAAATAGCAAGCTTTTTTTTTTTTTTTCCCCCCTATGTTTGATTACTCAGACGGTTTTGTAAAAGATTTGGCATCATGTGCAGGCGATCGCTGTGATGAAACAACAGCAAATCCGGTGTAATGCATTCTATGAGGGGAAAAAAAAAAAAAGTAACGCGTATTTTTTTTCCCCCCCTTTGGTTATATGTATTCCTTTTCTGTATTTTTTTTATTTTATTTTGCATTTGTTATTGTACAGTCACTTAATAAACGTGTGATATGGAGTGAGGTAATGTTACATACTGACATTTCCGCAGTCGAAGCAGTATTCCATTGTTTTTTCATTTTTATAATTCTGTCTAACTGATTTATGGTGGAACTCGAAATATTCTTCAGTAAAAACCCGTCTGGACAACATACCACGCAGTTCTTCATGCATTTCATTACCCTACCCGTTCCGACCTGGGATTATAAAGAGGCTGGCATTACACAGCGTCGATTCAGAAGTAATGGCGCCCCTAGAGAATGGGCGAGAATCATTTTATGAGGTAAACTTTGTGCACAGTGATTCAGATTTTCCAGCCATATGCGAAAGGTTTAATCTTTCATCTGCTTTAAGGGTGTTTTTTTTTTTTTTTTTTTTTTTTTTTATTTAGATCTGGTGCAGCTGTAGATTTTCATCCCAGCCAAATAGCAGACGTATCTAATAGTCATTTGAAGACCAAGAACTACTAAACAAGTGAAAGCAGATCTGAGTCCTGTTCAGTTGAAATAAAAGCCTTTAGCTTTGCTGGTCCTTTGCGGAGAAGTCTGGATAAGATTGAAGACCCTAAGTGTGAAAATTCTGTATTTTTTATAATGCAAAAAATAATTGTTTCAGTATAGAAACAGGAACAGTATAGAAACTGGGACGTTGGAATAGTAGACTGGGGAATAAATATGAGGCTATAAATATTTCACTTTGCATCTTTTTACAAAGAGTGAAACCAGAATGTGATTTTCAAAAGTGTGTGTGTGTGTGTGTCAAAGTCTTAGGCATATCCAGAGAAATGCTGTAGAGCAAAGATACCTTCAAATATAATGAAAATAACATATTACATAAAAATACTATTTAAAGCAGTAAACTAAATTAAACAAAGTCAGTATTTCAGAGGGTTAAAGGGTGTGAGAACCGTTTGCTTTAAAACAGTAAACTCATTCAATTTGTGCAGTTTTATAAGGAAATAAATTGGTAAGTTTTACGGAGCATCTTGAAGAATCTGCCACAGTTCTTCTGGAGACATTGACTGACTTTTCTTCTTCCTTTTTTTCCAGCAAAAAAAGCCATCTTTAGGTTTTTTTTGTCTGAAAAGTGGTCTGTTATGCATTAAGTAGCTTCCTTTACTGGCATCCAAACATTTTTCTGTAACATTATTATGATTATTATTCTGGAAAGTAATGTTTGGAGTTATAAAATGTTTTTGTACTGACTCAATAATGCAGAAGTCATAAAATAAACATCTATAATGAAGGTTGTACTAAGTATTTTATATATTGAGATATTATATCCCAGTATGTTTATTAATTCGTGCTCAGCTCAGGTTCGAAGCGGACATACGGCTACAACTTCCGGGTTTCTTTAAGCCACGCCTCTTTATGTAAATGAGAACGTTGAGCACGTGACTGCGCGGAACGCGTATAAATACCGTCGTAAACTTTCATCATGTAGGGTGTTTTGCTTTCACTATCACTTTGTGAATAAAAAAAAAACAACAAAAAAGGGTGAGAGGAAGAACACATGTCAGCATGCTGAACTGTCTCTCAGCACGGACACTTCTGTGCTTTATTCTTTGCTGCTGTTCTGCAGTGATCAGTGACGCGGAAGCCGCTTCCTCCACCGCTGCGGAGAAGAGCGTGAAGCCCAGAGCCCGCGCGCGCGAGCGCGAGCGCTCAGGTTTACCCGGGTTTGACCCGGGAGACCCTGCTCCACACTTCCGGGTTAAAACTCTAAACGGGGAGTTTGTTTATCCTCTCACAGAGACGTCCAAATCCTCCGTGATCATCCACGCGTTCACGAATAAATCCGCTTTCCTGGAGTGTCTCTGGACGTCCAACTCCTCCGTGTCCGAGCTGATTGAGTTCCTTCCGGTCAGCGCTGAAATCCTCTTCCTGTCTCTGGATGATTCCGCGGCTCAGGATGCGCTGTGGATGAGAGAGCAGGTTTACAGGGTCGCCGCCGCCTCAGCGCACAGGTGTGTGTGTGTGTGTGTGTGTGTGTGTGTGTGTGTATGGGTGGCTGTGGGTGGGAGTGTGTGTGTGTGTATGGGTGGGCGGGTGTTCGTGTGTGGGTGGGTGTGGGGGTGAGTGTGTGTGTGTGGGGGTGTGTGTGTTTGGGTGTGTGTGTGTGTTTGGGCGGGTGTGTGTGTGTGTGTGTGTCACGTCTCCCGGTGTTGCAGCACAAAATTCCACACTCATAAACTCATTTATTTAAAGATTATATATTATATTAGCCCATGCATGATTGATGTTGAATTCTGGATTCTGATTGGTCAGAAGGTGGGCTCCTTTACCTAATAAAAAACTATTCTCAAAAGGCTTGACTAAACGAATATGCTTTCAGCCTAGACTAAAACACTGTGACTGTGTCTGAGTCCCGATCACTAATCAGAAGGCTGTTCCATAACTGTGGGGCTTTGTAAGAGAAAGCTCTACCCCCTGCTGTAGCCCTCACTGTTCAAGGTACCAACAAATAGCCTGCACCTTTTGATCAAAGTAGGTGTGGTCATATGTTTTGGTTCTAGTAAAGACTCTCGCTGCTGCATTCTGGACTAACTGGAGCTCGTTTATGCATCTACTGGAACATCCAGACAGCAAGGCATTACAATAATCCAAATAATCCAAAAGGTAAAAAGCATGAACTAAATTTTCTGCATCGTGTAGTGACATCATATTTCTGATCTTAGCAATATTTCTGAGATGAAAGAAGGCTATCCTAGTGATATTATCTACATGAGCTTCAAATGAAAGACTAATACCATGTTTACAAATAATTTTTACACAGAGGTAGCATATATAAAGAACGAAAGAGTGGGCCTGAAACGGAACCTTGCGGAACATCCGACTTTACCTTAGTATGTGTAGAGAAGTCACATTTTTACATCTACAAACTGATAACGAGCAGGCAAATAAGACCTGAGCCAGGAGAAGGCCGTTCCCTTAACACCTACAGCATCTTCTAGTCTATCAAGGAGAATAATATGATCAATGGTGTCCAAAGCTGCACTACGGTCAAGCAGCACAAGCAAAGAGGCACAACCCTGATCAGAGGCCAGTAGTAGGTCATTTGCCACTTTAACCAGCGCTGTCTCTGTGCTAAATCCTGATACAGGATCGATACATTTCATGCATGTTATTCCTATGTACGTATGAGCATAACTGCTGTGCTAAAACCTTTTCTAGGATCTTGGAGATAAAGGGGAGGTTTGATATTGGTCTATAGTTAGACATCTGCCAGGGCTCGAAGTTAGGTTTTTTTAATCAGGGCTTTGATAAGTGCTAGTTTAAAAGGTTTAGGTACGTAGCCAGTGCTAAGGGTAGAATTGATTATTTGTAGAAGAGGTTCAGTTGTTTCTGGTATTAACTGTTTGAAGAAATATGAAGGTAAGGGATCTAGTATACAAGTTGATGATTTTGATGAGGAAATTGGTGAAATTAGTTCAGTCTCTCGAAGGGGAGTAAACCATTTTAATCGCTGATCTGATATAGTTATACTGTTAATCTACAGGTTTAGCCATCAGATTGTCTGGTTTTAAATTTACAGTCTGAATTTTTTTGCCTGATATTTTCAATTTTGCCATTTGAAAAAATTCATTGCTACTACATACTGATGTTGTGCGTGTTTCCGTGGTGGTCTTATTCCTAGTTAATTTTGCTACAGTATTAAATAAGATTCTATTATAATAACAATAATAATAATAAAACTTTATTTTATATGGCACCGATTTCTAATTTTGGAGTGATCTGTTTTAAGGTGCATGTGATATCATTATACCAGGGTGCTAGTTTTTTCTCTCTAATTATTTTGCTTCTACATTATCTAGAGTGTAGCGGATATTTAATGTGTTTCATGGTGGGGTTTCTTCTTCGTCTTTAACACACACACACACACACACACACACTACACGGTTTATCTAACATCCTTTCTCATGTTATCAGGGGTAAGGAAATTTTATCCAGGCTTCATTTCTCCCCCATCCCGGTCTATGCTTTGGGAAACTGGATACCGAGAGTGCTCTACTCTTGGGGATGCGGCGGACACAACTGCGGTTTGGCGCAAGCGGTGTTCACTAGTCCAGGTGCGTACGGTCTGTTCCCAACCAAACACAAACGCAGTAATTAGCTGACTGGCATTTATTTCAGTTCAGGAACCTGTGCGTAATACTGTGATGTAGTATGTTACTCTCTCACTCTCGCTCTTATCTCTCGTCTCTCAGAGTGGAAAGTTCCGGTGATTATGAAGCGCCTGAACGCCAGGTACGACTGGCTGAATGGCCGCTGGGAAAAAGTGCAGTACGTCCTGGTCGGGGCGGGTGATGGCTGCAAGCCCTTTCCTGCAGCTGCCGGAGCCGTGGCCTGGGTTTCTGAAAGCGGCTGCTCATTTTTCACTAAGGTGAGACGTGAGACGAGATGTGATGAGTCAGTTCAGTTCAATGAATTTTGCACAACCCCGCAGCAATACACCTGTCTTTTATTCCTTGCTAATTATTTTCAATTATTTCTGTAGATTTTCATTTTCTGTAATGTTGCGTTTCTACGTACTGTATGATGATTATATATTATATACTGCTTATCCTTATGCATTAATGTCTTTAGAATTTTATCAGAAGTGTTCGCTGATGCTAATAAAGTTTTAGCTGACAGTTTACATTACGTAAAAACAAAGTTTGATTGTGATGTTTTGCGCAGTATACTTTGTATAATGGTGCTAATGTACTGTCACCTCACCAAAATTAATTTTCTTAACAGCTGGTTATGAAGTGTTTTATTCCTGCTATACCAACGATTCCGTTTATCATGCTTTTTATCCATTTGTAGTTGCATTTAATGTTGTGGAACATCAAATAAACTGCTGTCAGAGCTGCTTTTCTAGCGAATTAATCAACAGCTTCTGACCAATCAGAAGATTGCAACACATCTTGATGTACTATTTTTCTGTTTTTCTCCCCAGTTTAAAGCCATGGCAGATTCCAAAGCAGTAGGTGTGCTTGTTTACGCGTTACCTGGCAACCCAATCCAGGATATGAACTGCGCTGGAGATGAGTGTAACACCACCCTGAACATTTCCGCTTCTATGCTGCACTTCGAGCCTGCAGTAGATCAGGCGCTATCGTAAGCCCCTGTCTGAAGTTATAATGCGCTCAGAGAAAAAAGGAAAATGTCTGAGGTTTTGGACTTTGTCTGCGTGTGTGTGTGTGTGTGTGTGTGTGTGTGTGTGTGTGTGTGTGTGTGTGTGTGTGTGTGTGTGTGTGTTAACAGATCAGGGAAGCCGGTGAACGTGACGTTCCAGGTCACTCCATCACCCAACTTTTTTATTGCGATTGACCAGCAGGGGGCGCTGGCGGAAATGGGATGGTTCCTGTATCCTACGTTCCGGTTCTTAAGCTGGCAGGCAGAGTGGTACGTCCGCACACTCATAACGTCCTGTAGCTCATCCATGGCCGGAAATCAGAGTAATATTCCACATATATGAGGAATACGAGTAGGTGTGTAACTGTGTATCGTTATATTTAATAACTGGAGCTTTTGGGACGAGGTCAGTTCATTTACAAATGCGAGAAGACACAATCTCCTCTATCCATTTATTCCTTTATTTTACAAGTTAATATTGCAAATATTTTGAAAGAAGTCAAGAAAACAAACATGAAAATGTGCTGAAATATTTAGTGAATATGGGTTTACTAAATTATAAGTCTGGAATAAAAAATGTAGAGTGTCAAGAAAGTGTATAATGTCCATTTGGCGTCGTTTGCCTAATATGTTTGGAAGCCTTTTTTTTTTTTTTTTTTCTTGAACTTTCCAAATATAGAAACATTAAACCAGTTACACTGATATGAACATCACTTTTTTTGTGTATGTTTTTTTTGCATGATCGTTTTATGTAAATTATGACTTGTACTTGTTTTTAAGTTATCAAATGTTAGATTAAAGCCGTTCGATTCATATGTCCATTTATATACACTAGAATGTAATAATTTCTTTTATAATTACTTGAATGTAGTTTTTGAATTTTTTTTTTTTTCAACCAACATAAGTTTTAATTATTTAATTATTTAATTATTTTATTATTTCCCCTGGCTGTAAGACACAAACTCCACTTTGTGTTCCGGAGGTGCCAACACTTACGGTTTAGCTGTACGATTTTACTATTTTGACCCCTTCTGACGGTGATGCAGGAGACACGTGAAAACGACGCTTTTTGTTTTTTCAGCTAAAGCAGCGCTCCAAGCAAACGTGAATAAAATTCACACGCTGGAAAAAGTGACACACTGGAGGAAAAAGGACGAGGGACGCATTTCATTCTGAAAGCGGTTTTACTTTGTGATAACTTTATTTGCGTGAATTCTGTCTTGTGAATTCACGAACCAAAAGTCAGTAAGAGTTTTTGTGGTAATATTCTGTTTTTCGTCTCTGCCTGGGAGCTAGGAGGTTCTAGTCAGCAATGTAACTTGTCTGCTGTTGGTGGATTATTTCTCAACCCAGCAGTAACACTGAGCTGAGTATCCCACTAACAGTAACACCGCTGTACCTGATTACACTCCTATCAACACCACACACACACACACACACACACACACACTATAGCCCCCAGCAGAATGATCCATCATGCATCATTTGGTGGTCTCTTCCATTGATGGATGGAGTAGAGGGGGGCCAATACTTAGCACAGAGCGCCAGATGATCTACGTACAACAATTATACACGTTTATACATAGTGACTTGCAGGTGCGTATATAGCAGATGGACTTAATAAACCTGAAACTTGACCGACTATGACTAAAGCGATATTTTATCCAGTTGTTCTCTGTGTTTCTCCCGCCAGGTTTGACTTCAACACCGACTTGCTGGAGCGCGTTAAACGTCCTGCTGCTGTCGTTCCTGTGTTTAATAACACGCTGATGCAGGGAGAGGAAGGAGCTCGGGCTGTGGTGAAGCTCCCCAAAGGTCTGTTGAAGCTCACAGTTAAACGTAACATAACAGAGCAGCGTTTAATCCACATCAGTTTCACACTTCCCTTAAACTCTGCACCTGCTCATCCATGCAATTATCCAATCAGCCGGTCAGTTAGCAGCAGCAGCAGCAGCGTAGTGCAGAAAATCATGCAGATACAGGCCAAGAGCTTCAGGTAGTGTTCACATCAAACCTCAGAATGGGGGAAAAACAAAAAGCAAACGTCCAGTGAGCAGCAGTTCTGCAGGTGGGAACGGAGAATGGCCACAGGTCACAGGAAGTCTACAGTAACTCAAATAACCACAAATAACCACTCGTTACATCCGTGGTGAGCAGAAAAGCATCTCGGAAAGCACAACATGTGGAAACCTGAGGTGCTTCCTCACCCTGATAACGTCCTGTAGCTCCTCTGTGGCTGGAAATCCATCCATATATATGAGGAATACGAATAGGTTTGTAATTTAGAGCACTCTGGAATTCTCCAGTTCTGTTTGTGCCAGAAAAAGAAATGAAATAAAAGACTTAATAAAATGAAACAAAGAAACAGTTCTGAAAGTTCTGAAATTATTAAGCATTTAAATTCATTAATTATATTGAATACAATAATAACTCAATTTTAAATCAATTATATTGCACAAATTAATTTAGTTAACTAATGAATCAATTATATTTCATATATCAATTATATATTTTTTAAATTAAATTAAATGTAATTAATTTTTGTCCAAATTATTCCTTCAAAACAGGATTAACAAATTTTGTAATTTAGAGAAAACGTTTTTTTTTTTTTTATAAATTGTATTGACAGAATTGCTAACGAAACATCATTTTGTCCTCACTGAAAACGTGAAGATGCGACACACACTGTGATCTAAAACCTGTAAAGATGTCCGGTTGTCACGGTGTTGTCCCGGCTGACGTTTAGTGTCGTTTGGTCAGACTTGCTGGAGTTTGACGTGCTGGAGCTGGACGCGGCGTTGTCCTGTCCCGGCCGCAGGGACGAGACGTGCGCTCACTGGGATCACACGGTGCAGCTGTTCGTCTGCTGTGATCACTTCAGTCCTTACTGTAACATGGAGCTCGGTCGCTGGATCACCGCCTTCCGCAGGTACACACACTCGCTCAGCGCGATCACAAACACGAAGAGGTTTTTTTTATTACACTTATTTATTTTAGATTTGGAGAAATGTCCTGTCTGGGGGAAAAAAAGCCGCAATATGTACTATAATAAGAACAGTTTTTACTAAATGAAAAGGTTATTTAAAAAAAAAAAAGAGACCTACAATAATAGAAATGGAACAAAATTACATCATTTTTTAAAAATATTATTTTATAATCAGTATATAGATGTTTCAGTTATTCATTTTTTCTGTGCTTATTTATTTCATAAGGCATTTTTTTAAAATTCTTTTTGGCACAAATAAAAATTCCATAGAAATAAAGTCCAAGTTCTTTAAGATTTAAATATTACATCATGCAAATATGCCATGATCATACTGTGTCTCTAATGCTGCCTTCAAGTGCTGTCGGAAGTATCGTAATTATGAGATGGACGCACTTGGACTCAACCACGATGTCAGAATTACAACTCGAGAACTTTCTACGAGCCCCGACTTTCCGTGTTGGTGTGTGTGTGTGTGTGTGTCAATAACAACGAGTCACGGCGGCCGCTAATATGAATATAACGTCTACAGTGCACAGTCAGATTTACGTGATAATTTTATACTTTAACTGTTCAGTTCTTTTCTTTTCTTTTCTTTTGTCTACTTGTTTCTGATGATGCAAAAAAAAAATCTGTAAAAACAAAAGAAGTTTTCTTACGCCGTCCATTTTTCCATTTAAAACTGTTGAACACACACCACTTCCTAATCGCCGGCTCCGAACTGGTACGCACGAGCTTCTGAGGAGGACTTGAAGGCAGCATTAGGCACCAGAAGGTTGTGAGTTTTAATCCCAGCTCGGGCCACAGAGCTGAGTTTAGGTTCTTGTGCTGCGAATAAAATTGTATGCTGAATGAATGAATGTGTGTGTGTGTGTGTGTGTGTGTTCAGAGGAACGGGCCGCTGGCTGACGGACGTGTCTCCGCTCCTCCCTCTGCTGAACAGCGAGCACTGTGCTCTGGTCATGAAGACGCCGCCCTGGGCCATGCCCTGGCTCACATCCCTCAACCTGCGCTTCAGCCACAGCAACTGCTCGGGTCAGATCAGGATAACCGCGCAACACAAAAATACTAACTAAAGCTCCAGCGCCAACTTATTGTTCTTCTTACAATTAGCTTTTATCGACTGCAAAAGAAAGAACAATGTGGGTTTAATGTGGTTAATAAGTCTTTTTTTTTTTTTTTTTTTCACAGAAAGATAGAATGAACATTTATCAAACAGAGATCATGACAATTAATTTAAAAAAGTCATTAGAATTTTTTATTATTATTATTATTATTATTATTATTATTACAAACATTTTTCATCTTAGTAGTTGTCAATGACTTTAAAACCAGTTTGAACTTACTTTTTTCATTTTAATTTGCAAATCATAAATAGTAAGTCAATATGAATTCGTTTATTTTATAAATGTGTCTGTGTTTTGTTTTGTTTTTTAATACAGGAATCTCCTCGGAGCAGCTTTACCCCTTCAAGCTAACGTTTCTGTACAAGGGCGGGACCTTCGACAGGGATTACAACTCCAGATTTCAGGAGATCAAGTTCACTGTTCCACCTTCAACGAAAAAGGTGACGGAGACGACTTTAAGATTTTTTTTTTTTTTTTTACCTTTTCACTTATAAAAATGGCAATGTATTACATTACATTACATACTTATGGCAATATATTACATTACAGTGTATTCGACCCTATAATAAAATGGTTTTTTATATACACTATATGGCCAAAAGTATGTGCACCCCTGACCATCACACTTGTATGTGCTTGTTGAACATCCCGTTCCAGATTTATTCCCCTCTTTGCTGTTATAATAAGCTCCACTCTTAAATAAATAAATAAATAAAGATACATCAGTTATAAAATATACATTAGATGTGCATTAATTTACACAGAGCTGTTATGTCAGGAATTAATAGTGACATTGTGTATCCTGGCACACTTTATTGCAGTATCGGGATCATATTGATGTATCACACACCTCTTGTCAGTAGGTAATATGAAGTAAGAGTGTGTGTGTGTGTGTGTGTGTGTGTGTGTGTGTGTGTGTGTGTGTGTGATGTTTTGCAGGTGGAGCTGTACGCCGTGATCACAGGCCATGGCAGCGATGATAACAACTGCGGTGAATTCTGTGTGACGTCACACTTCTTCCTCGTCAACGGTGTCCACAACAATTCACTCACATTCGACTCTGCTGGTGAGTTTCATTTAAAAACAAACACTTCAGAGGAAAAACTAAACCTTGTCCCGCAAGTGCAGTCGATCAGGACGAGAGTTGTACCATAGAAGTGATTCGATACAATTTACCATATAATTCGACTTTGTATATTTCATTTTAATACAGATTTATTCGACATGTTCAGCTCGTTCTAATATGTTATCGTTTCTATAGTAACGGCTTACACGGTCGGGGACTTGTACAGCGGACGCTCCGCAGAAACAGTGTGTCATCACTGATATGGTGAACTTTTCTGTAAGGAGACAGTTACGTTTATATTATACTTCTGGAAGGAGTCTCCAGTGTCGGGGCTTTGTAACAGTCAGAGGAAAAGCTGTAACTTGAAGTTTTTCTGCATCTTCCAGACAGAGGAGTTTACGCTTGTTCGCGGTTTCTTTGTAACATGAAAAGCTGCTTTTTTTGTTTTTATTAACTTCAAGAGAGAGGAAAAAAAACAGAGGCTGGCGAGGGAACGACTGTTCATTGCTCCTGTGACGTAAGTTATGAGAGAATGGGAACGAACTGGTTCGTCAGACGTTCCACAGCATCGAAACAGTAACTATAAACTGATCGAATGTATGACGTGTCGTTCTTTAATAAATAAAAAAAAACTTGTGATCATTGGCAAATTGCTGTGGTGTATGAGGACAAACACTCTGAGTTGTGCTGTTATAGGAAAATAATCCGCGTCACATCACAGCACAGCGTGTTTTAGTGTGATGTTATTTCGTTAAAGAGAAGGTAGAGTGAGATTTAAACAACAATTTAAAGGCAAATTAAAGACAAAGATAGGCAGCGCTTTTTAAAAACAACATGTAAAGCATGAGCTGGCAGTTCAGCGAAAAAAACATCTGAATGTGTGTTTATAGATATGTTTATGTTCGTGTGAATAAATCTAAACCGTAATACACACAGATGTGTTATACAGGATATTTGAAATGCTTCGGCTGTACTGTATCATCAGCTGATCCTGATTAACGTATCATTAAAATGTAATTTGTAGATTTGCCGCTGGGCTGCGCCATGCGCGTGGGTGAGGGGGCGGTGCCTAACGAACACGGCACGTGGCTGTACGGTCGCGCCGGCTGGTGTGACGGACTGCAGGTGGACCCCTGGAGGATCGATCTCACGCCACAGGTTGCTAACAGCTAAAGAATGCTAATTTCCATCAGATTTACTCTGACCTGAAACTGTACAACTCCCATAATAATAATAATAATAATAATAATAATAATAATAATAATAATAACATGCTCTTAAATGGTTGACTCCTTTTTGACGCCTGATTCCAATTGTATAGATTAATATTTGGATACATTTTTATTTTATTTATTTAGTTAGTTATTTTTTTATGTAACACTAAATTCACATTTTCTCATTAAAATCTGAGATTTTAAAATCTCAGCTGTGTTAAAAAGAAAAAAAAAAAAAGTGTGACTCAAGTTTGTAACTTAAATACATCAAAATCTGACCAGCTAATTAAAGCTAGCTGTCTTAGAACGAAATCATTTTTATCGCTAACGGCAACGTTATGCCAAATTTGGCTACTGCTAAAAAAAAAAAAAACTTTGAGAACACAATAGTTGTGCAGCTAACTAGCCAGCTAGCTATGCGCTAATGTTACGTGTAACAGTGAACATCGTCAGTAAACGCGAGGCGATAACTCTGAATGGCCATTCATCCGTGTGTTACCCATAATGCACCGTGAGCGTGCATCAGTTTTAACATAAGCTAAAGCACGTTGATTAGAAATGTAGCGTCTATGTAAAGTTCAGTAGTTATATTTTTAGTGGCAATGTTGCGATGTAGAGTTTACGTTCACTATCCAGAACATCATCTTTTACGTTTTCTAACTTCGTCACAGTATTGGAGCCACACTGTAAGTGGTGATCTGGCGTTCCTCTACTTTTTAATTTTTTAAAAACTATTGAATTGAATTGAATTGAATTTTATTTTAACCTTGATTGCAGCTGGACCTGAGCGGTTCCAACACCATCCTCTACTTTGGACTCTACGACGGACGGAACCCCAATCCAACCAGAGACCCGGGCTACATCATCATGTACTCTTATCTCATTTTTTATAAGTGATTCCTGAGAATAAATTAAACGTGAAAAGATTTACTGTACATTTTGAAGTCATGAATAAAACATTTATTTTTTTTTCGCTAATAACAAATATTTACCATAAGCTACGATTTGACTTGCTGCCTATTAAATTATGGCGGTTACTGAAATCGATGTCTGGCATCATCAAAGACAACATGCCTCCTTAGGTAAATATAGCCAGTTAACACGAGCAAATTCAGCTCAACATGCTTTTAGATGGAGTCCAAGCCTTCGAGGGATGCAAAGGAGGCGCCTCAGTTTATACAAGTCTCTGTTTACTATTTTTTAAAGTAACGACGTACAAACACGCAAGTATTTTAAAAACTCACGTTTTCCACTGCTGACTATACATCAAGATATTTTTCTTATATGCATCATGTACCATACTATTCTGTTTTGAGGTTGGAACAAACACAATGTACCAAAGAAATGACATGTTTATTTTAAAATAAAAAAAAGCCTGTACTGGCTAGTTTTTGAATTAGGATTATAATACTCTTAATGTAATATAGGATATACAGTCATGTCCATAAGTATTTGGACACTGACACAATTTTCGTAAGTTTGCCTCTGTACACCACTACAATGGATTTGAAACGAAGCAGTCAAGCTGTTGTTGAAAAGTAGACTTTGAGTTTAACAAAAATATTGCATTAACTGTTTAGGAATTACAGCCATTTTTACAGAGTCCCTCCATTTTCACAGGCTCAAAAGGACAAACTAACAATCATAAATATTAGGATTATTTTCAATACTTGGATGCAAATCCTTTGCAGTCAATGACTGCCTGAAATCTGGAACCCATGGACGTCACCAAATGTTGAGTTTCCTCCCTTGAGTTGCTTTGCCAGGCCTTTACTGCAGCAGTTGCTGCTTGTTTGTGGGTCTTTCTGCCTTCAGTTTTGTCAGCAAGACCTGGCCACGAAACTGCTTATCAGTCAACTGTCCAATTACTTTTGAGCCTGTAAAAAAAAAAAAAAAAAGACTGTAATTCCTAAATGGTTAATGCAATATTTTTGTTAAACCCCTTGAATTAAAGCTGAAAATCTACACTTCAGTCACATCTTTGATTGCTTTATCTCAAATCCATTGTGGTGGTAAAATTAAGAATATTGTGTCACTGTCCAAATACTTATGGACCTGACTGTATATCTGGAGACGAATCCAGGAGCTTCAGTACAGATAGTGGACATAGTAGACAAAGTTCCCTAAGGAACAGGATGTTTCAGATGGTGTTTCCAGTGTCTTCTCTATCTCTCGGTTCTGTTTGTGTGTGTGTGTGTGTGTGTGTCTGGGAGTAGCACTCCACTTTGCACCTCACCTAATTGCAGCATTGATCACACCTGTTCCTCTTCTACTCACCCAATCTGCACACAATTACCACACTCTCTCACTTCCTCAAATCTTTCAATAGAACCTACTTAGACCTGAACTCCTGTGTCTGTGTTCTGGCTCTAGGTCATCTCGTTCCTGTGGTTGTTGCATTCCTGAGAAACAGGATGTTTCAGATGGTGTGTCAGAAGAATAGTTATGCATCTGAGGAAAACTAAAGCCACTGGTAATAAGCAGAAACGGCTCAAGGGAGCCGTGGTGGTTTTGTCGCATATTTTGCAGGCACTAAGAGATCCAGGCGAAGTCTGAACTGGACAGAAGATGCAAAGATTATGAAGGTTGCTTGTCTGCGTTGAGTGATGCTGTCAGCAATGAGAGAATCATGGGACAGGGCACCGTGAAGGCTGTGTATGCAGAAATCGAGTGAAACGCAAGCCTCATACAACAGCTTGACGCGAAAGTGAGTTCAGATCAGCAGCTTTTAGGGTTAAAGAACAGAGTGGCCAAGTTGGAGCATAAGTTGTCAAAGAAAACAAAGAAAAAGCTGAAAAGCATTGGTGTCGCTTCTGCAAGACTGCCTGATCTCCCAAGCGCCCCTCCTTACTCTGAGATACGTTCAGACCCTCTAGAGACGAAACTGGTGATCTGCAATAATCTTGGAGAAAAGGGGGAAAATGGAACAAGGGAAATGGGATATGACCAACAATTATCACAACATTTAATCCATATTATTCATGTAGTCTTAGAGGTTATGCTAATCCGTTATAGTTTATGGCTTATAACATTCGTTTATGTATTGTTAAAATTGTGTGCTCTCTGAGTTTAAACAGATACAGGAAGAGAAGGAGTGTAGGTGTACACTGCCATTGTTGAGTGTTTGCGAGTGCTTTTGGAGAAATTAAAACCGGTGACGCATATTTAATTAAGAGTCATCATATAACCACAGTACAATGAGGTCTCTTATTGTTCTCTTGTTCACAGCGTGTAGCAATCAAGGTCCTTCTGAAGTGTATGATGAGCACGCTGAATGACATTCCTAAGAGCTGCTCATGGCTTTGCACCAGCCGTGAGAAGAGAATGTTGGATTTGTGGCCTTCTAAGCCCAAGTGCTGAAATCTATCCACAAATTGCCGTTCCATTCTCCTTAAGAGAACACGTTGCTATCCGCAAATGAGCAGAGCGTCCATATTTCCAGCATTCCTCTCGCATTGCATCTCAAATCAGTGACCGCTAGTAGAGAGCCCATTCCACTAGCCTATGTGCCCAATGGCTTAATCAGTTTTGTAAATGAAGATAATGGTCCGCAGGTAGGCTGCAGTTATTGTTCTCATTATTTGCGTTATGGTTTTCCACACGTCACTACAGGTACACGCACACAGATTATAAAGCTTTCCCATTAAAACATGCAGGTAGATCATATTTACAGCCTCACCATGTAGCTCAGCAATCTCAGCTGACTTCTAATTTTTAGTCATTCATTTACTCACTTATATGATCATCTCTCTCTCTCTCTCTCTCTCTCTCTCTCTCTCTACATATATATATATCCCTCATATTATTCATCTGTCATTTAATCCACATTAATTACATCAATATATACCTGGTTTTTTTAATATTATTAATCATTATTAATTAATTAATCAGAAAGGGAGGAGTGAAGAATAGTTATGTTTTTTTCATTATAGCTCTTCTTACTGTTCATATTCACAGCATGGTATGGTATGTACTTTTCCAGACTTCCTGGAGCATGCTAAATACTCCTCAAGATTCACGTGTTAATGAAACCCTCCTCACAGAGCATATATTGTGAAAGCGGTTGTGTTTTCGAGGGCCTAGGAGACAGCTTTATCTGTGTGTGGTCCTTGGGTAAGATGTTTTAAGAAAGGGCTTTTGTATGTAGGGAAGGGAGTTGAGGACTGAACGTTGAAGGGACAGCGCCTGTGTATGTACATGAAGCTTCAGTAAAACTATTCCTCTTCTCCAGGTTTTGTGCCTGCTCGCATGTTTATTGAAAAAGGGATCAGACATTTCCTTCCTGAGAAACACGGTGTATCAAATTTGTCCTTCATCAAACCAGTTTATCCACCTGCCACTCCAAACTTCGGTTACATTTCTGGTGAATGTCCTGTGTACTTATTAAAATATGTGTTAGAATTCATATAATTTAGATTCACATTCACATACAAGTTTATGCATTGAAATTCTTATATTAACGTAAAGATTGTATTACAGGTTATTGTTTGAAAAAATGAATGTTTTTTAAAAATAGATCAATCAAAAAGAAAAAATTACCCTCTGTGTTGCCCCCACCTTTTTTTTGGAGAATGCCAGACTAATGTAACAAATTTAAAAGTATAGACATACTTGAAAGTTATAAACCACTCACTGTATTTTAATAATAATAATAATAATAATAATAATGTGCAAATTATAGTGATAAAGTAATCTTCCTAATCACATTGATAAAGATTTTGCCTTTTTCCCATATTGTTCCATGAAATAGTGTCATTTCTAACACTTATTAATTCACTAAACATTTCATTAAAAACATCAAAATTTTGATTTAAAGTGAGGTTAAAATGGTTACCTGATGAAGTACAGGGTGTTGACCAATTGTTGACTGCAGTGTACTTTACAGTACATCATGATCTCTTTACAGGAAGCATAATGGCCTTTGAACAATTCCGGCTGTGAACTACCTCACCTTTTCGGCTTTCTGAGGCGTGTCTAGCATTGTGATTACCTGGAATTAACTTTTCAGTCACACACAAACAGAAGCATTTTTTAATGATGTGCAGTAGGTTTCCGATTTGATCTAAACACTCTCGGCCTCTTTCTCATTTCCACCAGTTGAGGAGAAGCTTATGTTACATCGTCTTCTTAAGGTAATGTTTTGTCTTTAGAACATTTTCATCTTTTTTCAGGTTTTTATTTTTATATATATATATATATATATATATATATATATATATATATATATATATTTGTTGTTAGAAGGGTTGCGTTTAGTCTTTAGGAGTTTTATGCTTTATTCTTTGAAGGCTACATTTTGTCTTTAGGGCATAACATTTCATCTTTAGAGGGTTATGTTTAATCTTTAGAACATAACATTGTCTCTTTGGAAGGCTGAATGTTTTGTCCGTTGAAAATGACGTTTCGTCTTTATAAGGATACTTTTCATATTAAGAAAGTTATGTTTCCTCTTTAGAAGGTTATGTTTCCTCTTTATGTTTTGTTTTGTCTTCAGAAGGTTATGTTTTGTGTTTAGAAATCTGTGTTTCATCTTTACAAGGTTAAGTTTCATCTTTAAAACGTTTATATTTAGTCTTTTGAAGGTTATGTTCCTTGTTTAGAGGGTTATGTTTTGCCTTTGTGAGGTGACGTTTCATCTTTAGGAGGTTATGTTTTGTCTTTAAAAGTTTGTCTCGTCTTTTAGAACATTTAAAATGTTTAATCTTTCATCCTTCTTTTTAAAAGTTTCAGTTTTTTTTTTAGAAAGCTTTGCTTTGTCTTTAGAAACTTGTGTTTCATCTCTAGAAGGTTATATTTCATCTTTAGGATGCTGCGGAAACCCAAATCTTTAATTTGTGGAGTGCTCATTGGCTTCGTCTTGGTTCACATGTACCTGAAGTTTAGCATTGATCTGACTGTAGTGTTGCTCACATTTACCGGGGGTCAACGTCAACTTCCAGTTAATGTCAGCCTGATCCCTATCAGGAAATCAGGTATGTAAGTGTCACATTTTACAGCATTACATATTTTTCTAGTGCAGTTTTAACAGAAAACTTTGGATAAACTTTCCAGATGAAGTGGCGAGGCAGCTGAGCTCGAAGGTGCGCGTCATGTGCTGGATAATGACCCACCCCCAAAACTTGGAGAAGAAAGCCAAACACATCCGAGCCACTTGGGCCAAACACTGCAACACGGTGCTCTACATGAGCTCGAGCACCAGTGACTTCCCAGCCATTGGACTGAACGTATCTGAGGGCAGAGAGAACCTCTACTGGAAAACCATCCGAGCCCTCCAGTACATCCACACTCACCATCTAAACACTGCCGAGTGGTTCCTCAAAGCTGATGATGATACATTTGTGGTGGTGGAGAACCTGCGGCGTCTCCTGAGCAGATACAACACTGACGAGCCTGTCTACCTGGGACACAGATACAAGGTGTTGGTGAAGCAGGGCTATATGAGTGGCGGAGCCGGCTATGTCCTAAGCAGAGAGGCTGTCAGGAGGTTCTGTTGGATTCATTTTGTTCAAATGCATTCCGAAACTTGCTGAGATTGAGGTGATTGCTTTACAAATCATGTCATTTTCATCTCTATGGTAAATATACCAGGTTTGTCCAAGGTTTCAGCTCAGGACAGTGCACACACAACAGCCCGGTGGAGGACATGGAATTGGGGATGTGCATGCAGACCATGAAGGTTGAACCGGGCGATTCGAGAGATGAGAAGTCGAGAGAAACGTTTAATCCCTTCGCTCCAAATGACCACTTGAGCAATCCAGCCACCGGGAAACAGGACAACGGCTACAATTACTATTCGACAAAACAAGTAAGTACGTCAATTTATGGTCATTTGTGAAAGAGAAACACTTAAAAGTGAAAAAGAGAACATTTAAAAGTGCCCCCAGAGGGAAAGAAAAAAGAACCTGTACTTTGCTACACTCTTAGAAAAGGGGTTCCTCAAGGCTTCTTGGGATGTTCAATGATTCTAGGTTTATGAAGGGGTTCTACTTGGAACCTTTTGGGTAAGGGAAACCCTTGGTGTGGGTTTCTACCTAGACATTTAAGGCTTCCTCAGAGAGACAAATCGAAAACCACCTTTAGGCTTCTAGACTTTTAAAAATGCGTCTAAAGAGGTTCTGCTCAGAACCTTTTTTCTGAAAAGGAAACCTTCATTGTATTTTTCTACTTAGAATCAGTAAGAGTTCCCCTACAAGGAAAACCAAAGTACCCTTTAGGGTTCTTAGGGTTCTACACTCTTGGGGGGGGGGATTTCTGAAAACCTCTTTGGATGGTTATAGATTCTATCTTTATGGAGGAGTTCTACTTCGAACCTTTGCCTGAATGGGAAACCTCTGGTGTAGGTTTCTACGTAGAACCTTTAAGCGTTCCTACAGAGGAACAAACCCATCCCCTCTCCCCCCGGGTTCTAGACTCTTACAAAAGGATTTCTTGAGGCATTTTCTTAGAAAACAGAGTTCCTCAAGGTTTCTTTGGATAGTTAAGAATTGTCATTTCTAAAGGGGTTCTACCTTTTTTTTTTATTGTTCTTTCTTTTAGCTTCTTTAGTATTGTTTACATTCATTATGCATTGTTTACATTTTATTACTAATATATTTTCATATGTAGAGATGTATCTGTACAGTGTACTTAGGTACCCTGAAAGTCACTTAAATGTTAAATAGAAATTATTATTATTATTTTTTATTATTATTATTAGGTGGCATTCATCTCGACAGATTGATAACATACCAGATCCCTGCAATTTAAAAACAGAAATAAAATAAACGAGATGAGCCACAGATTTGAAAAAGTGCTATAAATCTAATACAGTATTTATGGATTGCAGTTGATTGCAGAATTGATGAAACCAACACGACATCCCAAAACTACCAATAATCCATGCTGAACTGGATTTTAAGACTGGTGTAATTGCATTATATCAGAGTTTCTGATATTTCTGTGTAGTTCTCCTGGTGTGCGAAGTGTAAGTGTGTGAAAACCTGTATACTATAATATTTCAGAAAGTAATGCAATGCGATAAAATGATATTTAGCTGAGAAAGGGTATGCGTGTATCTGTGTAAAAAAGGTGAGTACGTAAGTAAGCACACATTTTCTCCCTTAATGTTGACCAAAGGTGTGAGAGCTTTAGCAAATAAATATTCAGGGGTGGGGGAGAGCAGCTGTGTAATATACACTTACAAAACCTGACATTGCAAATTGCAAGTGCAAATAGTTCCTTACACAGTGTTAATGATTAACCGTGTGTCTTTGTGTGTTTGTGTGTGTGTGTGTGTGTGTAAACAGGGACCAGAATGCTGTTCAGATTATGCCATCAGCTTTCACTACGTCCCACCTCAGGGTATGTACGAGCTGGAGTACTACACTCATCACCTGCGACCTTTCGGATATCGGTACAGGTTTGAGCCTCAGCCTGTCTAACATCTAACATCACGGCAAAACCCTGAGTTAGAAAAAAAAAAGAGACAAATGAATAATCTAAGAATGTATTATAGTAGATGAAAAAAGCACCATTTATTGAAAATTGAAGCTTATTCACAGCTTATATTACTTTTACAAACTAGAGCTTATTAAAGAGTTTATTTATAGCAATAAACAATTATGAGTATGAAAAAAGAAAGGGCATTTATATTTATTAAAGTTTTATTAAAGAAGCTGTGAAACTTTTTGTATATCGGAATTTAAGGGCTTTTATGTGATCCAGAGTATAAGGATTTGTGATTAATAGCCTTTTTGTTTAAATTGTTACCAGAAGGCACTTTTCTGGTTTTTTGTTTGTTTTTTTTTCTGTTAATTTCGGAGACATGCACAGGAGCTGAAAATATATATGGGTTTTTTTTGTTATTTGAGCTAAAAAACAAATCATTTACGTAATGTTTGTCCAACGTTAATGGCCATTTCTGATCTGTGATCCAAACTGTTTCTAGTTTATGTGTCTCTACTCAATTTGCCTGAGTAGAGCGGGATCTGGTCGTGTAGGACTGAAAAGCTCAGGAGTATTGCCGAGTGGAGAGAATTTATTAGTATTTACTTGACATAATAATATGCTATCTACGGAAGTCAGTGAAGTCCGTTTGTGACCTCAGCATCATAAGCTTTTATTTGAATACGCTGAAGGATAATTTATTTTATTGACGTATTTTCTTAAAGGTTTTTTTTGAAAGAAATTGGAAAGCTTCTATCTCCAAATTCACAGATAAACTTGGTTTAATAAGATTCTGTCTGCCACCCACCCAATCATCATCCAGGATAAACGCAAAACATAGGCAGCCGTTACACAGGCACCCTCTGACATAAAAGAACAGACTTAAAGCTTCAGTGAGTAACTTTTAGCTGTTGATGTTCTACATCCTGTGGGCAGGGTCCAAAAGTCTGAGCCCTATTGTCAAAATGTTTCTGTTTTGCATTCTTATCTAATTTAATTCGAGTTTTTTTTTTCCATTACCAATTCTATTATCAGCAACAACTCGAGTGAAAAGTAAAATCTTAGAAATACACTGCCCTCCAAAAGTTTGGAAACGCCTGAACAAAATAGGGTTTTTGGGCAATATCAGCATAAATCCTCTTTAGTTAGTGACCATTTTGCATTGATAATAAGGGACAACACTAGGCATCCGAGCAGTCAGTTTATTCAAACATTGACTTGATATATTACTCCAAGCCTCCTGGAGGATTGCCCAAAGATG